>CABFOW010000493.1:56304-195214 GCA_902141385.1 Timema californicum | reverse complement strand
AGGCTACCACCAAGGATGTCTGTTTCTTTAGCCCTTTTTGGCTAAGTTAAAAGTGATATAGATTTTCTAGCTGAGTATTAGCTTAATGGCGCAACCCAAGGAAATTACCCTAGCTTCATTGTGGGGTCCGCGCAAATAATTCTATTTTTATATTTGCCTGTGACTAGGCTTTTGATTTAGTATTGGTATTAATAATTATCAACGTACTATATTATGCTCTGGCAGTACCATAGGGGAAAAAGACCAGCAGTAGTACTTTTGTGACACCTGTTTCATAGCCTTCAATTAGCTGGATTTATCAGCTGAGGGTCCATCAAGTTTTATGGATACCTGTTAATATTCGACTCTACCAAGTGAGACTGTGTAAATGTTATATTCTTAATTTGCTCTGTGCTAAGTGTTCAATCATATGAAACTTGTATTTATGACAATTTATATAATTGTTTACTATAATAAATCTATTTTGTTAAAGTGACTCTGTTTTTCTAAATATCATATGTACCCAGTAAGAGAATTTTGGTACAGTGTCAGCCACGATGACAGTAAAACAAAGGCTATTATAGCCCTATCTGGCCTCGTTACTTCCCAACTAGAACAAGTTTGTTGTGAGAAATCAGCATTCCGATTCAATGTTTTCTAATTCATTACATCAAATTCGCTTAACCAGTGCGTCCAGTCACGTAGGTCCAACAAAATTATGCAAATTAAGATAAACGTCTCAATTTAGCTCAGGGATGTGACAATTTATAAATTACCCTAAAATTAATTGTTATTTGTAAAAATAAAAACGTAGCATATTCTTATCTATCATGAAAACCATCCACAGATTTTCAATTTAAATTCCAATTTCACGGTCTATTTCCAAAACATTAAAATTTTCTATAATTTTCTGTAACTAGACTAACCTTGAATTTATTTTAAATATATAAATATACATAATTATTAATTATGTAAAATAGTCTTCTGATATAAATTTTGAACCAAATCGCTAAAACAATCTTTTTGAATAATAAAAATTTAAAAAAAAAGGAATAACTAAACTACCCATAACAGAATGTTCGTCCCAAAACAAGTGTACAGCCTTATTTTTCATGTTCATGTCAAACAACTCCCAAATATACATTTTAAGCAAAATCGTTAAAGCCATTTTTAAAATAATTCAAATTTTCAAAAATCACTCCTCAATAAGAGATTTTTTATTGAATTTTTACCTAAAACAAATTATACAAGGTTATTCGTCATCTAAAACATTCCCAAGCTAACTATTTGAAATCAAATCGTTGAGCCCATTTTAAAAATAAATAAGTTTTACCTCGAAAACAAATATACAGTGTTAATAATCATGTCAAATATTCCAAAGATACATGTTTGAAACCAAAGCTTTAGGGATTTTTTTTTAATATTTCAAATTTTTGAAAAATCAGTCAACAGTAAACTACCCATGAATTAGTTTTTATCCCCAAAACATGTATACAGTGTTATATGTCTTGTCAAACACTTCCACGATACCCATTTGGAACCCAACCGTCCAGGGACGTTTCTAGATGGTTTTCCACCCTAGGTGAGAATTGGAAAATGCCCGCTCCCTCTCATGTACTACCATCACTCTCTCCCCCTGTCATCCAGGCTAGAAGAATTAATGCATTAGATATAAAACAACTTGTATTAAACATTAAACAATAAAACTAGTCAAACATTAAATAACTAAATAAGCACTGTTCATGATATTTTATTTAGTTTTTAAATTTCTCTCTTAAAACGTTAATATTATTTTGGGTTCTTCCTCTTAATCCGATAGTACGTTCCTTGGATTTATTTTAGCAAAGGCTTTAATAAGATCTATAAGTGTCAAGCTACTAAGCCATGTCTTTTTCTATTGAAATTGTGGCTAGTCCCACGAGTCTCTCTTGGCTCATGGACCCGCGCTGAGATAGGTTTGTATTAATTTGAGTTTTGAGAAGCTCCTCTTCACACTTCCCACTGATATCGGTAAAGTAAAAAAGGATCTGAAAACCATTTACTAACTTGTTTTGGCACATTCGAGTTTCAATTTGCTGTTGTATTCGATGACTTATTTCTAAAAGTTTAGAGCAGAGAGCTTTTGAATTAATGTCGTCTAGAAAAGATGGGGTTTCTCCAGGGCTACATCGGGTTAGAGCTGTTTCCAATTTGATACACAAATCCATTAGTTCTTTGGAAGTTTTCATCTTGAGGTCACTTATATTGTATAGAAAACAAAATAATCTTGCAATTTCATTCAACTGTGTGAATCGTTCTTTTACAGAACTAATTACCGTGTCCAATAGTGCAAAATAATAATAATTTACTCTGAACTTCTCTTTGGGATCAGCGTTGGTTTCATCTTCTGATTCGTAAGCGAACAATTTCCTTTTCCTCCTCCTTATTTCTGGATGAAAAACTGGCTCAATATTGATTTCTTCAGCTAGCTCTTGAGCATCAACCAAAACTCTCTCAAATTCCAAGCGACTCCTATGTTTTTTTAAATTCTCCTATGTATCTTTAAGCTCATTTACTGTTTCAGCTTCAACCTTAGTCATGGTACCAGAAGAGCCTTTAAAAGTTGAATTTTCAGTAATTTAAAACAACGCATCATACACATGTGGTAACTGTAATCTGATGGGAGTTAAGGCATCGATCCTGCTTGACCACTTAGTATCACTCAGATGTTTTATAATCAAAAATGGTATTTGACGTTTCAGTATATCCCATTGACGTGGAGACGCAGCAAAGAATATATACAATCGTTGTTTAACATAAAAAAAAAGGCTGTTGCTTCAGTGCAACATGAAACAGCATCATTTACCACGAGGTTCAGGATTTCGGAACTGCAGGGGACATAAAAGGCATAATTTTCTTTTGCGAACACATTTCTTTGCCCTTCATATTTCTCCCGTTATCATAACCCTGACCGTGTAGGTCTTCAATTGACAATCACAAGCTCCTGAAGTTTATATTCTGTCCACAAATATTATGATCATGGTAATTTGTTCCGTGCGGCTGATATCTCAAGTGCAATCAAGAATAATTGAAAAATACTTTGCCTTTTTAACCAATGAAATGATATTATCTTTGATACCATTTGATAGCACTTGAGTCAGTTAGTTTTGAATAATGTTTCCTTAATAGTGGGCATGTCCTCTATCCTTATTTTGTATCTTCCTGAGATGTTCATTCATAATAGGATCAAACAAGGCGAGAAATTCCACAATTTCAAAAAAATTGCCATTGTCATGAGCATGACATTTATTACTTCTGCCATGGAAGGCCAAATTTGGTGTACCTATAACTCTTACAAGAGATAGTACATGCTCTAAGATCTGATGCCAGTATTTTTATTCTTCTTTAAGCTTTTTTGTATTAACACTATCTATAGTTGAATCTTGTTCAGACTTGTATACAGGCCCTTCCAGCAATGGATGTTGGTAATATGTTCAACACTCTTTTCGTGAAGACAAAATCGCTGATATGTTATGCCAATCATTGCATCCATTCTGAATGAGACTTGTACTTGAACTTGAATTTCCACAAAATACGTTGCAGCAGAAACAGAAAATTGTATCGGTTGATATTCACGGTAAACTTCTTGTCTATTTGGAAGTTTTCTTTTATAATGTACAGCTGAAAATTGCCTTTTTTTTTCTTGTCTAAAGGAAATTTTTTTGCTCAATTGTTTTGGCCCATTTTCAACCAAAAGAGTTCTTAATTTGTCTACACTTATTGCTAAGTCTTTCCAGGAAGCAATATCTTAATAATCTATTTTTATACTTTCTTCAGCTATTTTCGGGCGTTTACTTTGATCGCCATCTTCATTTTCAAGGCTATCCTTTGCAGTACAACATGTTCTTCTTGCTCTCGACTGTTAACTTCTATGTCCTTGTCTGGTAGGCCTATATCGTCAACTTTTTCTGAGGTTGAAGTTGATGCCTCTGTGAGGATGTAGAAATTTTTCAATAGATCCGTTCACTTTGGATAGTTCTAGTTCTCTATCCGCTTTTCTTTTTCTGTGCTGAGAGTATTTCCTGTCTGCCATTTTTGATCCTTTCTACCTGAAAAAATATAGGGCAATAATAATTCTGTATGTTGGATTATAAAAGTGTAACAACATTATTACCGAAAATTTTAAGAAGCTACTTACTAGCCAGTAACATTAATGGAAACGATTTTCGTAAATCTATTTTAAAGTCAATATCTTGAGTTCAACTCATTTCAAATATTATATCAAATAGTAAGATGGTGTTTTCGCGTATACGTCAAATTTTAAGAAAACAACAGCTAATTTGTTTGAGACAAGACAGTAGTTTTTTTTCTCGATAAACAAAGATTTATTTCATCCGAATTCCTACTCCCTTTTCTGAAGTAGTACGAATAAATGAGGGAAATATACGCTTGTATCCAACAGATTTGCGGTCCAGGCTACTAAATATGCTTACACTTTACACTTTACAGACACAGTCATTTATATTTAATTCATATTATGCATGTACACAATGAGCTTTTGAAAGTAGGGGTTTCCCCGTTTTACATCTTTATACACAGAATTTTTCAAATCGGCTTACTGTTCACAAATTAATTATTTTTTGCTGTTTGTTTTCTCCCGGCCATCAAAAAATCTAAATTAATAAGCCAGTGCCATTTTGTTTCTCACGGCTCTCACACTTATTCACAATTATATAGGTAGGTTGGTAGGAAATAATTATATAACATTAATAGTAACTTATCTCTTTTATATAAAACATGAATTGCACTTACCTTTAAGATATGTTGAAAGAGAAGTACAAAACCTAGCTTTTGATCGATTATCAAAAATAAATAAATTATATTAACACTAAAAACATCAACAGAACCACTCAATACAACTGACAATTGACAAAAATGACCTGCAGAGACAAAAACAACTGTACCGTGGCTAGAAACATGACCATCACCAAGCACATCATTATCGCTCACCCGGTTTGACTGCCAAGCCGGGGTCTCGCACGAAGCCGGAAGACACGCCACGGAACGACATTGTTCGCGATCACAACAAAAAACTTTATCTGGAGGGCTGGCGCTAGATGCAATTGTTTCGCCTAGCCTAAAGCAAAGCTGTGTTTAACGCGCGTGCGCATTCTGATGAACGTAGTTGGACCTCTAGTTCTTCGTGTGCTCGTCACCCCTCTCCCCCTTTTATTCTTAGACTCTACGGCGTTGTGCGCAGGCGCCGAGGAAGACATCTGCGAATTGATTGGATGTTAGTGACTTCATCATTAGGTCATACCTCCCATCCATTTTCCTCCCACTGTTACAAACTGAATATAAGCGTGTGCCCAGCGATGTTATGTACTATTTGATGGCATTTAAGTCACAAGGACTCAATAGGATGTAAGTCATTGTAAAGATGGGAATTTATACATAGATTATGTTTACCTACGATAGAGGCTAGGGTTTATTCTAGCTTTATTATGTAGCCATCTTTTTGGATCGTTTAGGTGTTTGTTTATTATGCTATTTTTTTCTTTCAAACATGCATATATATATATTATTGTCAGGGTTATTTGTTTGTTGATATTAATATCTTTAACGGACTTGTAATTGAAACTAATTTTGCAGCTATAAATTAACATTAATGCATTTAAGTCTATTGGTGAGCTTTTAGGTCGAGAGTTAGATTGTGGAACTATCAGGGCTGTTAAAATAATTTCCTGTATCTGAAGTTAGTGGGCTAATATCTTTATGCCGAGTTGGAAGTATAGAGAGGACATTTATTTGTATGTTTTTGTCTATTTTGTATANATATATATATATTTGTGTAGGGTTGCTATATTTAATCATGCATTACATGTTCGTTTTATTTCTGGGTTATCATGAATTATCAATTTTCATTATTCAGTGGCGGCCCCTGAGGCGTACTTCAAAATGTAGTTTTTTTATATTTTTTTATATTTCGAAGATGCGAGAGTCATTCTTTTTGTTTTGATTCTCAGATGGTTTATATTAAGATTATAGCCAGTATACCATATTATATATTATACATTTCATTGTTATCTATTTTTCTAATAAACAAGCCGTTGTGCCATATTTGTTACATTCCACGTTTTGTTTATATTAGGATCCTATCAGACTAATACGTTTATTCCCGTTACGCATAAATAGACTAGTTCATGAGAGAGGGGTTTGTTGTCGAATCAAGGTCATGACATATGTTCGTTTACGTTTCGTACTCGGTAGTGGATTTTTACTTTCTTACTTTTGAGGTAGGTAGAGACAAGGTTTACATTAGTCAAAGTAAACACTTACTAAGTTATGGTTCCGTATGCTTTTGAAAACCATTCGATGTTTTAATTTTTCCTCTATTTAATTTTTCTCTCCTAATTTGCTAATTTTTTTTCGCTGTTTGATCTCAAATAAAAAAAAAATCCACCCTTTTGCTGCTCCTAAAATGTTGCCGCCCTGAGCGGCTGCCTATTCTCGCCTAATGGTGGAAACGGCCCTGCAATTGTTAAAGCCATTTGAAACATATTTAAAGTTTTTGAAAAATCTGTCGAAAGTATAAATTACCCTTAAATGAAATTATTCCAAAAAACCAATTATACAATGCTATTTGTCAGATCAAAAAAATCCTACATATGCATTTAAAGCCTAATCATTAAAGCCATTTTCGAAATATTTGTAATTCAAAAAAATATTTAACAGTTAACTATTCTTAATTGAAGGGCTAGAGTACAAAAAAAACAACATGGTGTGGTATTGCCATATGATATCTAAATATAAAGTGTGAACAACTATCCACCAAACAATTTTGGATTCGTGGCCAGGAAAAGACAAAATAGTAAAATTAACTTTTTTTGGGATTTGTGTTCGCATAAAACGTACATCATGTGTTTTAAACTCGAGATAGATTTTTTTCACGATCATAATACTTTCTCTTTATATGAGAAAGTAATAAAACAAGTAATGGGTTTCAGCTCAGTTTATGCTATTCAAACCTTTTATAACATATTTTTCATTTAATTATCATAAACATTGATATATTTCATAATATATTCATACAAATTAGCGAACAATGTCAAAATGCCTCATTGCCTTGAATATGTGTAAGAGAAATAGAGATACTCTACGGTTTCTGTTTCCCCTCCACAATGGTTTGCAGACGACAGCTCGAAAATTTCAGCCTTAGATGTCCATCCAGTTATATTATAGAAATCAATGAGATCGTGATATCACTATTATATTTTTCCAATCAATTTCAATATTGGCCATCTGTTTAGCAATAATACAGGTGAATGTGCAAAGAACTACAGTGCTGCTAACTAGTAGCTTAGTGTGGCAAACGACCGCGAGATTCAAATCTCACTATTTCCAAGTGTACAATATTTTTAAAATTTCTTCACATATATATTTATGTCACTCAAAATAAAACAAAAGTATTATTTAAAAAAAATCAAAGGTTGTATTTTAGTTCAAGTATGATGAGAAAAACCACATTAAGTTTTAAAAAAAGAAGTAATATATTTAAGGTTTATCAGTTCAATGTACGCTTGGCTTGGTTTAAGAATTGGAGTATTGTATAAATGTAATGTCATTTGCTTGAATTATTGTACATTCAAATTAACGCTTTAGATTAATGCTATATGGGAGACAGTTCCTATATTTTGCATCAAATACATTCCCAATGGTGCAACTCTGGATCTGTTAGAGATGAAAGATTCGTTTTGGACACACATTAATTATAAAAGTGTATGTGTGAAATTGTTGATATCGGTGGCACAAAGAGAATTATCCCGCTTCATTAACAAACATTCAACATATCTGCTGGATTGATCGAGATGGGAATCATCCACTAACATATCCCAGTTCTACAAACTATTATTTAATAGACTTTTATGTGAAATCTTGAACTTTTTTATTATCGAATCTTTTGATACCACTAATAATCAATGGCTATTAAGGAATCAATTTTGACATCCCTAATATCGTTTTCTTTTGAAACTATTAAATTTAGATAGTTTGAGTATCGACACTGTATTACAATAATAAAGTATGTGCCTGTATGATAAAGTGAAGCCCATCCCTAAGATTTTATGGTTTTAGTGATGCCACTATACATTAATAATATTTGTTTCTGTAGGAAGAAGTATGGCATGTCCAGAAGAACATAAACACACTGGTGTCAAATGTGAACCTTATCGCCTTGGAGCGCCAAGACCAGCTCAACAGATGCCAGCGACTGAAGCAACAACTCGAACAACTTTGGGGGGATGGTAGAATATTGGACATTCACCTCGACATGTCCTCCAAGGCTTTGGATGTGGAGTTAAGGCAACTTGAATCCTTAAAGAACGATTGTGACCATTTTCGAACAGAGAGGAACAAGGACTACCATCATATGCTGGTAATGCAGCAACAGGTGGTAGAGCATAGGGAAAAATACAAGATGATAGTCACAGAAGTAGAGAACTTGAAGGCACTCAGCAATCAGAGAGAGAGGTCAGTGCAAACGCTTCCTTATATTTAACATTACTTAAACCCACATCAGTGTCTAATACGGCAGTTGGCAGCCTATGGCTAATGGGGTGGATCTGGCTCATCGGATGATTTCATTTTACCCACAAAAATATTTAGCAAACAAACAATTTGTCTTCATAAAAGAGACTAATAACCAATTACTATATGAGAAATATAAAGTTGATTTGTTTCAAAAACTGGCTCACTAAATATATTCTTTAACCCATACAGTCCACAATATCAAAAAGACGTAAGGGTGGTTTTTCCATAATGCAAATGCAGATATTTTCTTCTAAGAATAGGTACCTTGTGGAATATTACTTTATTAGTGTGATTAGTATATGAGTTTAACTACTCAAACAGGTACTTTGATGCAGTGGGATGGGGGGGGGGNGGTGTAGTAGCAAAAAAATCATTACTTAGTGTGAATGTCATAGGGTATACTGGGGTTAACTGAGCCAGTCATATTAAATTAATGGTATAAGAATGTTTGTGTCTTAAAGGTATTTTGATCTATTATGTTGATAGTTCTGATTATTTTAATGTAATATGGTAGATTTGATAGTTTATATATACTGGTAATTTGCATTTATTGTATAAGGAAGGTTGAGAGTATTATTTTATGATGTACATATTTTATTTTTCTGAGATCTAAACTATATTACTAACTATTGATTTTATATACCAGTCATATACTTTCATCAGCATTAATCTCTCTTCAATATGGGTATGTCTGACAATGCTAGGACAATCCAAACATTAAAAATCTATGTGGGAAGTGAGCCAGTATGTGCTGGGGGTACCTGGGCCACGGCTCAGTTAACCTGCCACTTGAATTATCTAAAGAAATTTTCCATATTTAGTGTATTTTCTTATAGAGTACAATGCCTAGAAAAAGGGAGATAACAACAGAGCATATTCTGAAATAACGCTCAAGCTAGCTGTTAGACAAGTGTTAGAGGAGAATGTTAGAGTTAGGATGGTAGCTAGAGAAACTGGTATTCCCAGAGATACAATGGCTAGACACATTGGCAGAGCATCTGTAGTTGGGAGTGACAATGTAAACTTCAGAGTCAGACTATCTTCTGAACACTTAATGATATTACCTGTTAGATGTCTATTCCAAAGATTTTACCAAAGAGCTTTCAATAAATGACGTTTCTAAGCAAAGCCCAGTGGAAACACTTGCAAGTAAAAATTCAGCTGAACCTTCAAAAATTGTAACCCCAGAAGAAGTTTGCCCCCACCCAAAACTCCTCCTAGAAAAACCCCTAGCACTGCGTGAAAAACAGGCAAGTCATCAGTTCTGACTGACACACCTGTGAAAATAGTTTTAGAAGAGAAAGCCTAAATTATAGCTGAAAATAAAGAAAAGAAAGACAGAATCTGCTGAACAGAAACAGTTGAGAAAATCAAAAAAGTGCAAACTAAAGAGAAAACTCTTTGAAGTATCATCATGTTCCGACTCGGAGGAACTTTCTAATGAGTCCAGCTAAGGTTTTTCAATGCAATTATTAAGTGAGATAGAAGATGAACTTGACAATTCTTTCTCTATTGGTTCCTTTGTATTGGTAAAGGTTTATGGGAAAACTAAATCAACATTTAGGTATTACATTTGGGAAATTACAAATAATGATGAAGATGGAGTTGAAGGAATATTTTTAAAAAGACTACCTGCAACAATGAAATTTATGAGAACAGAATAATCATCATTTGTTTAAAAAAATGACATTGTGATGAATGATGATGATGCCTGCTCCAGTAAAAGCAAGTTCAGAAAGATATGCCCATATGGTATCTTTTCCCATCGATTTGTGTGACTACAGCATTCACTAAGAAAAAAATGAGACCTAAGTAGTATAATTTAATATAATAAGTCCAGATTTTTTTGGTCTTAATCAGTGTATTCATCTAATTTTTGCAGCCAAAGTAAGAAAACTCAATGTTTAAATTAGCTACTTAATTTTTATTAACATCTTTAAAACATTTTTTTGAAAAATTAAAAAATAGATACATCACTTAACCTGCCTTTGGGGTTAACTGGACCAAAATTTCTTAACATAGATTTTGATTGAATCTGATTAAACCATTTGACCTAAAAACCTTTAAACATTGGAACTATAATCATAAATTTTCATTAAAACTGAATACATTTTTAGATTGGGTCTCATTCTTAAGAGCAGAAATTATATATATATATATATATATATAAAAAAAATGGTTCAGTTAATCCCAGTCTCCCCTATTCAATTACTATTGATTTTACTTTTCATCTTGAACCAGAATGAACCAGGCCATTTGGAAATGAATTGCTCATAATTTGGAAGGAATAGTTATACTAACTAAATATTCGTGTTATCAAATATTTACATTATAAGTATTGTGCTAATAAGCTCAAGTCCTTAGAGGAAAAATGGTCAGGGAAACTTATTTTATAGTAGCTGACAAAGATGAACATATTTTAATTGTTTATTATTAGAGTGGGGAGAGAGATTCAAGATTTGCCTCTCATAAAATGACATATTAATATAATTAATTTCCCAATAAAGTGTTATTATTGTTTTAAATATAACATAATAGACATGTCAAACAAAATAGCATAGATCAGTGTTATCAAGCCTTAAAATAACTTTTTCTTAAATTTGATTTTAAATACTTTCACTTTAGCTAAAATTATTGTACATTTTTAAAGATTCAAGGATTTGAAATTAGAAATAAATTTTAAGATTAACAGTAATATAAAATAAAGAACAGGGAATGAGATATAATACCAGTGAGCCCCATTGTACAGACACCATAATCTTAGTACCTATAGGCCTACCCTGATTTTTGTTGGGAGAACTGTTTACAAAATTCAAAAATATTTCTTTGCAGCCAGTGATGATAACATAACTTGATGTATGAATATATTAAGTTTATTTTAGGGCTTTAATAACTACCAGATACTGTTCTTCCTAACAAAATCAGGGTATACACCTCTTTGCTAGTCATGACAATATTGATTCAAGGGCGCTGTGTGTAGTCCAATCCTTCGCATATTTGAATCCCAGGTTATTGAGTCAGAATTGAAAGACATTTCAATTTCAATCTGAGAAACTTTTGTTCAAAACATTTCTTCAATTGTAGCTGAATTCATAAAACTTTTGTAAAATTTAAAACAATATATATTTGCTAGGAGGTGGCACACTTAACTACCTTATTAGTGAGTCCTATTGTTAATTAAAAATTGATTAGATGAGCATGTACATTCACTAATTAAAAAAACTGAGGAAAAGTAAGGGACTTGACTATGTTTACCATCCACAAATTTTAAGTTATCCTTTTGGTTATTTGGAATAGAGCACTAGGCTAAATCATGGTTTGAATTAGGAGGGATAGCCAGCACACTTACCTTTGCGTGGTTTATGGATTTGGAATAATATGCACTATAGGGATGCTGAGAAAATAATATTTGATACGGAGGTTCCTGGCTAATGTAAGAACATTTGCCACAAGGCTGAAGTGGTCAAAG
Organism: Timema californicum; assembly: GCA_902141385.1. Taxonomy (NCBI): domain Eukaryota; kingdom Metazoa; phylum Arthropoda; class Insecta; order Phasmatodea; family Timematidae; genus Timema; species Timema californicum. The sequence continues at coordinate 183,198 of CABFOW010000493.1, read as the reverse complement.
TTATGGGAAGGAGAGAATGCAAGGCCTTTTGACAGAATGGTGTCTTCGTGTTCAGATAGCTTGTATGTTCCTGGGCAGACAACCGCTACAGCCCCTTTGTTGGTTCAGACACATCGATGACATCTTTATGATCTGGACCAGCACCACTCAGCAACTCGAGTCCTTCCTGGCAGACCTCAACAAATTTTCGCAGATAAGATTTACCTGGAAAATATCTACATCCAGCATTACTTTTCTGGATGTAAACATCACACTCCATCAGGGACACCTAAAAACAACTGTGCACAACAAGGAACCCAACCAGCAACAATACCTTCATTATGACAGCTGCCACCCTATGTGCACAAAGAGATCACTCCCACATAGCCTAGCCATTAGAGCCAAAATAATTTTCTCTGACCACAATGACCTTTTACAATACAATAAAAACACTGCAACATGCTTTTATGAACAGAGGTTACTCCAAAGCACTGGTACGTAGTCAAATAAACCGAGCTCAAAATAGTGGGCCCACAACATCAACAGGAACAAACAACATCATCCATCTGGTCACTCACTATATACCACCCTGGACTCCACAAACTCAACAATCTCTTGAAAACAGGTTTCTCCATACTGCAATCCTCCACCAGTAGACAACGTATCTTCAAGGAGCCTCCAAAAGTAACCTATAAATAACCAGCCAATCTACGCAACTTACTTGTAAAACCCAAACTGCCAGACCCCACTATTCAACCTGAACCCAAACAAATACCAGGTTCATTTCCCTACAACCGCACTCCCTGGAAAACCTGCACCATACAAAACCAACAAATTCATTCTCCAGAAACATAACTAAAATAAATTATCCTATAAAAGGCCACCATACGTGTGATTATGAAAACCTCAGCTACCAACTGGAATGTAACCAGTGCCAAGCACATACCAGCTGTAGAAAGTCAACCTTTCAGTTCAACCAAGAGCATCAGACTATTCATTTTTCTTGATGAAGCTGTCTGTGACAGTGAAAGATTGTCCTTATTTTTTTTTTTTTAGTGTTATATCTAAACAATTTCTACTCCAGTATCACCAAGGTAAGTGTGCTGGCTATCCCTCCTAANCTATCCCTCCTAATTTAACAATTTCTACTCCAGTATCACCAAGGTAAGTGTGCTGGCTATCCCTCCTAATTAAAACCAAGTTATCGTTATGATAATTGTGCTTAGAAACTATTCAATATATACATATCAGAACACATGTTCCAGGCAATTAAACAAGCTGTATGTTAAGCTGGAGTCAGAAAATAAGGATAGAAAAACATTATTTAACCAGTTAGTGGCATGGACCCGCCAGCTGAAGGACACCAAACTAGAGAAAGAGGTGGCATCTGAAAAAGTCCGCCAAGTGCACCGTAGGATTGCCAAGTGCAGACACGAGGGTTCTATTCTGCAGAAGGAATATATCACAATAGTGTCGGAGAGGAACCTTCAAGGGTTGAAACTGCGAGATATGTTGGAAGAAGCCGTTATATTCCAAGAGCAAATAAAGACTTTTCAGGACATGATAAAGAGGGCAGATTCTGAACTAGAACAAAGGGTAGAAGTTATTCAGCGGATGGAGGTGATACGTAGGTAAGTTTGTTTGGAATATTTTTATAGAAGGCATCTTTGACCAGGAAGGATATACATTATCTAATTCGGTCACCTGTGTGTGCAGACTTTTTAGTCGTTCTGGTGGCACAAGACGTAGCCTAGGGAACACCTAAGGAGGTTGTCTACACGTCGTACCCGCAATGAGTTGATATAATGATTATAAAGGTGTGGAGCGAGTTATGATCTTAAACCTAACTTTGATATAACTAACCAAACCCTGGTGACTGTTGGGATGATTCCCCTTTCAGAAAAAATACCTGTGGTACCAGCCGGGAATCAAACCTGGAATCCCTAGGTTCATAGCCAGGTGCACTGGCCGCTATAACAAGGGGTTGATTATTCTTTATAGTATTAACCATATATTGGGGATGGAGAATGCGTAAATGCACTACACATATACATATATATAGGTAGTACCTAGTAGTAGTAGTATTATATTGACTGATTAAACTATAGCCCTATATTAAAAGCTAAACCGAAGTGGAACCAAACAAGGTAATTTATAATTATTTATGGGCCAATGAAGATGGATGTAGTCATTGTTTTTTTTAAGATTCCATCATTAAGAGGCAGAGTTCAAGTTTATTGTCATTTTAAAAAAACAACTTAAGTTTTTAAATGAAGTATTATAATTCTACACCTTGCAGTCTGATATCCAATACATACATGATTATGATGTGCAACTTACTTAATAAACAACATATTTTCCCCATAGATATCAATGTTTATTTTTGACGTATTGTTTTTAATGTTTACATCTCAGGATGGAAGCAAATACTGTGGGATTGCTAAAAAAGTTCATCAAAAGAAATAAAAATTCAGCAAAGAAATTAGTCAAAGTGAGCGAAGAATTGGAACAAGTCACGGCTAAGGAATTTGAGTTGGAGACTAAATTCGAAATAGGGAACAGACATAAGATGGTCAGTATTAACAATTTCTTACAAATATAGGCAATATAAGAACAATATAAAAACAAAAATAAGCTTTTAATATTTGAAAACTTACTAAAAACAGTCTTACTAATGATTAAAGGAATTTGGCCCTTAAACTACATTCTTTATAAGAAATCTATTGCACTTCTTTGTTGCAGATTCAAAATAAATAAACTTTGCGATGCACTTTGCTTCATATTGGCGGAAACTTTTTTTTTTTTTTAGCTGGACACTTACCAGTAAAGAAATCACTAGCTTTCTTTATAAACTAATGTATTGTTGAAATAATTTTACTGTCAACTCATATCTTCATTTTGAATAGAAAGAATGTTTTAATTATCTTATCAGAAGAGGTTCATAGGCTGAAGATTTGTTTGGACAAGTGGATATATTGTCCCTGAATGATGAGTTACTCATAATATTTGGAATGTTCAGGTAGAAAGGCATTATTCTATTACTTTTTATTAGAGTTGGGTGGAATACATTATTATTATTAGCACCGCGTCTTACTACCCGTTCGGGTTATACGAACTTACGCTAACGTGTAATGGTAGGGTGATTGTGAGATGAAATGGAGGACCTACAGTTTAACGTGGGATCCGAACCACGGTGGAGACCTGGCATTCCTCACATTCACAAGATGTCTTGTCAGAGGTGAAGGAGGGGTTTGGTAATCAAATAAATCTGTGCCGGGACCGATGATTGAACCCTGGACCTCCAGCACAGGTCCGACACCTTACCTCTAGACCACCAGGTCACCTGGGTGGAATACACTATTTTACGAATTTGAACCTTGGAAAATACAGAAGTTATCTAAATTTTAACATTCCTTCTTATAATCCATTCATGATAACATTTACACATTTTTTAAAAGTGTTAAATTATTGGTCTGGATGTTAAATGCCTCCTATAATTGGTTATACAGAGAGCTCTAAAACAAACTTAACTGGTTTTTTCTTCCTTTTTTTAAGAATCTGAGTCTCAAATCCGAATTTTTTTCGAGTATCCTTAAGATTCAAGGGATTCGATGGTCCCATCCATACTTTTTATGATACTGGTTTTATGGGCAGTAACTTGTTAGAATCTAGATATACAGTTTAATATATCAGATTTCTGAATAGATAATTGAACTTGGACTTGTAATTGCATTTTTATTGAGTAACACTGTGACCATTAAGCGGCCTTCAGACTACGCAGACGTTTCGTGTCAACATATATGACAACACAACACAACAGCTTCGAGTGACCAAGTGAACCGTATTAAAATGGATGAAAGAATATTAGCTGAACTTGATGAAGAGGAGATTGTAGTCACTATTAGTTTCTATTTGCACTGGAACACACGAGGGAGTGGATACATCTCATAAATACCAATAGGGGTGAATTTGGTGAATTTAATACTTTATGGCCTGAACTTTTTAAAGATGAAGAGCGTTTCAAAATGTACAAAAGGATGTCAATAAAGGAGTTTTCTACCCTTCTACACATGGTGAAACCAAAACTATAAAATTGCAACACCCCATACATACTCAATTACAGATTCATCCATTATTTGCAATCTCTCACAAAATTCGGCTTAAATCAAAATGTGGACATCCAGATCATGTCCCATCCCGTCAATTATCACATCACGGCAGTGTGAGCACTTTAATATAATTTAGTGGACCAAATATTTCACTAAACCCATAACATGTGTCAACATGAAACGTCAGCATTAACTGTATGCACCTTTACTGCTCCGAGTTCTTGATCCCAATTTTTTCATATATTATATTTCCCTAAAACACATGTAACTGCAAGAATGTAACATCTTCACAAACAGTGCTGTCAAACTACTTAAACGTACTTACTCGTCTTATGATTTCTGGCATTTTAAAACCACGAAATAAAGTTAAAAGCTAACGTAAGTTCCCTGACAAATACAACCATTAGATGGGATCCTAGGATTCTTAAAAAGATTTGAAAATTCAAGATTCAAATTTAGTTCTTACCTATCTTTTGTCATTTCACATTAGTGTTACGTTGTAGGCAGGCAATATAGTTTAGGAATCAAATAGCCAAAGTTATTATTTATTCTTTTAGTGAGGATTGCTCCATCTAGATATCATATTCATTTTTCAATTTTCAGAATATAGTTTAAGTTAAACCTATTTGAATGTTACTGATGTTGCTTATATAATGTAAATCTACTATAGGTGACCTGGTGCTCTAGGGGTAAGGTGTCTGACTTCTAGGCTGGCGGCCGGGGTTCAATCCTCTGTCCCGGCAAAGATTTATCTGATTACCTAACCCTTCCTTCACCTCTGACAAGACAACTTGTGAATGTGAGGAATGCCAGGCCTCCACCGTGGTTCGGATTCCACGTTAAACTTAGGTCCTCCATTTCATCTCACAATCACACTACCATTACACATTAGCGTAGGTGCGTATAACCCGAACGGGTAGTAAGACGCGGTGCTAATAATAATAATAATAATAATAAATCTACTATAAAAGATATTCATAGTTATAAATGTTTTTCCTGTAGATATTTCGAGCCACTTTGCATGAAGTATAAGGCAGCAGGGGTGGACATAACCATATTAATTGCAATTTTTCGTTTGTAGCCTTTAATGCCATGGTTAGATATTCATGACGTGAGGAACTACTTGAATAAAGATGTGGCTCTGATTTATAAAGATGAGATTATCGACTGGAGGGTTCGTTGAGCTGACCACCTAACACCCTCTATCAACAAATGTTGGCCAACATGCTGCAGCCGCTCAGTCTGTATGGCTCGCTTGTGGGCTTACATCATGGAGGGTTTTTAACCTAAGATAACAATATGATTTTTTTAAGACATACACCCGATTTCTCATGGACAAAGAATACAAAAGCTCATAGTAGACTTCCCATCAGCATTGCAGCAGGTCAGGATCTAGCATGGGCCCCAAATAGATTAATATGTTTACATATCTATAATGTAAGCACCTAGAGGCTATTACTATGTAATTTTTTTCACAAACAACCAAGTCAAAAAAAACTTGGTCATGACTTTGACGGCCAACAATGACTGCCCCACACTCTAGTTGTTCAGTCTTTGAACTAACTGTATATATTTAATTTTGTAAAGTATCCTTTGTGTAATAATTTGTTTAACATAGTTTCTTTTGAACTAGTGCTTTATTTATGTTGGTTTGTGTTTGTTGTTTATTCCTCCAACATTTACTGTTGTCTTTGAGAGATGAGGGGGAAGAAACGTACTTTGTCACGGGAGAGTGTAGTTCAGTTCTGTGCGGTATTCAGTACACACAAAGTGTCTACCATAATGGGTGCACAATTCATTGTTCGCGTGTGAGTCGGTGTTACAGGCTCTAAAGTGGCCTCCTTTATCAAGAAACCACAACAAGGATTCAAGAGACAGGTTGAGTTAGCCCCTTATTTCCCCTTTTCTTACTACTCTTAAGCCAGCAACCCACAAGGTAGGCCTCCATTGTCGGCGAACCTCATTTGGACTAGGTAAGCTACTCGTATCCCAATTTTATATTGAATACAGTCCACTTTCCTTGTTTCACCAGTTATTTTTTTATCGTTTGTTGACTTGAAACAAACACTTAAACTTGTCTCTTTATGTAGAAAGCTAGAATTGGGCTTAGAAAAAAGCTGCCTGCTCTACCCTTGTTTATTAATCTCGGGAATATGTATGAAAACTAGGGGTCTGTGAGCTCAAGTTTTTTTTATTTGAGTCGATTTCAAGCTATTTTCTAATGAAGTTCTCAAGTATTGAACATAGTCAAGTTTGGGTTGATTAAATATATATAGTTTTAAATAGAGTAGTCTTGTGGAAACTCGACATACCCACAGTTGTTGGCTACAGTTATCATAATCCAAGGTCATTCAATTATATGACCTCTCAGTTTGTTTGTGTAACTCGAATGGAACAGTCTTGCAGTGGTGTTTTACAAGTGCTGTGTTTGTTAGTTTTGCAATTCAATAACATGTTATTCGAATCAATACAATATTATATGTACAGTAATGTACTGCATTTTTGTATATTACACATATGTATATTCACCATTATATTAACACTTAATATATTCTACTGTACATATATTACTGTTACTGTAACGTGGTTCATCCTTGTTTAGTAAACATGCATTTTATGCAAGTTCAATTGTAAAAGTCGACACCATCTCAGTCCACATTAGGTCAAGTTTTCTTGATTCTACTGATTAAAAAAAAGTCATAATAAATTATTTATGACTTCAATTTAATATTCCTAAGGAAAGTTTAGAAGTTTATGAAAATAAGTTTGTATGTAAGGATTGATTAGCATTAAAAAAATATATATAAAAAATCCTTACTATCTCCTATCCATCTATAGTGGAGCGATTCACTTGATGATGTCCTCTTACCAGAGAGCAATTAGAACATTGATTCTTAAGATGTGCATAGCACACTTTTGCCTTAAGGTGTAACTTATACTCTATTTCATCAACAAAATCAGTTTACTCAGTTGCTGACCTTGACATCAGAATAACCTCTTTCTTGGGTTCTTCTCTCCCCACCACCAAAACTCAGTTGTCTACCGAGCTGGGATCGATTCACGGCATGGCCGAAAAATTTATCATTGGTGCAATGTGGGTTTACCTTTTCATAGTAACGAATTAATGGCTGGGGACTGGATGTTGAGCCTGATCAAGTCTTTAGTTAGATTATATGGCGGATGAAGATACGACAGTCCTAGCAAGTCGGTGGTGGAAAATATATGGCTTGAATAAAAAAACTGACCCAGGCCACAGGTTGAAAACAGTATTGGATGTAAGTAATTGATCATTCATCACAAGACACAATGTAGGACAAAGGAAGAACCCTTTTCAAGTAGTTCAAGAGTGATGATACATCTTTCAAGCCAGAGCTTAAATTATTATTATTATTATTATTATTATTAGCACCGCGTCTTACTACCCGTTCGGGTTATACGCACTTACGCTAATGTGTAATGGTAGGGTGATTGTGAGATGAAATGGAGGACCTACAGTTTAACGTGGAATCCGAACCACGGTGGAGGCCTGGCATTCCCCACATTCACAAGATGTCTTGTCAGAGGTGAAGGAAGGGTTTGGTTATCAGATAAATCTGTGCCGGGACCGAGGATTGAACCCCGGCTGCCAGCACAGAAGTCTGACACCTTACCCCTAGACCACCAGCTCACCGACACCAGCCAGAGCTTAAACATCTATTTAAAGTTTGAAATCAAGAATATTCTCAGGGTCCTATTGAAAACCCATCCTCATGTTATCTAGTGCAATTTTGTGCTCCCATCCTAACTGGAATACAGTTAAAAGGAAAGGGTCATTGTCTCCCCCCACCCCTCTTGCCGCACATCCTCACAATCTGGACCGATTATAAAACCATGCTATTGCCACTAGGTGTGCGAGAGCCGAGCTTGGAAAGAAGACCCCAACAAACTAAGAAAGAAGCTGCAGCAATTGGAGAGACGAGTGATTGCCAAAGAAGCCAAAGTGGTGGAACTCAAACTCGTCCAAGACCGGGTAATACAAATTATAACCAGCTCTGGCAAATTTCTCAATGCAGGAGGCTCCCCACAGCAAAGGGTTTCAACATTTTTAAGGCACAGCAAACAAGAGAAAATTGATAATTTTTAAAAATCTTATTATTTTCTGGTAATTCAAACCATTTGTTCACAATCAATTGATAATTAGTAGTGCCTGGATTTAGATTGACATAAAATCTAAGAAATGTATATTTTTATTTGTTTAAAGTTGGCCAAATATTTTGAGAAAAATAAATACCAATAGACTAAAATTTGCAATGACACACCGAGTGAAACACGTGTTTATGATCCAAGACAAATGGTTCATTAATTTTTTTTAAGTGCACTATATTCCGAAATGTAGCAGTCCAACATTTTATTATTATTATTAGCACCGCATCTTACTACCCGTTCGGGTTGTACGCACTTACGCTAATGTGTAATGGTAGGGTGATTGTGAGATGAAATGAAGGACCTACAGTTTAACGTGGGATCCGAACCACAGTGGAGGCCTGGCAGTCCCCACATTCACAAGATGTCTTGTCAGAGGTGAAGGAAGGGTTTGGTAATCAGATAAATCTTTGCTGGGACCGAGGATTGAACCCCGGCCGCCAGCATAGAAGTCTGACACCTTACCCCTAGACCACCAGGTCACCCAGTCCAACATTTATTGATTACAGTATGGCTCTAATGTACACACACTACATCATAAATAATAAATCATCAAGGTTTGTGTGTTACCTTTCAGAGTAAATCGAGTGTTATTTCCTCTACCTTCTACTGTAAATAATAAAATGATCCAAAACAATGTTATTCTTTAAGTTGAAAAATGACACCTAGACACGAGAATTGAACTCGGTACCTTGGGCTTAGTATGCCAACGCTCTTACCACTAAGCTATCTAGTAGTCATGTGCAGTGTCATTCATCACTCATATTTTAAGGCAAGGTCTATGATAGATGTGTGGAAATCTTCAGATAACACAGCCATATTCGAGTGGGGAGTGCTTAATGCTGCCAATAGTACATTAACAATAATTGACAACTATTATAGTGTTACAATCTAAACAAACTATCCTAAGAGCCATTGCTAAATAAACATTGGGGAAAGCATAAGAATTTCAGATGAATCAATATTCTCCTAAATTTACTTATAAAATGGTAAAAAATATGTAAGGAAGAACAAAATTTAGTACACACTTGAGAGTAAAGCCTAGTTTGGTTATCAGGTATGTCAGTTAAACAAACCGTCATAGAGCTACCTTTACACAAATATTTCTTCGACAATAAAACTTCCTATCCACATAATATTTATAGTGCACTTTATCCTGATATAATAAAAATGTTGCAGGTAGAGGGACTGATCCTCAAGCTTCAACAGGAACTCGCCATTATGCAAGCATGCCAGGGCACCATTCAAACCAGCTCACAACAAAAGAAAACCGAAGGTTTGTGTCGTCAAGCTAAAGCTTTAGTTTCTGAACTTGCCTTGGCCCACACATCTGTCAAACATCTGAAACTTGAGTCACGCTTAAAGCATGAAAAACTTGGTCTTGTGAAGAAGCATTTAGATCAAGTGGTTGCCGATCATTCAGAATCATAGACCAACAACTTACATTCCTGACACACAGGAATGTGGGGAACTCAACCTACAACGACCATATGGGGCTAAAGCTCCTTTCAAACCTGTGCCACCTGCATCAAACATATGCTTCTATAAATTACAAGGAGACAAATAAACAACATTATAGTATTCAGCGAAAAACAGTTCTTTATTTGTGATTTATCAATTTTATTAATAACTATAAGTATAAATGGAAAAAGGCACAGTAAAGAATGATAGGAACAAAAATAACACTTCCTTTCACTCTTACTGGTATCTTTTTTCATATATACAATTATACCTCAAAAGTGAAAAGGAGGTTTTTCTTAAAGAGTTATATTAATAACTAGTAAAATTCCCCAGTCAGAAAAAAAAACTATAATTTTTTTCTTTTGACTTCTACTTGCTTTGTGATAAACTCAAGAACGATTAAAAGACTGGTAGAGAATTAAAAGATGTATAAAAAAAATTAATACAAGTTTTAAGGTGGTAAATGCCAGGTAACAATGTAATATTCAAAATCAACTTTGTGCAATTTTCTAGATAATTGATATATTTGGAAAACGGAAAATTAATTCAGGCGAGTGTAGTGCTCCAACATTTATACTATACAATAGTGATTTTATTATGTATATATAAAACTGTACATACAAATGGCCTACAGGAACTTAAAACTTGTAGTCACTCACTCGCTGAATGTGAAAGGATATCAAAACAAAGCAATGAAGCTTAGAAGACAAAACTATACTTTTTTAAGAATTAAATATCAACTTTTTCTTTAATAAAAATCTTGATACATTGAGTTGAAAGCAGAAGTGGCCGTTTATTAGAGCACATACCGCTGTGGGGGGGAAAACGCGACATAAAATGAACAACTATTTATAACAAAGAATATGAATGAGGGAGTTGATCGATAAGAATAAAGATAAATATATAGTTAATTACACACAATTATACAAACAACTTTTCTGTACAAATGCACATTCGACCATTGTCGGTCAGGCAGGCTAGAAAAAATAACATTGCATACGAGTTGGACCGATGAAGAATATTGATACAAAAATATGAACTGAATTTACAATATCTGATGTGACCATCTAATTCGAATCTACTTAAAAAATTGCACACTGTAGTAAATCTCAGTGCAAAAATGACAGTTTTAAGTTAAAAGTTCATATCGAATAATATATTTTGTATACTTACAATTCCAAACAAATATAATTTCACCTTAGTAATTGATTCATACGTGTTATAAAAATTTACTATACCAATTGTCTAACCAACTACCCTCCATTTCAAATACTGTACACGATTTACATTACATGCTTTGGTTTTACTCCTTGAAATGTCTTTACAGTCCTTAGTTCACAACCACATAGTACAAAAAATAATTGCACAACTTTTTTTTTTTTAAATTCATTTATAATTTTTTTTCTCTCCTATGCACACTGAAAGTTAACAAGCACCTCAATTTGATAAAACATTATGCTACCAGTCTCTTTTCCTTCTAATCATTTTCTATATTCATACATTTTATTTCTCAAAAAATATTGTGGTCAACTCTCTCTCCATGTCATAACTATATTATACAAACATTTACATCCATATATAATATAACTGCCTGCCTGTATATCCAACGAGAAGTGCAGAACATATATAAAGTCTAGCCAGAACATAGATGGGAGTTTTGTACTTGTTGATCACATTATAATAACAGACGTTGAAACACAGACAGAGCCACCAGGTCCTCGGTACACATGAACCACTCATTTTGGAACTACCACCAACATTACAAGCACAACTAAACAAGGGACAGTTTTTAAAGAAATACAACACTAGATGTTTATTAAAAAGTTTATAGATTTAAACTTATTTTTCTCTTTACAATCTTAAAATTGAATGGCAGTTATCAAATATATAAAAGAAAACTATAGCCACCATGTCTACCAATGTTAAAATAAAAATATTATGATTATATGTACTTCTAAACTTGGAAAATTCACTAAAACCGATTAGCAAAAACTAAGAGAGCGTTTGTTATATGGCAGTTTTGATAACTAATACAATATTGAAAACCAAAGATTTATTTAAATTTATATATTTTTAAAAGTAAAATCTTTGAGGTAAAATTATATAAAAAGGTACCGGAAAAAGAGATAAAAAACATCATATAGCAAGCACAGTTAAAATAGGAATATTATATCGTTCACATGTGACACTGTTGCCACTGAACAAAACAAGCAATAGTTTCCTCTTAAAGGAACTGTGCACTACTCTTTCGATCCAAGTTATTTTCCCTTATTCACTGTACAAACCATTTTGTGTTTGACATTCAATATGCTTTCTTTTTTCACGCACCTTCCATTTAAACAATAAATAACGTGAAGAAAAAAAAGAGTTAAAAATACCTACTGCAGGGGTTTGATAAAAAATACTACAGTATAATCAAGATTTAATGAACATTAGTATAAGTGAGGTAATTGAACCACAGATTATGTTTAGTTGTTATTGTTGGGAGTGGCAAAACTAATATTAATAATAAAAGTGATATAATCTTGAAATCCTGAATGCCTGATTGAAAACACCGAGTGATACAACTGTTATGACCTTTTTATAAAGTTGTTTTAGAAAATACTACCCAAATCTAAGGGTGCGGCAAGTCCACTTTTTAAATTCAAAGAAAACCTGAATCTAATAAATGAAATATTCTCAAAGCCAAATCAAAGACCGAATATTTTATCTTAGTAGAATGATGCTTGAAAAAATATTATATTGTTTTTACTTACATGATGTAATTAATTAAAATCACTTAAGAAATATTTTATTGCACAAATTCTTGAAGTATTTCATTCAAATTTGATAAATCAAGTGATTACCAAAACATGCAATTCAATAATTTTAAATTTGTTCACATTAATATTTATTTTGTATAGTATATAATAAATAACTCATAATGGCAATAATTGAAAATAAAGCCAGTATTTTATCTGTCAATATTTTTATTGGCAAAACTTTATAACTATCAAAGTAGGATTTTTTTTAACTTTCTAAATTCAATAGAAAGTATTGTGATCATGATTGATTTATATTAATACACCCCAAAAAAGTGGATTTTACAATTCTGACTGTCTCTCGTCACGGATCCAAAATGGTTTGATGGATTTTGTTCATACTTGATGCGAGTCTGGGGTGTGTTTGACATGACCATGATAAATTAGACTGTATACTTGTTTTGACAAGGCTGGAGGGAAGAAGTTGGTTATGGGTGGTTTGTTAATGATGACCATGTTTTTTAATTTGAATAAGAAATGGCTTTAGTGATTTGGAGACTACTTTACATCAATAATAATGTATCTTTTAATTATCTAAAATAGATTCATTTAAGGGTATTTTACTTACAACAAATTATAGACACATTGAATGTTTATGAAATTGACCTTGAAGATTGAATCCAAAATGAGAATCTGTAGTTTTTCATGATGATGATGATGATGATTATTATTATTAGCACCGCGTCTTACTACCCGTTCGGGTTATACGCACTTACGCTAATGTGTAATGGCAGGCCGGGTGATTGTGAGATGAAATGAAGGACCTACAGTTTAACGTGGAATCCGAACCACGGTGGAGGCCTGGCATTCCCCACTTGGAATCCGAACCACAGTGGAGGCCTGGCATTCCCCACATTCACAAGATGTCTTGTCAAAGGTGAAGGAAGGGTTTGGTAATAAGATAAATCTATGCCGGGACGTTTTCATGATAAATAAGAATATGTTTTTACTTTTACAAACAAATTATTTAAGGGTATTTTATGAACAATCTATTTTGAAAAATTTTAATTTGGCTAAATATATTTAAACACAAACACCTTAGCTCAGTCGGTAGAGTGATTACCTATTGAAGGTACACAAGTTTAGTTCCCGGCATGGCCGAAAATTTGTCATTGATGAAAATATGGGTTTACCCTTTCACATTGATAAATTAATGGTCAGGGACTGGATGTTGTGCCAATCCTAGTCTTTAAGATAGATTATAAGGCATCTGAAGCCATGATAGGCCTAGCCAGCCGGTAGTGGAAAAATATCCGACTTGAACGAAAAACTGTCCCAGGCCATATTCTGGAAACAATAATAAATATATTTAAACAATTTGGGTTAAAATTTATATATTATAATGAGTGATTATTGTGATTAACAAGATGATCTGTTGGTTTTATTGAGTAAAACTTATCTAAGCGAGGCTTACCAAAAACCTATTTTTGAAAATTTTCTTTGATATTGTGTTGTATCATTTATTTTACAAGTTTAGCATATCCCTAACCAAATGTTAAGATGTTATGTTATCACATATATCCACATTTATTGAGAGTTACACATTAAGGAGCTGACACCTGGTCCATGAATTAGAATTAGGTTAGGATGAACAGATTTATTTCTTAAATTAAAGCTATGAAATTTGAAAAATCCTAGGGCTGGGTAGATGCCAATTACTGATCCGATTATGGCACAATTGGCGATCTTTTGAAATGTGTAGGCTAGACATTAATTAGAGATGACACATAAGTTTTAAGCGGTTTTTTTTGGGGGGGGAGGGGGGAGAAAAGGGATGTTTACTGGTATGTTTGAAAGAAAAATCTGTGGTGACTCATGATTGGTGGCTTGTAAGAGACAGAGAGAGTGAGAGATATATTGTTAAAGGGTAGATTTCAAGGTTAACATTTTGTGAGCAACAGACAAGCTTTTTAAAAATTTGTTTGAAGTATTTAACATGCAATTCCTGAACCCCAAATGATTATATAAGCACACAAGGGTTTTCTATGAATGAGAGCCAAAGGGCCTACCAATTTCGCTGGAAAGTTATTTTCAACATGCCAAAACAACATGGGACTGACGGCTTTACTTCCACTCTGAAGGAAGTTGTGCTGCGGATTTTTATTTCTTAAGAAAAATCCATTGACCTGGCTGGGTTTGAACCCATGAACCTTGGGACTAGAGAAAGAGAAAATGTGAAAGAATGAGAGGGTAGTTTTAAAGGATGACAGTAAAAAATAATAATAAAAAAATTGGTTTATGACTACTGGACTGCTCAAATAATTTTTCACCTTTATTACTTATTTTATAAATTTCAAATGATTACTATATTTAATGACGTTAAAATATAAATAATTATTAATTGTTAGCTACTCTTCACGAAAGAATGAAAACAAATATATAGAAGCTTTGCCTTTAAATAACTTTGGGCTAGTTTTGAAAGTACTATTAATATTAATAATCTATGCTTACAGTTGAGCATTTTAGATACATATCAAAGAGGTCAAAGGACTTTTCTACCTTGTACTTGCCCCTCCCCCTTTTCAAATAGTTGCCCCAGTATATCTGAGGTTTTATTGAGATTATTTTCATGTTAATATTTTTGCTACACATTTAATCAACAAAAAATTGTTTATATTCAAAAATTGTATGTTTTTTTTACTACCTTTGTAATACCGTAAAATAATTTAAACCAAACTATCAGCAAGATTGGCAACAAATGATTGAAATCTGCCTAATTGGTAAAAGGGCTGATCGGCCCAGCCCACAGACAAGTAAGAAACAGACTATCAACCTTACAGGGTTTTTGCTGCGCTCCTTTTGCCAGCTTGAGTTATTCAACACTGGGCCTCGCTTCTGGGGGATGATAGGACTAACAGCAGTGATACTAGTGGTGAAGGACTCAAGCTCCCAAAAGGAGCGCAACCATTTTAACCCAAAGGTTGAGTGTCTAGATATATTATTTGTCTGTGGCCCAGCCTTAATGAATACTTGAATATCTTTGAAGAATTCATCTTTGAGCTATCATAATAATATTAAACAAACGACCTGCAGTAGTTGAATGATTCATGTGTGGCAATTTAACATTCTAATTAATAATTGTATAGAATTCCAAATTAAAATCACATTCTCAATTGTTACAAACTAAACATTTATAAAGCTGAGCCCTTCGTTGTATTTCTCCCTGGGCTCACTAGGCATGAGGGGAGAGGAAAAAATAAAATAAAATGGAATGGCTCCACAATGTCAATAAGTCAAGAAAAACACTTCTTAGAGAAACTGATATTTCATCATATTTTATAAGTGTAAAGGAAGTGAAAGTTCTAGAAGATACAGTAAAGTGTGTTTTCTGACATACCATAGCCAGATAGATGTGAAAACATGTATAAGAGTTATGCACTTCACACTGTGATCACCTATGATCTATTACAGTTTATAGCGTGCTTTATACAAATTCATTTTCTACAAAGTTCAATACCAAATACATTATTATTATATAATCAGAATGTCTTTGTCAGTAAAAAATATTGTTCTTGGCTCAAAAATAAAAATAGAATATTCACATCAAACCACTGGAACTATGAATAAATAAAACAAGTGTAACATTCTACATATCACAGATATATTCAACAAAGTTGAGAATTACTTTAAAAATGTAGAAAAGATAACCTTAAAATATTCTTATGCAACTTTTAAAATAGATTTTGAAATTTGTTTCTTAAACAACATTCAATATTTTTAAAATGTTGCAAATTGTTAATGATTTAAACTTTATGAACAATAAATTAGATACAGCAGCAATGTAGTGAAAAATTATATAAATAAATATCAGGAGTATATATTATTTGAAGAGAAAATACACACACACACGCACGCACGCGCGCACACACACACACTCCGAAATTTTTTACTAAACTGTGATAATTTTCATAGGCCCTACTTNACACATCTTATTCACTACTTAACAAAGTAGGATTTGAAAACCACAAAATTGTTGAAAATAAGTTTTTAAGTGCCAAACACGAGCCAAAATCCTCACTATTTTACTAAAGAAAACAAATGCACCCAATACATTTCTTTAAGCTTGCACCACTAGTTAATATAACTGTTCATGCATGCGTAATGAAATCACCATCTTTTAATCACATAGTTAATCCACATTCAAATTGTATCTCTGAAGATGCTGGTGGTTGGTTCAGCCCAGTCTAGACTTGTTCTATAGAAGAACTACACATATATTCTGTGTTGAGAGAGAGAGAGAGAGAGAGAGAGAGTGTCTCTTGAAACATTTTTTTAGCTAGATGCTGGTGGTTGGTTCAGCCCAGTCTAGACTTGTTCTATAGAAGAACTACACATATATTCTGTGTTGAGAGAGAGTGTCTCTTGAAACATTTTTTTAGCACCATAGCTTACTACCCATTTGAACTATATGGTTTTAAAACTTTAATGTGAATTTGTGTAAGAGTGTTGATTCCAGATAAATTTGATATATTCAATTGAGAACCTTGTTCTAGATACGAGATGTTTGGACTATGTTCAAATGTGTGGTGGTAAATATGCATAACTATGTTCAAATGTGTGGTGGTAAATATGCAATGGTATGTGTTGAACACGACCTTATGGATCACATCATCACCAGTAATTATTTACTATTTGACCATTACGTGCAAAGCATCACTTCTGCTAATGCAAGGGGTTAAACAAAGGGGACCAGAATGAAATTCAAAACAAAAAGAGATTAAATTATTGTTTTTCTGATACCTTTTATGAATCTTATTTCATGTGTTTTACTATCCCTTAGTTACCTGTAATACTGCTGTATCATTTTGTAATTATTTTTTTTAATATATATAAAAAAATGACCCATTCAACATGCCAACCAATTTCATGATCTTTATGAAAATAACAAATATAACCTTTTTTTAGTTTACAAAACTGTCTCACAGAAAACATTAGAGCTATATTCAATCTAATAACTTTGTAGTGGTTTGATGCTTATAATTCACATTATAAATTGAGTTATGTTTGTTTGTCTTTGGGATTGAACAGTTACTAATATGAGGAAGGGCACTCATGCCATTTAAGTAAATTAATAATACGACAAAATATGATTCATGTAAAAGTCTCTAAATATCACCCAAAAGATCAATAATAAACTACAAGTGAAACTATACCATAAACATTTTAAACTGTTACTGAATTAACAAAACTTGAACAAGAAACATTCTATAAAAGGAAATAACAAACTTGCAATTGACAGCAAATCATGGCTTTAAAAATGTGCACAGTTTAATTACAATAAGAATAAAATCTGTGCAATAACCAATCATTTTTTAAAAGTAATATAACAAGGATCGACCTTTCTCGTTTATACACGTTAACAAGCTGTATGATCACCCTCCCTCAAACTTTATATAAATATTAGACTAGTGAGCTCTGCATCATTTCAAACAGAACATGGTCCGGAGAAAGGCAACATGTTATGAAGCACTAACTGCACGCATCAAGATGATCACTGGATTAAAGTTGTTGACAGGAAAACAAGAGTCAAGTAACGTACAAGCCTCCTTCTTGAGAGTGTCATCATAGTTTAAAAAACCCGCAACTCGAGTTACACTTCATGATAAGAACACATTAAAAAACTTCAATTAAGTATCTAAAAAAAAAGAAGATATAAGTGAAAAATATAAACATTACTTCAATATTAATGCACTTCGTAGATAACAAAACCAATTGAACACATTTGTTTTAATTTCTTCTCTGTCTGTGCTTTATTAACGATGAAGTGTCTTTGAGCTAAAGCCAACGCACGTTAGT
This sequence comes from Timema californicum, assembly GCA_902141385.1. Classification (NCBI taxonomy): domain Eukaryota; kingdom Metazoa; phylum Arthropoda; class Insecta; order Phasmatodea; family Timematidae; genus Timema; species Timema californicum. Next base: position 164,870 of record CABFOW010000493.1, on the reverse strand, counting down.
AGGAACCGGGTTGTGGGACCATGGCCACATTGTTTCTCATTCAGACAGTAACTTCTGCAGTAGAGATGATGACTTCTGGTCACCTGGACGGGGAGACTCCTCCATAGTATTCTGGAATTAAAGAAATACACTCATCACTAATAGGCACCCACTTTCACATTGTTCATATTGGCAGGCTGAAGAACCTTCATTTTATCTTTCAATGTAATACCTAAACACTTGGTACAAAATACACATAGGTATAAAAACTAGGACTCTGCAAGTACTCTTATTCCGAGCTTCCACTTGATGTACTTAACAATCTATTTTTAAACAATAGTAAGCGTAGTCTATTTAATTGAGATATCAGTATTTCCACTTATAAATCATTCAGTTACTTAACTAATTGTTAAAAATTAATTTCAATTTTCACATTAACAACGTAATCTAACTGTAAAACCACTTTCGCCCGATAAGTTTATTCAATTTATTCGTTCATTTTGAATTATACTTGATATACTTGATTGAAGTTGTTTACTTGTATTGCCATGACAAAGCAATGAAAATAAAAATAGCTAAGAAGATATTATGAAAGATTCGTTTTACTATTTTTACCTGGCCCATTTTTAAAATAATAATTTATGTTAAATTAAAAATGTAATATCAAGATAAATTAACACATTAAATGTTTTCAAACTTATGATATTTAAAACGCATATTAAATAATATGTTTAGCTACTAAACTAGCTCTAGTTTATTTACTATTTAGTTATAGAATTAAGTTGGTTAACCTGTTTAAAATCAATGTTGATCTTATTTATTGAAATACATATTTTACTAAACTTACCACATTTATATTAAAAAAGCATTTATTATTCCATATTGTTTGCTATAAATATTATTTTAGTCATATTTTTAATTTTAAAGTATGAGCATCAACTTTTATAAGCATTAAAAATTGAAGTGAAGTAAATTTCTCAGTAAAATAATGTTTAACAAGAGCCTGTACAACGCGCATGTGCAACTGCATATAGACGAATGGAAATGGAACAGAAAACGTGATCACGCCCGATTACACTAAGGAATAATAAACGAAATATGAAAAACTTCAAATTTCTTATCGTTTATGATTTTTAGGTTTTCTTATACTGTAAATTAAGTTACTAAAGCATATTTTGGGGAAATGCTAGCTTATTAAAATGTTAATTTATTAACTTTTTATCAAAACAGTGTAGAAACTCTACAATAATGTAAAGTGATAGTGAAGGAAGCCAACTTGAAAAGTTAGTTAGGTTAGGTCTAGATATAAACAAACACACTTCTCTATTTTCTTTATACACTTTTACACTTCCCACTTCTTAAAGCTTCCACAGTTGCACATGGTTTTGAATTTTCAGAAATACTTATTTTTCATAAGAAGATACATTAATGAAAAAGTAATATTCCCAAAAATTCAAACTAATGTGCAACTGTGAAGTTTTAAAGAAGTGGAAAGTGGTAGAAGTTTAAGAAGACATGAAGAGAGAAGTGTGTGTGTTCCTATCTAGGCCTAACCTAGCTATCCTTTCAGGTTGTCTTCCTTCACTATCACTTAATGTACACTGTCTTATTCATTTTCAAGCCATCATGCAATTATTCATTTTATTAACTTTTTTTTAATAACTGTTAGTGTAATTTTAATGTCCTTAAAGACATGAATGTTGAAACCATTTTAATCAGTTTTTACTATATTTTTATTTGAGTGTTGTTCTTATATTTAAATTGTGTTTTATAAGTGTTATTTCTAATTTAAAAACCGATATTTCCATCGAACTTTTTTTTTCCTTCAAAATAATTTACTATTTATAAAAATGAGTGTCATTAATCTTTTAAGAACATGTGTTTTAATATAGTTTCTAAAATTTTAAAATTATGAATATAAAATACTCGAACTCGACTCAAATTCAGGAGCTTTTAAAAATACTCTACTTGAGTTCGACTCAAATGGAAAAACCCAAGCTCGCAGACCCCTAATATAAACCATAACTTTAAGAAAGGAACAAAATATTTTTTATTGAAAATATAATAAAGAAATAATGAGAAAAATAAACATAAATCATTTACTCCTGAGCTTTATTGTTTTGATACTGCAAGTCTCTAAGGATATTAACAACATAAGAAGAAATAACTAATGACTAGGAAATAATAGAGTACTCAAATTTTGAGCTCAGGTTTGGGCTCAACAGTTTTATAATCTCATCCATTTGAGCATGTTGTATAAGACTATTTATGTGCTGTATTGTGTGTCTGGTGATTAATGACTTCTCCACTAGCTTGGTTGTTTGGGAAATGCACAGCAGGGCTGAGGAAGGAGTAGGAGAGGTGAGGGAGAACCCCAAAAAAAGGTTGGTATGCAAATGGCCATTGGAATTTCAAGGTCAGTAACTGAGTACAAGGGTTGCTGAATGGATGGGGATAGGAGGCGTAGATAAATTAGGTGTATAAATGCATCTCTCCATAGAACTGGTGGAACACACACTTATTGAAAGAATGTATCAAAAGTCATAATGGATCTAATTTCTCTCTATGAAAAATGTTAAGGTCAACATGGAGTGAACAATTCACAACAGACAATGCTGATGAGGCTGTTAAAAGCAAAATCTTCACAACAAACCATATCTTCATCCATGTTTATATAAAAGTGAACTCAAGAAATATCAACCTGAATCATAATTTTATAGTAATCTAAATGGCCATCAGGCCTCCCTGTTGTTAAATAAATAGAATCATAACTGCTTATTACAAGTTTATTTAAAAATCAATCTTATCATTTAATATAGCTCAACTTGTTTACAGCTTTTTCATTATATTATTACAAGTAAGTCTGACTCCTTACCGAAGTCGTTAGTGTGTCTATCTACTGAATTAAGAGGCCCCTGTTTGATTCCTGACATGGCCGAGAAATTTATCATTTATAAAATGTAGTTTTTGCATTTCACAGTGAAGAATAATCAGCTGGGGGCTAAAATAAATGTTGTCTGTTCTAGATTTAAGTTAAGTTGTGTGCTTATTTAATCAGTCGGTTCAAAAAGTGCAAGTTAAATACTTCTAACAAATGAAAAACTAAAAGTAACAAGTTATTTTATTTCTTTAAACCAATTTTGATTTTATTATATATATTTTTTTGTAACTTTAATACATACCTAGTTTTAGATTATTAAAATTTTCAATTATAAATGGTTCTAACTCGAGTTCAGCTCGATTTGATATTCAGGAGCTTTCTGAGAAGCTCACTCAAGATAGACTCAAATGAAAAGAATTGAACTTGTGAACCCCTAAAATATATTACTAGATATGGGTGCTATTTTTCAACTTATTGGAGTTTGTCAGTGGCAGTTGTATTCACAACTTAAGATTATTCCACCTTAATCTGTGGAGGTGTGAGGAAAGGCAGCTAATCTGTAAAGATAAACTGGTTACAAACAAGTAAACTTCTGTATTCATAGAATTTTTATCTTGTGACTGTGTTAATAAGAATAGTGAAGAGAAGGAAATATGAAGTGTGTATGAAGAAATGAAGAGATAACTTGTTTGTATCAAGGCCAACATGATCTATCTTTCCAGGATGACCCATTTATCTATCAATTACACTATTTTACTTTGTTTTTACTCTCAAGTTCAAATAGTCAAGTAGAAATATTTCCTCCTTAAATTTGATCAATAATGTTGCATCTATGGAAAAATCATTTTATAAAATTATAATTCCCAAGAACATTATATTGATTGTTAGAAAAATTGGCGATGTGTTAAATTGGTAACATAGAGATACCAACAAGATGCCAAAATTGTGGTTAATGATATATATCAAAGTTGACCATTGTTATCACACACTCATATAAGACTCGAGTCCTGACTTTACCAGTGGCTGAAGAAGTATCAGGATCTATTTCCATGTCAAGGTGAACCATTTTAACTAAGTAGGTTATTGGTTTTCTTAATTTTTGACAACGTGAATCATTTTCCAAAAAGGTTTTTTTTAATATTTGGATAATCTTGCTTTTTGCAAATGAATTTAGTACACTACCACTCTATAAATAGTTATCAGATAAAACTTGACACCAAAAATAACATAGTATTTCTGCTCCACAGTTAAATAATTAAAGATTACTATAGAAATACAATAGATTTATTATTTCCCAACACCAAAGTTACCAAAAACAAATTTAACATCTAGTGGTTAACTTGAAAGAGAAGCTGCTAAACAATTATACAAGCAAAGAGAAGGAATCAATGTATTTCTGATTTTGATTTCAAAGTGATGTTTCTCAACCTATTTGTCGAAGAATAATGGTGGGCCATCAGCACAAAACAAACACATTTAAGGGCAAGATTTAAAAGTTGAACAAACTTTACAACATATGGTGGGCAATGTACACTCAGTTTCCTCTGAAAGTTAGCAGTATCATCTCGAGTGATTACAATATGGCCCTATTTCTTATAATCCTCACCATAATGGAACCAAACAATGCAGACTTGTTACCTTTCAGGGTAAATGAAGGGTCTGTATACACAAATATAAATAAAAATTTTAGTGGGCTGCTTAAAGTGAGGAAAGGTTAAGAATCATCATTTCAAAGAATGTTTGAACATTCCCAAAAATATCAAGAGAATATTGAATGTACATGACAAAGAAAATTTGGTGTTATATGCTCCACTAAGCCGGCAAGTGAACAACCTAACTAAGCAGCCCTCCCTCCATGCAAACAGTGGTGCTACAGAAGTCAAGAGGTCTTACCCTGGACGAGAGCCCTGGTTGGGGCGAACCTGAGCCCATGTCCGACCCGATGCTACCCCACAGTTTTGGGCTATCACCGGCACCTGAGTACAAACATACTTTAATCACTAACAAGACAACCTCCTACCATGATATCACACTCTATAGTTTGTAGTCGTACAAAGCACAACTCAAATTAATCACAAACGTTTGTGTTTAACAAACACACAATATTATTTCAGTCATATCGCTATACGAGAGACTCAGCTTTACAGGAGGGATGGGCTCCATTAATGGAAAAAATCTGACAACTTACACATCCCAATTTATTATTTTGATTACTTGTAAAATAAATGCCGCGTAGTGAAATATGAGAAATAAAAGATTAACCTAAATAAATGTGTGAGTGGGTTCTACAGATTATTGACTTTGAAGGGATTTTCGAAGATTAAAAAGTTCCAGACTTGAATTTTTCTCTTTCAATTTTGAATTTGACCGTTTTTTTGTAGGTTAAATGTTGTTTCTTTGTAACTTAAACCAATATAATCATAGGAAAAACCTAACAACTAGCCCCCAAACAATTTTTTACTACTTCTATGTTCGAAAGCAACTTACGAGAGGAATAACTTTTTATACCAATTAGGGAAAGTTAATATATTACTATTATAATCTTTCTAATATTCCAAAACAAAGTTAACCTCTTACACATTCAGATTTGAATTAGAAAAAAATTGGACCCAACTCTTCTCTAGTGTTATTAATTTAAAATATAGGAATCTTTATATTCAAGCTAATGTGAAGTCTTTTAAAACTTTCAACCCAAGATATACATCAATGATAATAAACTAATATTAATCTTTCGCTATAAAAATTTGGCCACAGAATAAATACACATATGTTCTACAGAATAAAACTTTCAAACAACGAATTTGCCAAAAACATTTAAAAATAGTGAATATAGATAAAAATGTTACACCTATTTGTGTGCATGTATTGGAAATGATACTTGAGATGTTACATTATTCTACTGGTTTAGTTAAAAGTGTCTTGGGATGGTATCACTGAAACTATAATACAGTCAGTCATTAGTAACTTCACAGTTTGACTGTATGCATCAAATTCACTTCATATACAAGTAAAGCTACTACAATAGCTCTCCAACATAAATTTTTTTTCCATCCAACACATATTTATTGGGAGTATGNTTTATTGGGAGTATGCAGGCATGTTGTCTCTTATAAACTCTCTGAGGGCACAAATTCTTATAAATTAATCAACAGCTTCTAAGGGTGACTTTTGAAAAGTGTTAGTTCGCATAATCTTTAAAAAATGTGAGGTTAAAAGATTAGTCAAATCTGTTTCTTCATGATTTTAATATCAGTTTAGTTTAACATAAAGTAAGAATAATATAGTATGGGTATTATTAAATTAATTAAATCCGATTTTGTGTATAGTTAATTAGTTTTAAAAAAAAGTTGCCTTCATTAGTTGATCATGCATTATACATACATAAGTGTTCTAGGACATTTTTGAGAAGAAAAAATAGCGGATTACCATTAAACTTAAATTGGTGATGGTGATTTTCCTGTCTGATAAATATTCTGTTAAACTGAGATCTTAACCTATTGAGTAGTCATCATCAACAGTTTCCAGCCGGTGGCTGGCTCAGTTTAGTTAAATACCACTATCTTTTTCTATCCTTCCACCATTCTTCCTACTTTAATTACTTCCATTCTTCTTCTCTAACTTGCACACTATCTGTTATCTGCTCCTTCTATTTCTTAAGTTTCCCTTGTGGTCCTGTCCCTACCTACTTATGCTCCATATTTCTATGTGGTATCCTCTCCTTTTCAATCCTCATTTACTGTTTCATATTAAGAGAAGCAATTTAACTTTAGGATAGATCTTTAATTTATACAAGTAATGTCTGAATTGGGATTATTATTGTATCAAAAACGTTATTTATTTATACTGTTTCACTCTTTTTATGGTTATATTAATATATTAATTACTTGATGATTAGTTCACTTTTTACCATTTTAAAGTGTGTTTTCCCCAAACCTATATGTATTTTACAATCTTTGATAACTCATATATATGATATTTTTAAGTAATAAAGTAGATTTATCAAAACTTATTGAGAATAATAATTTTCTTAAACTAAGGGTTCTTGTGTGGGTTTTCCAGTTCCAGTATAAGTAAAGTTAGAAATTAGTTCGAATAAAATTGAATTTTGTTTGAGTTTGATTATAAACACAAATTTATTTTCAGTGAAAAATTTTGTGATAGTAGAAATTAGGTAAGATTTTCAGATAAATTTAACACACCTGTAAAAATTGTAATTTCTAATATAAGGAAAAATTGAGGGACGATTTGTTATGAAATAATACCTTACAATTAAATTAATTTATGGTGGGAATGTAGGGCACATTAGAAAAGGTCAGTGGTTTTTCAGTTTTTATATCAAAACTTTTTTTTTGGTCAAAAGAAATAATATATTTATCCAGAATAAAGATAAAGTTTAATTTTCTTCCCATGGTGACATCAAAAATTCTTGAATATTGTCGAGGATGTCCTAGAATTTAATGACAACTTTCTCTCTTAATTCAAAAGTTTGTCATCCAATGCCGCTATCCTCATGAAAAGAGTTCAAACTTGCACATTAAGAACCGAGTTTGATTAGTTTGGTAAGTTAAAAGACATTTAATCTAGCTTAAGACTATAGGGTGCTCTGATAATGGCCCACCAATAGATAAAGTTTGAAGAGATAAAAATCACAAACACTCAGCAATCAGAGTGAAGAGAGTGCACTTATCCTCTTTAAATGTTTTGTATCAGATGAGTGAGTAGCTCTGCAGAATGTTTGCTCGTGTCGCTAGATTTTTCTCAACACAAAAGAGTCCCAAAAAGAAGCTACTGTGTGTTAAATAGAGGAAATATTAATCATATGCGAGTTATACATCTGTGTATGACTAATTCTATTTAAAAAGAAATGATAAAGTAAGATTATATCTTTGGTGTATGTTAAATCTCTTTATGCTTCTCTTTTTCCTAATACCCCGTTGATATTTCTTTTATTTTTATTTATCAGTATATACTTTTCAATTTCCATGCTTAAAAATAATCTAGTTTTAGATATTTATACAGTTTTTTTTAATCACTGTCTTATTGGTTTAGGTTATCCATATATTTAATAATTACTCTTTTTTAACGGGGCTAGGATAATAAAGGAATGATTTTAGAGGTAATATACCCATATTTGCATGGAAGGAGTGTTGGAGACCATCTTGGGGAAAAAAAACCAGGACCAGGATTTGAAACCCTTTTTCCCTGTTTTCAAAATGTCAGTCTATTGTTTCCAATTCATAAAAAAGATGAATAATACAACAAATGTTGCCAATAAATATCACTTCAGCTGCACATAGCTCATTTATGTGTGTTATGTTTGATAAATTTATGCTTATGGAAATTAACTATTCATTTGGACATATTTTAGATAATAATTGTAGAGTAAGTTCTCTACTTACAGGTTGTCAAGCCACACAGATTCGTTGGCACACACTGTTTCAGTCCTTCAACTTATGACAAGCAACACCGGCTTAAACATAATATATGGAATTCCTAATAAGCTAACATATAGCTAGCATTGCCAATGCCATTTTGTTTGTTTCTACCTCGAACACAAGTAGTTTTCTTAAAGTTTTCTTTTCATAAGCAGAGCTTCTTAAGCTTTATTTAATTATCACTTGAAACAAACACATACATTTCAAAAATACATTGTATAAAAATACAATTACCTAGTTTTTCAACTTGTGTGGAAACCTTCAAAATGAATTAACCACTATGTAAATAAACACAGGAGAAATGACACCAAACGGCTATATTGAATTAAACATTGATCTATCTCTGGACGTGCTACCATAGATCAGTTTGTGTTTTAATCTCTTCTGCTGAAGAAGGGGACTGATGTACCACAAAAATTTCCTATTTTTTTTTTTTATGTTTTGTTGTAAACTTTGAAGCCTACTGTTATCTACTAAGTGTATAGGCCTTGCCCTTCTATCCTCCTTTCAATGTTCAATTCAAGTTGTATATAGACAATAATCTACATTAAGGTGGGATGAAAGGGGATGCGAGAAAAATGTTGCGTTTTTGCAGTTTCTATGGCAAAACATTTTTTTTGGCTAAAGTAAATAAAATGTTGCTTCAGTAAAACATAAAGTTTCATTTTCTTCACATGTTGATATCAACAGTTCCTGAAACGTAGCATAGCGGCATCAGATGAGAAATTTCTTAAATGAAGAGAAAAAAGTATTGACATTAAATTTTAGCACACCCTTGACAGATATTAAAGAAATTTTGAGGTCACCATGTGAAGAAAATGAAATTCTATGTTTGTACCGGAGCAGTATTTAATTTATTTTGGCCAAAACACTGTTTTGCCATAAAAACTGCAAAAACACTGGTTTTTCGCCGCATTTTATCCATCCCAACTTAAAAAGTTCGCAAGTAGCCTCATCTCAATACCTAAATAATTGCAACTTTCTCTTAAGATGTTCTTGACTGCAAACATTAACAATATTGAGGTTTTGGTTCTCAAGTGGCAACAGCTGAAACCGATTCTTACACAGAGCAAATGTATATCCTCTCTCTAGACTGATACACCTGTTTATAATTAATTCAACCCATTCATCCTATTTCTCTGAATTAGTTTTAAGTTTCTAAGTGACTGTTGCCTCTGTGGCGAGTTTATAACAAATAAAGAAATTATGGTGTTTTAATGAAATGAAAGATTAAATTAAAATAAAGGTTAGGTGGCATCTAGCCACCTTAACATCTAAAGAGCTTCATATAAATAAAATGTGATACATAAAGGCAGTTAAAATGGAAATAGCTTCTTTAAAATAATAATGATTCATATTTACATTATTTTATATAGTTATAATTAGTGTCCAAAGTTTAACAGCAAATAACCTTTTAAAATTACTATATACAAGAAACACTTTAATATAGGATAAGATATTTACAATATTTTACCTACAATTATACAATATTTATATATAATACAGATGAAATATATCCTGTCCCCATGCCATAATACAGTAAAGATGTGATAATCTGGCCTTCTCAGGACTTCAGCAATGCCAGATTATCAGAATATATGTGTTTAACCCTTTCCCTGGTGCGGGCATTGACAACCTATGTTTGCCTGGACGTTCCCTGGCGTGGATGTGAATCGATGTTTCAGTGCAATAAGTTATTATAATGCCCTCTATCAATGAACTGCTGTACTTTTGTAAAGTCTGAATACTTTATATTGAAGCTGATGGCTGTGCTACACGCACACCAGGAAATGGGTTAAAGCGGTAAAAATGAGGAAAATAACTTTATAAACAGTTTTACGAAGTTTGGAAAACTTTTTAAATAACCAGGCACACAATGATTATGAACAACCCATGTAATACAGAAAGATGCACAATCTCACAAATATTAACAAAAACTGACGGAGATGAATAGTGCTGGTGCCAAGTTAAAATATGAGTAGTGGGGGGAATGCAGGGCCAGAATTAGAAGTTTTTTGATGGGGCAAAACCTCAAAATGGTGCCCATTTGGGCAGGTGGATGTTCACCAAACTTTTTTACTTGTGCACTAACCCAACATTTGTTTGGAATAAGAAAAATATGATGCAAAAATACTCCTTGTCTAAAGCTTAATTTTGCGAGCTTTCTTGGCTGCAGATTCTTTAATGACCTCATCATACGATATTAGAGATGCCACGGCGTTCTCGATCTTTTATACTAGAGTTTGAGAGACGTTCCTGTCTAAATAGTGTTCCACAAGTAAGTTTTAATCAGTTTTTATTTGCTGGAACTCCGTTTGTTTGATGCAACAGTCAATGAAAGTGTCAAAAAACTTCAGGGCTGTTGAAATACTTGAGTAGGCATTTTCAAATCCACATTTGAAAATTAATTTTAGGAGAGCTTTAGTAAATGTATTATTCAAATTATTGTCTAGGCTAAAAGTGTGATGCTTAAAGCCCTCAACTTTTAGTTCAAGCTCAGCTTTACGAATATTTTTGAATATGTCTCAACAAACTGAGCTGCTTTAACCTAAGATTTCCTATAGAAAGTGATTAGAGCTTGGAGCCACGAATGAAACTAAATTTCTCATCTTGTTACTCCATTGTTAAAAATTACCTTCCTAGTTTTGAAACCACCCTGACCTTTACTTCCAAAAGAAGCATCTCAAATCTTTTGAGAGACATCTTGATCTTCTCCTTCATAAAAACCAAACAAAAAAAACTTGCTTTTTCTTGATCAAACTTCATGAAAATCAGGACTCAACAAGAGTTTTTATGTTTTTTCTCTAGCTCCATTGAATGCATCTGTTGCACAAGTATCTTGAGAGGATCGCAAAAGTTTGTTTGAGTCCATGGATGTACTTTACAAACAAATAAACTGTTACATCCCCTATATGAAGCGCAGACAAAGAAACTTTACACGAAAATGGCAAATACAAAGCCACTGTGGTTTGAAGTGCCTTAACTATGTTAGCGCCACACGCACAAATTGCGAGAAACGGAAACAGCCTTGGGCTTGGTTGACCAGCAACACAGTTGCAGACCCAACCTTGTCCTTTCTCGCGTAAACTCCTGCTAAAGGTTAGTTAATCCTTCCCTTATTTGCTTTACATTTTTTCACAGAAAAGAAAACAAGTTGGTTCTCCTAACCATTGGGTGTTAAATTATCAGACTTTTACTGTATATTATTCCTTTAATTGATAAAGTATTTGTAGGGCTTACAGAGCATTAAATTTGCATTGTTTTTCAGGCTGTCTAATAAACTACACCTTCTCTTTGCTTCTATTTCTTTCATGTCTTTTACTATCAGGAAAAAATTTGTGACATATCCTCCATTTCCCCCTAATTTATTATTGGTATTGTTTTCAGATTAGCTGTACAAACTCTTAATGCAAACATACAATATGATAAGATTGATCTCTTATATATAATTAATATATTTAAATGTTCCTTCATAAAATGGTATTTTACTACAATTGTGATTTTTAAAACATTCCAAAACAATTTGTAGCTATAATTCAATTTGAAAATGAATCTTACTTAAAATTATGAACTCATCATTTTATTTTTCAGAATCTAGTGCACACATCTTGTTTTCAAAAATTATAATAATGTGTCTCAAGATGAAAAGAGTAATATAATTTTTTTTTAACCAAACCTAGCTACTCGTTTGGGTTGCACACATTAACTAAGTATCCTTAGGTGTTAAGGTTTAAGAAGGTTGAATTTAAAGAATGTGTACCTGCATTTGTCTGGCAGGAGAGTGGCAAAACAATGTAGTAAAAACCACCCTCAAGACACCATAACAGGATTTGAGCCCAAATCTCTCCATCAATGCCAGTCCAGTTTATTGAAAAAGAAATGCCTCAGGCTATTCGACCAGCATCCAAAGATATAGGATAGAGTCACAAATTGAAATGTAGTAGCTGTGTGATTGAGATTTAGTCCCTGTCAGCCTAACCAGTCATAAATGCATGCATGCATGCATGCATGCCTAGAAGTAAACCCAAGAGCGGAAGAAGGGAAAAGAAGGGGACCTGTATTTGAATCCATGTACTTAGTTTGTCAGTTGACTTTCCCTTCAATGCCAAGACTTACTATTTAAAACTTGTAGTTTAATGTACCAAATATTTTCCACAAGCTACACCACCAACATTAAAGTATATAATCGCCCTTGGCATAGTGTGCCTTGGTGGAAACCAAGAGGGCACCATGCCGAGTATGTGCATGTGTGCATCAGAGCCATGACCATATTTTTTGTAGGGGTTCAGGGAAAGAACGTGTGTGTGCATGTGTGTTTTTTTTCCTACCTGTGGTGACACTTTAGTAATACATTGTATGTTTAATTCAATATTTGCGAAAGATCCACCCAAATTTACATCTCAAAAGTAATAGAAAAATGGCTATAAATACCCAAATCCTTGGCCTAAATTATTTCCTATTGGAACACTCAGGAATCTGTGTAAATTTATAATACAACTCCTCAAATAAACTCCAAAAGTTCTAAAGGAAGGAAAAGTTACGTAGTAAACACACCTGTATTACCTTGGGGTATTTTATTATATTTGGAAGAAGGTATAGGAAAAGTGGATAGAAACATATAAAAGGGGGGACAAACACAATATGGCGATTACAATGAAAATAAGAACACAGATCACACTGCAGTGTAAAGTGTGATCTGTGTTCTTATTTTCATTGTAATGGCCATATAGTGTTTGTCCCCCCTTTTATATGTTTTTATCCCCTTTTCCTATACCTTCTTCCAAATATGATACAATTACCTCATAAAGCGAAAAGAGGTTTTCCTTCTTGGGGTATTTTAATAATACATTTTGAAACTATTATCTTTATTGGCAATGGCCCTTGGTAGAAAAAAAAGGAGTTTGAAATACTACATAAAGTAGCCAATGGCCTTTCACAGGTTATTACACTTATTAGTAATATAAGAGATGACTTAAGGAAAGAAATTAAAATAAGTTATGCCAAACAATAAAGTTTTTCTAGATTTTTTCTGCATATCAGCAATGTTTTACTAACTCTTTCGATCTTGAGGTAGTTCTATAAAGTTTAACTCATTACACCCTATCTCTTTCAGGTACATTCTCATGTTCTTCTCACATCTTTGTTTAGATCTTCGCAGTGGTCTCTTCCAATTGGGTTTACCAATCAATACCATGATCCCAGTTATATATTCTATTTGCGTTGCATGCCGTACCCACCATAATCTAAAAAATCTGACTATCCTAACAATGTCTTGAGATGAGTACGGGTTATTTAACTCATCATTATGTAACCCACTACACTTCCCAGCATCCCCATACTTTTTTGGACCAAATCTGTTCCTAAGCACCTTGCTTTTGAACACCCTAATTTTTCTTCCCCACCATGTAAGGTAAGAGAAGACCAAGTTTCACACCCAGAGAGAATAGGTAAAAAAATTTGTTTGGGTATATTCTGAGCTGTGAATTCCTTGAAAGCAAGTGTGATGACAACAACTTACTGAAGGAGTTATAGCATGCATTTTCCAATTATATTCTTGTCCTGATTTCCACTTTAATATCGTTAATCCTTGTTAAACCAATTAACCATGTCAAATGACATGTTATTCGAAAGTAATCTGTAAATTATCGTCCTCAAACTGTGCTCTTTGTGTGATCATCTATGCAGTCTCTTTTCATTGTTCACTTCTAAACCTATTTCCATAGCAGCCTCTAATAAAATTTTTCCATTTCTTGCAACAAGTCCTTCCTTACTATTACCTAAGTGTACGTTTATGCTGGATCCTCACTGCTGGCACATGGATACTCGCATGCAGCTAAGGTGCTCGCTTTGAAGTATTTACCCTGCATCTGTTCATATTGCTGCAAGATGCTAGCATGAGAGGTTAGTAGTGAGTTCTGTTACATGTTATTAAGCAACGATGCTACCTCAGTCATCTGATGACAATAATAGTGATTCATTTTTGACAAAAGTGTAGTTTGTAACAAGGAGAAAGAAGAGAAGGTATGGAGTGCACCCTTTGAATCAAGAACGCTATCGCCAAAGTTACTTTTAGTACTTCTATAGAGAGATCAAAAATTAACCAGAGAGGCTTTTATGGCACTTTAGGATGTTACAACCAAACTTTCTGTATATTTTTAATCTTATCAAACCAAAAATTGTGTTAAGGAACCAATAACAGCTCAAGTTTCGAGATGCCCATCAATGGTAGTGCTCAAAAAACCAACAGATTTGTTTTCATCGCTATAGCGAGGATAGCAGCGCTGATGCAGTATAAATGCAGCAATAAGGATTACTAATTTTGTTTCAACATCGCCACACATCCATGTTCATAGCTCGGTGATGTGTCGGCAGCGAGGATGCAGCATAAACATACCCAAACAAAGATATATAATTTGCGTATCCTAATAGTTCCGTTGTATAATTTAATGTAAATCCTTCCCTAATCTCTTCTATTACGCTATCAGGATAGTTAGGTAACGCTTTACATTTATTTATTGTAACAAAAGGAAAACCAATGTCACAAAATAAATGCTTAAATAGAAAGAGGAGAATAAAAGGACAAGGCCTTGACACACAGCAGAAAAATATAACCCTGTAAGTTTACATTTAAAATACAACACAGTAATTTTGTAGGAACAATAGGATCTTAGTGGGTTGGGTTTTAAAAAATAATTTTCGAACTTATTTTTCATGTATGTAACCCTTGCCCTTATATCCTCCTCTCACAAGGAGAGGCCACGACGTTCGGATCACGGATTATCTTCAAACTTTGTACACTTATAGTAGTCCATTAGGACAACATAATGAGCAAGTAGTAAGGCGTACTACTTAGGCGTTTTCGAGAAAATCGCAAGAGAAGTTTGACGCGTCGAATATGTACCGGTGCGTTGCGACTATAAGCACGAGATGGTGGCGGTAGAGTGGTTAGCATTCAAGCTCTGTAATCACTGGTTCGCTGGATCGAGTCCCGCTCATCTTCTTTTTTTTCAAGACTGGTCATATTCTTTCATATATATATATATTACAATTCAAAGGTAATATAACGAGGAAATACGTGTATTTGCATGAACTTTAATTGAATTTCCAATGTTATTTGGCTATTTATTAATTTTTATTATTTCAAAAAATATTATATTTATAACTATCGACAAGTAAACGACCAAACGCATAAAGTTTTCCTGAAAATGTATGCCTGTCGTGATTCGCAAAATCCCTCGTACCTGAAATCGGGTAAGGTACCCGGAACTGTTTTTAGACCTGCTTTCAACATAACAAGTTGCAGGATGATATTTTTCATACAGACACGGAAAACATAAATTAAAACGGCATCTACTACATCGAATGAATGCAATTTTCTCACATGCACAAGGAATATTCAGAGTTTTTACGGAAAAACAAACCTCGTTGACATTTAAAAAAATGTCTCTTTCTTCCGACAATTTGGATGCAAACCATGCGTAACGCAACATTTTCGTAAATATCGGTGCTGATAGTTGGTGATGTACTATATAATGTATTTTAATAGCATCTTCGCGAGAAGCAATTTTTCGTTCATTTTCAATTAAATATGAACAATTTTGAAGGCGCTTGATAAAGTTTTTAACTTGCCTATAGAAATAAACGTCGCACGGTTGGCAAATCGGAGTACATTTCGGGGCTATGACTTTAACCGTGCAAGTTCCAAGACCTTCGTCATTGGTAAAGATTCCGTCGTACAAAGCCGCTACATAATCGACGCGTCAAACTTCTCTTGCGATTTTCTCGAAAACGCCTAAGTAGTACGCCTTACTACTTGCTCATTATGTTGTCCTAATGGACTACTATAAGTGTACAAAGTTTGAAGATAATCCGTGATCCGAACGTCATGGCCTCCCCTTGTCAGTGTTTATTGAATGTATTTTAATTTGTAACTTCATACACACTTTTAAATATACTTTTTACTTACTATACCTCAACCTAAATTAGGAAATGGGCTAGTATCCTCTTCCTTAGAAGACAAAATAAATATACTTACAATAAATACTACTTTTTAAATGTTATGTTAACATTGCAGAATACTTAATTCCCTAAATATACAACAGCGATTGTCCATTTAATTCAAAGATACAGTACATTATATAAACCCATGCAAATGAGATTTGAGACCACTTTTTACCATTTCTAAATACACGTTTCATGCAAATACTGACCTGGCGTGGGCATCTCAAAGGTAATCCCAAGTGCTTCTAATTCAGCTGATGTTATCGATTGGTTTAACCCCAAGTGCAACTGTGGTGGAGGTTGCCTTGCTCCCTGACTGGACTGTTGCTGTTGTTGTTGTTGTTGTTGCTGCTGCTGCTGGTTCCTACCACCTAGTATCGTCGCTCTCAGCTCCTGACGCACAAAGTCTGCCATGCCGTTGTTTCCACCTAAAAAGTGATAGTAATTAAAACACTGCACCCTTTCGTGTCTTTTACTAGAAAGAAACAACCTCAAGTGAGAATGTTTGTATGACTAAAAAAAGAATAAGTGACATTCAAATTATTTAGAATTATATATTTATCATAAAAGATAAATAAAAACTTTATATATTTAGTTAAAAAAATCGGACACAAAATCAGCTCAACTAGCATGTAATGATGATAATAGTGTGATTTTAATAAATGAATAACCTATATAAATGAATA
Organism: Timema californicum; assembly: GCA_902141385.1. Classification (NCBI taxonomy): domain Eukaryota; kingdom Metazoa; phylum Arthropoda; class Insecta; order Phasmatodea; family Timematidae; genus Timema; species Timema californicum. The sequence continues at coordinate 147,888 of CABFOW010000493.1, read as the reverse complement.
ACCTATATAAATGAATTTTACATAAGTGGGAGGAACACAATAATGCAAAGAATGACCATTCAATTAATTACAAGTTGATTTTCCAACTAATTTTGTAACACCCACCATACCAATGCACAATAAAATATATTTTGAATTTTAAGAAGCACTCATAAACACAGTTAAAACATATCAGATAAAACAAGTTTTTTCAGCTTGTTTAGTAGTCAAAACATGTAATATATTAAAACTATTCTCTTATCAACATTTAACAATTTTTTTTAGTTTCAAGTTACATTGTAAAATTGAAACCTAGAAAAAGAAATATAATCTTGAATTTTTCTACCATGCCAATACTCAACAAAGTCAACAAGTCTTATCTTTAATTATGTTTTAACAATCACTAGCATCTACCTACTGATATAATGTTTTCTGTTTGTTTCAACGTGTGAAAATAATGGTCTGGAATTTGGTAGTTGTGTTTGTTGTACATTAAAGTTAGCTGTTTATAAAGGCATTAAAACTGTTACAATAATTAAAAGATTAAGATTTTTTAAATGAACAATAAGGAAGGATTGTAAAAAGTGTGGGGTGTAAAAAACTTTTCAATTAAACAATTGTGTGTAAATCGATGTTAACTTTTTAACATTTAATCAATATTTTATATGTTCACATGAGGTTAATAGCAAATTATCAGCATCTAAAAATATTCTGATAATATTCAAAACAATGTTTTATAAAATAAGTTATAAGTGGTTGCATCATTGTAAAAAAAACTTGTTTTCCGCCATGTTCAACCACATGGTTTAAATTCGTCGATCGCCATTTTGAGGCTATGTTAGTTAGACCTTTAGTAAAAGTGATGTGAATAATAATTTTTTTCAAGTGGAATAAAACGATCAATAAGCTGTGTGTGTGTCCGACCTCAAATAAATATATAAATAATATTGACCAAAACTACTGTGGTTAACTATCACAATCATAGATTGCCATCCATTTTCATTGTAGTTACACAAAGTGATAGATATCAGCTGTTGGCGTGATGAATTATCTGTTATGAAAGTTTCTGCTATCAAGTCTCATTTTGTCAAGATGTGAATAAATTTAAAACCAGTTCTAACTGAATTGAAACCTCCCAACTTAAAGAAACTTGCGGATTCATTCATGAATCACACCTTCATAATGAAGGTACTTAATCAATAATTCCGTATTATTCTTAAGGCTGAACTTGTGCGACAGATTTTATCTAGAAGTAGAACCGCAGGTTTTTTTATTTACCAAATTGATTTTTAATAACTAGTCTATTGTTTAGTCTAACAGTGTCTCACTACGAAGCAAGGGTCATGCTGTTGATTCCCGGCAGGGCTATTTATGTTATCATTGGGTAATATACAGTCCGATTTGTGTTTTGTATGACTCAGAAATAAGTTTGTTTTTAAGTCCTGTGCTGCCATAGCAAATTACTTTTAGAAATTGATCTTACTCAAAACTAAGAAACAAATAAATATATAATTGGATGATGTTTTCTTCAGAATTTCGTACATGAATGCAGGCATTTTCAGATGAGGAATGAGGGCAATCCTAGTTCTTAATTTATTTTAAGTGTTTTTTTTATTCATACATTGTGTTTGTATTGTATGTGTATTCTCATTTTATTTATATGTATCAATTAACAAATAATATCCCAAACATTAATATTTTTGTAATAATTTGAAAACATTTAGAAAATATACCATGATATCAATTTTGGGACTTTCTACAAACTAGCAAATCTATTAGGGGCGAAACCCTCAAATCCTATAAGATAGCCGCGAAAATTTCAAATTCAAGACTAAAATCCTTAAACATTTTTTTTAATCTTTCAAGTAAAATTTGTTCTAAGGCTCTACTACCTATTGGTGGCTCGGAACCAATTATAATCATAGGATGAAAAAACCACATGAACCCAGCCTAAACTTACTTAATTATTAATGTTATGATGAATGGATTATAAGAAAAAATGTTAACATTTAGTCATTGTTAGTATTTTCTATTATTTATTTATATTTGTATTTCCTTTTATGTCCATAATTGTTCCCAAGATTCGAATTCGGATTCATAAAATAGTGGATTTGATGCAACTCTAAAAACAATGGTATTCGTCTGGTTTTTTATTTGAGGTATTTAACATGCACTTTCTGAATCAACTGATTATATCAGCACACGATAATTTCTATGAGTGAGAGTAAAATTTTGCCAATTTTGCAGGGAAGATTTATATTCCAGGGATCTTTTGCATGTCACACCGACATGGGACCAACAACTTTACTTCTCCCCCAAAGGAAGTTTTACTATGGATTTTTTTTTTTGTTCAAAAATAATCTGTTAACCTCGGCTGGGTTTAAACCCCACGAACATGGACTCATAAGGCAAGCACTTTACTCAAGAACACGGAGGAATGTGTTTTAAATTGAAACAAAATATGAAAAAATAAACTAAATTAAAACGAGTAGTAATGGTTGAGTATAAAATAAGGTGCCTGCTTGTGTTCAATATTAAAACCATGCTCACTTGAGGATTAATTACATATTCTATGATCTAATTTCTAAAATTCCCCAACTTTGGGATTTTGGAGCCAATTCATGTGTCAAATTTATGAGAAAAATTATTATGAAAAAAAAAAATTACATAAGCTACATGGCAAAAGATCAAGGTATTATCTCCACTAAGCTTAGAGCTATTTACTATACAATCCCTTCAATTTCAAAACTGTGAGTAAATGTTGGGTAACATTACAATAAAAACATATACACACAAATAAGCATCCCACAGTTCAGTGCAACCAACAGAAAATGCATTTCCCTGAAATTGGAAATTACACAATCACATTTGCACATAGCTAAGCAGTCTTATTGTCAGCCATACAAGCCAAGATTCATAAGCAGTGCGATATCCCAGGAATAACAGAAATAATTTCTTCAAACACTGGTCCAGGACAGCTGTATTCTTCTAAATACTGAGCCTAACTTAAGCAGAGCTATATTTATAGAAATCCATTTAAGATGGGGTCTATAGTTCAAAGAATGGAGAACATGTGAAATGGCTACACACAAGAACCATTGTCTAAATATTAGATATTAAATATATATATGCATGTGTGTCTGTTGTTATTAGCATTGCATCTTACTACCCATTTGGGTTCTACGCACTTATGCTAATGTGTAATGATATGATGATTGTAAGATGAATTGGAGGACCTACAGTATAACGTAGGATTCGAACCACGATGTGTGTGCGTATCAAGCATAGCTGGGTGGAGAGAATGCAACACATTTTCTGCACTAGATGGGAGTAATGTATTATTTTTAACTGCAAGAGCTTTTCAAGTACCGATGAGAAAGAAATTAACTATGTTCTACTATATTATTAAGTTAGATAAATTTGGCAAATAAAAATAAAATTATTACCTTTGTATTTTAAATCTTTAGAGCTATTTTCCTGCCAGGCCATTTTAAAATGTGCTTGCGTTTTTAACTTAACCATATAAAATTAACAAGAAGGAAACTTAAGAATTTAAGCTCTCTTCTTAACCTTCACAATGATTTAAAGTAAGATGATTATGTATACAATAATAATTATTGAATCTGTGTTCATGTAGATAGTGTGTTTGGTTTCTCGCCATGCCCTAGCATGGTCCCATTTAAGTGCAAAGCATTTTTACTTTTAACTATACCAATATAATATATTCGGTAAAGATCATTTTAAATAAATTACTACTTTATATCTATATCTAAAATTCAATGAAAATGTTTCCTTAAAAGTAAAAAATAAAATCCACTCAAATCAAATTTTTAAGGGAATTAACTCGGATTTAATAAAATTTGGGTTTATGGCCTTAAATTATATTATTTAAACAGTTTCGCATTCCCACACACAAATTATAATTTAAGTGTTACTTGGTAATCTTTCGAGACTTTGGTGGTAACAGGTAGGGTCGAGGTTAATAATTATTACTGGATCAGTAAAAAACCAAGCAGGACAGAAATTATCCAGAATTCCCTCTTTGTGTGGATCCAGGCGTTAATAGTTCTTAGCTTGTGTCAAAATATTTAAAAATAACACTAATGAAATACCCATTCAGTCACCAATATGAAACGGGAGAGATTTATAGGAGGAAGAGATATTAAAGATGGATGTAAGGCACCTTACTCCTCAAGTTTAGGACCACAATTATTAATAGTTTTGTCAAATAATTAATAATATTTAGTAGAAATAGGTAAGTTTTGCATTTTTATATAATTTAAATTTGTTTCCTTTAACAATTATGATTTCCTGATGAAATAAGCATGTAGGTTGTTTGATTGCCACCATTTAAAGACTTTATTTTAAAATTAGTTGATGAAGTTTCTAGATTTTAGTTATCATGAAAATCGAAAAGGAAATAAAAAAATCCTCAATACATCTTCAAAAACGTTAATTTTCAATGTATTGTACAAATAGTATTAATATATAAAAAAAGTGTCAACCAAATGACCAATAAATGCTATGTGATTGAAAAAATAACCGCTGAAGAATTGTAAAAATATTTTTGGTTATTTATTTTAAAGGAAATAGCTTTAATATTGCAAAGTCTGTTTTTAGCCAGCAAAATATGTTATGTAAATTCAACTAAATGATTGTTGAAATGTTATTTTCAAGTCTTAATCCTTTGAGTGCCAATATCGCTCTGAGCGATGCGAAAAATATTTGCTAAAATTGACAGCGTCGCTCACAGTGATCCCATGTTTTCAAGCTCTTAGTTCAGTATTAAGTCAATAGATAGGGTAGCTTTTATTTCCACTGCATTCTTGTATGTTCAAGATACTTTTATTTATATTTGCACTTATTTTAAAACTTTTTACTTTTATGAGTTTTATCTTTGGCCTTGTTTGCAAACATGGCTATTAAGAGGAAAGCTGTGATTCAAGACACAAAATACTTGCAATATTTATTGATAGCTCACGCGAGAGTGATCAATTTGTTAGTGATTTTGAAAGCAGTGATTCTAAATTTGTAAATAATGAAACTGAACAGGAATTATATTCTAGTGAAAGTGAAAGATCGGAACAAGTACGAGTGTCAACTGACTTTGATAACACGAGTGATTCCTATAGTGATGAAATAAATCTTGAAGACCAGGATAATCCACCCCAACCTCTTCATATTTATGGAAAAGTACCAGATTGGAAGTCCCCCCCCGCCTTCCGATTCCAAGCCAATTATTTATTTTATACTTTATTTTACTATAACCCTGCTAAAGTTGATGGTCACTGAAACTGCTGTTATTCACAACCCAATTCTAGTGTAAAATATATAACTTTGTTATTTACTAAGTTTTTTGTGTTTGTTTCAGTGATTTATTCTATTTCAAGCTATTTCAATTTTCAAAGCTTAGAAATTAATGTTAAATAAAACACTATTTTTCTCTTGGCTATTGATTTTTTTTATATCTATAAATTAAAAAAAACATATGTATAATCATATTATCGGATTGGCAAGCATGTTAGCTAATTTATGTAAAAATTTGAGTGCAAGAAGTTCAAAGACTAATGAGTTATTAAATTTAAACAAAATCCTGTATTTTTCAGAAAAATAGCTTGGCACTTTTAGCACATTTTTTGGTCATTTCTCTTAGCACTCAAAAAGTTAACACAAGAAAGTGGTCTATATGTGTCAATGTATACATTGGTTGTCATCCTGCTTGCATATGTTGAAATTTAGTCAATTTAGTTGGTAATAACATTCCCACATAATATACTAGTGATGGGTCGGTTTCAAAATGTTACCGCCTTTGGTTCCATTATTTTGGTGCTTGTATCAAATGCCACATAGTCACTCGAACTTGACTAAAGTCAATTAATCTTCCCCCATATATTTAAATGCGACATCAATCACAAGTAGCTAAACAAATTTAAATCAAATATTTTAATTTATTAAGAATGTGTTGAGGTGCAGATGTAGGGGCCGCGAGAAAATATGAGTGTGTTTGCAGTTTATATAGCAAAACTTTTTATTTTTGCCAAAATAAATCAAGCAATATTTTATTTATTTTGGTAAAAAAAAATTGTTTTGTTATAAAAATGGTAAAAACAATAGCCTTTTTTCTTGCCCCTACCCTCCCAACTTAAAGTGGTACAACCAAGGGCTAACTCTGTAGAAACCAAAAGAGTTTCACAAGTGAAGAACAGGTGGGAGCAAGCAAGATACCAAAAAACTGAACCGACCGATCTCTATTTAATACAAATACATTTTTAACTATAGCTCCACTTTAATAAATTCTTTTAAAATTCAGTTAATTCTTTATACAATAAGTCATACTGTACAATGCCTGTAAAATGAAAACAGATTCAAACAAAATGTAAACCTTTAGATGTTAAACTTCGACACACATTACTCCAAATTTTACCTTCTAATTTAATTAGTAATTTTTCAAGGTTTAATGATGCCAACACACCATTATATTTAAAATAGACATGTTATAAGTGTAATAAATTCAAATTAATGTGTACGTTCACATTTGGATGTGAGCATATTACACTTTTGTTCAATAGAATACTCAAGTTTATTTATCTGGAATAAGTAATGGCATATAAACTTCCTTGAAACTCATGATGGGTACCTGAAATTAAAGGTTTAGAGCCAGAGTGGATTAAACATAATTATTAATTACTATGAAAATCTAGCTAAAACACATTTATTATTTTATTTTATTTTATTTTTAAGGAAAATCTCTTCCCTCTTTAGATGCAACTATTTTCTTTCACGTGTATAAATATTATTTTTCCAACACAACCCCTTTAAAGATTTTTATTCTTCCATAGTATGTAAAATAGTTATTTGGAACAGACCATAGGCTAAATCATAGTTAGTAGTAGGAATAATAGCCAGCACAATTATTTGGGTAGTGCTGGAGTAGAAATTGCTTAGATGTCTACCCTCTAGGGTATAAAAAATGTCCAATGAAAGCTCGTTGATAAAATGTATTTTTGTGTAAGTTAAGTGTCTCAACAACTCCAACAACAGCAACACCCAAATAGGTGTGTCATTTATAATTTCTATAATCCTTTTATATAATTATTATTCTTGAGAGGTTTTCCCTTAAGTGGCTTAAACTACTCTGGCTCAAGTCCTTCTAATGATAAACATAATTTAAACATTTCACGTTTATAACCCAAAACAAGACAAACATTCATGGACATGAAATATGGACAAATGCAATGATTGATCAATAGAATATTAACAAAGCCCTTTAAGTTGCTCCAGTGAGTGTCTCAGTGGTCTAAATCTAATTGTGTGGAAAGTGAATTTTATAACGTTTTAAATATATAAGAAAGTTAAGCATTGTGCATCATTGTGTTAGTTATTATTAATTTTAATTGTAAATGCTGTAGAAATATTTTTGAATATTTTCCTAAGATGTGTAATTTTTCCATGCTAAGAGTTCCATCCATAATGAATATGAAATAGAATCAAAAGCATTAATTGATTTCAATATGGAAGTGACCGAATTATTATCATTGGAAAGTGGCAACATTTTGAGTGGATACATTTGATTGGTTACTTCACATGCAAGCAACCAACAAGAGATGTTTCCAGTCTGTGTGCTGTTTAATGCGTGTCTTGTGCTGTGCACGGCAACATTTGGGCTAGTTCCCCATCACAAAAACATTCAACTGCGAGGTCGGCCCAATGTGAGAACAAAGGAGCAACAGGAGGTACCAATGGCAAGGATCAAGGAAGGGAACAAGGGATGGAATGTCCAAAGCAAATGACCAACAAATTAAGACAAAACAAAAAAAAGCACCGGAAAACAAAAATAAAATAACACAAAGTGAAGGAACATTTGATTTTAGGATTTTGGGAGGACTTAGGTTTTACCCAACGGTAAACCCACACGCAACTACAAGAAAACTAAAACATAAAACAAGTTGTAGCAAGGTTAATCACAAGGGTTGGTTGGGTCAAGGATAAGTGAGTAGCATGCAAGATGCGACAGGGGACAATAGAGAAGAGAGAGAATCAGCGGTCACATGACAGTCCGAGAGTCACATGACTTACCACCCGGCTGGTGATTGGTTGGTTGGGAACGGCCTCTGTCGTTTGGCCCGTATATTTGTAAACTGGGCTGATCGAAACAAAATGGGGAGTCTGATTGTGGATGGGGTGGGTACATCATAGGGTGTGGGGGCATGTGAGAGTGGTGGAGATGGTGGGGGTGCTGGTGGTGGTACATAGGACCAGGTGACAGTAAGGGGTGAGGAGGGTGTTCCTGTTTCAGTCCATAAAGCCGCGAGGAAGCTACCGCACCTGAAACACGCCACACGCCATACTGGTCAATTTGAGCGTTGGCCATACAAAGGGGACTTGGCTGTATGTGCAGGAGCGTGGACAACAAAACTGAAAAAACAAACTTTATTAATGCGCATAAAGAGGGATTTAGGTAGGGTGGATTGTGCAAGGTTCAGAGTCCACAGCTACTTCACTCCACTCCAAAACACAACATAACAGTTAAGATGTCAAATGCAAGCCTCGATACTTCAAATGGGTGTTGTGGCGTACTTTCAGCCAGTTGAACAAACTGTCACACTGTGAACACAACTGTGCAAATTGCATGTTTATATTACATTATACATATCAAGTGGAAACAAACATGTTAAAGACAACAGATGCTCCAAAAATAATGCTCACACACAAAAAAACACATCAAACTGTTCGGAAAATTGAAAATTTACTAGTAAAAAAGAGATAGTGAATAGAATACTTTAGATGAGGTTTCCTAACACCTAATTTCCATAACTATGTCACCAAAAAAAGGTGTGTTTGATTTTGTGGTATGTTGTTCTATTACTGATTTATAGGGATACATGCAACATTCACATTTGCGATAAAGCAAACTTTAATGTGAATTATTCTGTTATCATGTGATTAACAGGAATTAATGTTTTTTTTTCTAAATAAAAAAATTATTTGTAATTTGGTAAATAAGTCATGCAATATAATTTTAAATGTAGTAACACTGGTGATATTGCTATGACAGGGTTGCCGTTTATATGGATAGTATCCATTTTTGCAGGTTTTAAAGGTATAAAACAGATCACAGGAAATATGAATATTTTCACGGGTATTAAGGCTTTTATAAAAGTTGACATTAAAAAATCACCATTTATAATTTAACACAATAAAATTCTCAAATTTCTATTTTGATAGATTGATTCTTTGTTTTTAGCCTTTGCAAGATTTAACGCTAGGTCCAAGCAAGGATATTAACATACACGATATACACAGGCCTTGATACAGGCGGCCATGTATGGCTAGATAATATATTCTTTATTTTTATTCCATTCTCCTTATTGATAGTAGTTTAGTCTTCTATGACGACATTTTTCGGTGTTATTGTTTGGTCTAAACCTAAATTGGTAGTCAATTATTTTGATATTGCTATTTGTAAAACTTGAAGGTAATGATAGTGAGATATCAAGTTTTACATTACTAAGCGTGAAATGTTTTGTGCGTATTTATATTTGATTTTGCTCCAAATATGTTAATAAATAGTTAAATATACAATATGAACAAAAAATGAAGACAGTTTCATCACAGTTATTTTTAATTAATACTGATTCACCCATGGAGCTATATAAATAATAATATTACTTTAAACATATAATATCACTTTTTGAGAGAAATAACACCACTTTTCCACTAAAAATAACCTCACCTTTTGCATGTTTCTACTTATTTACAATGCATTTTAGTGCCAATTTTATAACTACCAGAGATTTGTTTCAATTAATACAACTGTATGGAAAAATGATTTAAGGAAATGCAGAGGATTAGTACTCTATCTAAATGTTGAAATTCACTGAATTTTTCAGGTTTTCAAGAGCAAAAAAATATGCAATTTGTCAGTATTCTATAGGCAAAGTTATTTATTCTTTCTGTTTTCTAGTAAAATATTTACATGAGCTTTATTAAAGACAAATATGTCTGTGCTTTGCATAGAACTGCATGAATTGTTTAATTTTCTAAGATAAGCTACCGCAGTGCTATTAGTTGGGGAGCAAATCACAGATACTTGAATCTTAGACGAGAACAATGACTTATTCAGATTTTAATAACCGAATTTTATCTTTACTGAACCAATCCTAGTTGTTTTAATTCATGTGCACATTTGAAACAAGGTTTATTAATTACAGTAGAACCCTGATAATCCCAACTAATTGGGACTGGGGGTGGTTCGGATTATCAAGTATGTATGTATACAAAGCACACACAAAAATCGATTAAAAACGATTAGAACACTGGAACAGGAAGTATCACACTGCTCACAGTGGCAGGCAAAGCCAAGACTGATTGAGAAACAATAACTGGAGCAGCAAGGTTACTGTTCTGCCAATATATGTAACATGTAGTGTTTAGAGGTCGCAGTGGGCTCACACGCTTTGCTCGCTAAAATGTTAATTTTAAATAGTGTTTCTTCCTGTTTTCTCATTTGATACATTTGTAATTGGGCCTATTTTACTTAAGATCCGTTCGGGTTACCAAAAGTTTGGACTATCAAGGTTCTACTGTACTTAATCAAAAAGGTTGGGAATTGGGCGGAGGTCAATTAAAAAAAATGCACTTATGTTAGCATAGAGAGAAGAGCGGCCCCCCTCTTGACTATTGTCTGGGATTTTATCTCAAGAGTCCCACAAACAGTCAACAAGTGCAATCCCAATCCAAATCCAATGAATGATCACCCTCAACTGTCCTCTTAAAGTAGTTAAACATATATAAGTTAGTTCAGGAATTAGTTTGATATACTCTATTCAATATGCATCTCTTTTTGTAAGAAGAGTTAAGTCTAAAAGTAGTGAATATAGTATTAATTGATCCATTAAATAAATGTAATTATAAATACATCAACATGATGAGTAGTCCCTCAATTGATTAGTTTTGAAATATGCTGTGCAGTGCTACATTTAAATATAACAAAAATCGTGTAATATGTATTTTTACTGATTAAAAACTGTTCTATCAATTGTATGAGAGTTTAGTTATTATTAGAGATGGGTCAGATCCTATAATTCTCGAATCCAAATTTGAGTCCTTGAATCTTTAAAAATGTACAATTTTAGTTAAAGTGAAAATATTTAAAATTCAATATATAAAAGGTTGTTTAAGACTTTTTAAGACTTGGAGCCACTGACAAATGTGATTTTGTTTGTCATGTCTGTTATGTAATAAACAATTAGAGAAAACTTTTTTCCTAGTAAATTATAGGGATATGCTAAGTCCACTAATTTGAACCGAATTCAAATCAACTATATGAAATATTCTTGAAGCTGAATTGAAATTAGAATTATTTTTTTTGTTAGTTGTTTTATGCTCGAAAAAACATATTTTGGTTATTTATATAACTTTCTGTACATACTAAAATGATTTTGAAAATATTTTATTGTACAATTGTTTGTAATATCTTTGCTCCCAAAAACAGTTGGCACAATGTACTTCTAACAGTTTCTCTTTAAAAATTCAAAATGGAGTAATCCATTGTTTGTGTTATTTGTACTTTCTTCTTCTTTGTGTTTGATAAAGGCAACAATGCCTAAATATTATGATATTTGTGTTAAAATGTGTGTGTGACTACTTCTACTATAGAAGACAGAAGAAAGGAAAGGAAGAAGATATCACCTTTGTGCATTGGACTCTTCCCAAATTTTTCCTCTTTCCCTAGGTGGGCTTTCTTCATCAAATTTATTCTTGGTTGATTTTTCCTTTTTCTTTAGTTTTATCAATTTCCTTTATTATAAAATTATCTAGCCATTGGGCCACCTCATTTTTTAAACTTGTAATATCTATTTTAATTTTAACAAATAAGTTATAACTTAAAAAAAGACAACTACTTTATGTGTTTTCCATATTTTGAATATTGAATTTTGAATTTTGAATAACAGCTAAGAATGGCAACAATAGAGCATTATGTTAATACAATTTTGTCCTTTTTACTGATTTTGTTTTTCTACCAAACATACAAGTCTGTATATTTCCTTTTTCCGATTGATTAAAATTGTTATATCAAGCCAAAACCTTCATAAATTGTATGAGTTTTTTTTTTAACGAATCACAAATCTCTCGAATACCAGAAGGTTTGAGGAATCAAGCATCCCATCTCTAGTTATTACATTAAACATTTAGTTTCATGTGTCATAGAAATATAATTTCAATTTTTGCAAAAGTATGGGCTCTCTATTGATAACATTTACAATGAACAAAGTGTCCTTTTTTAACATGGCCAATACCGAATCGAGTAGAGTACAGTTGATTGTTAAGTTTAGAGATATTATTAATCACATTGCCAATAGTATTGCACTTCAAGTTTTTTTAAATCAGTTTATTATGTTGATTTTTCCTTTTTCTTTAGTTTTATCAATTTCCTTTATTATAAAATTATCTAGCCATTGGGCCACCTCATTTTTTAAACTTGTAATATCTATTTTAATTTTAACAAATAAGTTATAACTTAAAAAAAGACAACTACTTTATGTGTTTTCCATATTTTGAATATTGAATTTTGAATTTTGAATAACAGCTAAGAATGGCAACAATAGAGCATTATGTTAATACAATTTTGTCCTTTTTACTGATTTTGTTTTTCTACCAAACATACAAGTCTGTATATTTCCTTTTTCCGATTGATTAAAATTGTTATATCAAGCCAAAACCTTCATAAATTGTATGAGTTTTTTTTTTAACGAATCACAAATCTCTCGAATACCAGAAGGTTTGAGGAATCAAGCATCCCATCTCTAGTTATTACATTAAACATTTAGTTTCATGTGTCATAGAAATATAATTTCAATTTTTGCAAAAGTATGGGCTCTCTATTGATAACATTTACAATGAACAAAGTGTCCTTTTTTAACATGGCCAATACCGAATCGAGTAGAGTACAGTTGATTGTTAAGTTTAGAGATATTATTAATCACATTGCCAATAGTATTGCACTTCAAGTTTTTTTAAATCAGTTTATTATAAAAAAAACTCTGTCTTATGCAGATATTTTTACAAAACAATCAGAAAGGATTTTTGGAAACATTATATTGGAAGAAGGTACAAGATAATGCAATTCCTCGTAAAATCAAAAGAGGTTTTCCTTATAGAGGTAAACATTATATAGCAAGCATGAAAAATATAAAGATAATATAAAACAGTATTAATATTATTTTAGGCTCTATGAAAACTCAAATTTAAAACTTCGAGCCGCTCTCCTGTAATTATATTCTTTGTCGCTCTTCAATTCTTAATGTTTTATTTAGCTCTTTGAATAAGATAAGTTTAATAAAAATAAAACAAAAATCTACATACTTAATAAAAATGGAGAAATAAAACATTATATTTATTTTAATTCAATAGAATATCAATATATGATTGCCAAAACTTCATCACTAATTTGTGGCGAGCTAACGTGCATGGGATCAGTTATGGTGAACCACTTGGAATTTTTGTAGTGTGTGAAATGTGTTCTTCTTTCCATTATAAACTCCACAATTTATTGAATTAATTTTGAATTTATCTGAATTTTTATTTTTGAAGACTTTTAATGTGTTTTGTGTTTAATAAATATCTATAAGATTGCGAGATCAAAGTATCAAGCGATCATGCGTTGTAATGGTACGAGTCCAAGTTTCCTATATAGGTGGGAGTAAGGTATCATACACGTTAGATTTTCTATGCAATAATACTTGGAAGAATAATGAAAAAGTAAATATTCAAGAATCGGAATAGAGAATCAAAGAATCAAGGTTGAACTTAAGAATTGGAATCGAGAAAAACAGGTATAGTGTCATCTTTAAATAAATTATTTCATAAAGAGTAGATTTTTTTTACATTGTATATTTTAACATTCATTTGCATTTTAGTCTATAAAAATTGTTTATTAAAATACAAGTAGGAAATTTCAAAATATTAGTAAGCATTGTATGCACTTCAAGAGTAATTTTGTTATGCATTTTCAGTAGTTCTGTGCATGTATTGATTAAAGTATTTTCAAAAATACTTTATCTAACAACATGTATGCCCTAAAGAAAATAAATAATGCATGAGAAAATATTGTTGTTGTTGTTGCTGAAAATCTTTCAAGAAAAATATGAAAATATAAAATGATAATATGGTTGATGATGATTACTTTGAAGAAAAGGAATTGCTTGTCTTTGTATTGCAGCCAAACTTTCAAGGATATTTTAAAGGTTGAGTTTCCTGGAAAGAAATGATGTTAAGACATTTGCAGAAATTACTGGTTAGAATGCAAATAATAATTAAAAACACTACTGAAACACTTTTGCAAGCTGTTAAATCACATGAATTATTTCTAATCTATAACAAAAACAATAAAACAACAGTGTTATGTTGACATAGGATACTGGTCCCACTTGAATAGGGAGTAGGAACATGTGTTACCTGGTAGCTGCGTAGTGGCGGAAGGGGCACTAACTGTGCGCTGCAGTCTAATTTGCTGGAACTGTCCTTGAGTAGGATAGTTGCCAGTAGTGGGGGAAGTTGGAGGTGGGAACTGTTCTGCCGAGTAAGGAGATTGCCTGGGCCCCCCTGGACTAGCTAAAGATCTTACAGAGGGCAGCTGTTGAGGAGAGGCTTGCTGATGTTGTTGTTGCTGCTGTTGTTGTTGTTGACGTTGGCCAGGAAAGCTCCTACCACTGCCAACATAGCTGTTCTGTTGGGAACACATACTTGGGTCAATATAACTATTTAAAACACTCTTCTCACTTTTAACGTTTTTGACTCTAGACTAGAGAGAGACAAAAAAAGTGTGTAAAAGTAAATATTTCATCTGTAGAGTTATGTCAGAGTCTTAGAAAAATGCAAAGAAGGGATTCAGATTTTTTTTATTTTCTCATCTTATAACATTTGACTTATTCAGAAAACGCATAAAAAGAAATATAGTCACAACATTTCAAAGTTTAAGGCACCGGAAAAAAAGGATTACATTTGCCAATGGGTCAATGTAATTGACTTTAATAGAACATTGCTTTTTATAAATGATCACTAACTCCAAATAGAAATTAAAGCAACGATTTGAAATGCTACAAGATATACCTTTGCCAAAGTATAAAACTTTGAAATCGAATCTAGCTAAGATTTGTATTTGAATTGAAATTTTAAATCATAATATTTTGTTATATATGGAAGAAAGCACCGGAAATAGGAGAAATAACAAATGTTTACTGTCCCTTTTATATGTCTCTATTCATTTGTTGCATCATTTTTACCAATATCCAACACCCTTACCCCCTCTCATATTATTCCTCCAGAAAAGTTCCGATAGAATGAAATCTAGGTCAAGGAATTGAGCAGTAACAATAAACATTCTTCAAGAGACTCCCACATGCCACAACCTTTGGTGCAGTGGCATAACATATTTTAAAGGTAATTATAATAACTAGGGTGGTAATAAATTATATCAATTTTTAAAAACACTTCTAATTTTTAGCTGAAATATTAAGTATTTTGAATTCGATAAATGTTGTTAATAATACAATAAAACCATGCCAATATGAACTAATTGAAACTGAGGATTGTTCGGATTTGCTGGTGTTTGAATTGTCCGAACAAATATATTTAATTAGCAATTAAAATAATTTATTATACAAGCATTAAACTAACTCTAAGTCTATTATAACTAGGGACACTGTTTATGGTATTGCTCAACAGTCGGCTACTATTGTTCTGTGCATCAGTGAGCATATGCCCGGTAGCTCAGCGAGTGGTCAGTAACCCCACCTGGTTTCGGCCACTTGTTTGTTACCACACGTGAGTGAAAGAGGGACCCAACATTTTATTTTCAGCTTAGTCGAGAGAGATCTGTCAAAGTGAAACGTTGTATGTGTTTTATCGAAAACAGTTTATTTTGTTAGTGGGCAGTAAGTGTAAACACAATTCTTTTACTTTAAAAGATAAGCTTCAAGTGTTGAAACGTTTGGCGAAGGGAGAAAGGGAAACAAAATTAGCCGTTGAGATTGGTGTTTGTTGGGAAGGCAACATTAAGTGACTAGAAGAAAATGCATGGCAAATTTAACAGGTTTGTGCGGCAACATCAGTCAAGGTTCTTGTGCAATTCCACACACAAAGAGTGTTGCAATTTACAAAATTGATCTAGCACTTTCTCTATGATTCTCTCAAGAAAGGCCAAGAGGAATTCTGTTGAGTGTTCCCCTAATTCAGGAAAAAGAACTCCAGCTCAAAAAACTGATGGACGGAGATCCTAAATTTATTGCAAATAGTGGGTGTCTAGATTGCTGGAAGAAGAGGTGCAAGATAAGGCCATTGGGCCACCTCATTTTTAAACATCTCATAATTATGTAGGCTCCTCCACTCCCAAATAGCTTCATTCCTTTTTGGACTGAATGTCTTCCTAAGCACCTTGTTTTTGAACACCCTAAATTTTTTTTCAGCATGTAGGTTAAGAAACCACATCTACACTCATAGAGAAACGGTAAGATTGTTTTGTATATTCTCAGTTTTACATCCCTTCAAAGCAAGTGAGATGTCAACAGTTTAGTGACCTGGTAAAGTGACCTGGTAATATCATGGATCGCCCCACCTGTATTATACGCACAATACATTATATGAATGATAATTCAATAGGAAGGATCAAATAGCTAAAATAATATAAAAAAATATTTTTTTTAAACACATTTTTAGTCATTTTTATACTTCCTACAACTATTTCAAAATAAAGTGCAAAACAAAATATATAAATGATTAATGCACAGAAGAAGATGTCAACTATTAAGTTGGATTGTGAGACCTAATTTTTCTCTACTATTTCCATTAAATCCAATCCACTTATTTAAATAAAATTAAATCAAATGACTGAATAATAACTTACGGTAAGCTGAGCATTCAACATGGGATTTTGTTGCTGCTGTATGCTAAGTCTGTTGGCAGCTGCTTGCGACCAATTACTGGGCGCAGGGGAGGTTTGGGTCAGACCACCTTGAGTTAATGTCACAGAGTAGGCCTGTTGACCCTACAAAAAGAAAAACAAATTTTACTACTGAATTAGATAAGGGTAAAAACACATAGTAAATCAAAACATATTAGTAGAAACTATGGATTTTAAAAGCTATATTCTCAACACTGTGTGATTACTATCATATTTAAATATTTTAATTAACAAGCATTTTTGCCAACAAGTTCAATATGTTCAACAAATAAAAACCAAATAAATGGTATAGAACTCCATACAGACTGACTTTCTTGGGCTTTTATTTAAAAATTGGAGAGATTTACTCAAAACTCATAATATATGTGAAATTAAATAATATACACTAGCAAACCCAAGCATAAATTGCAATTTCCTTATGTAAATTTTTTTTTAGTCCCGGTTTTAAATTTTCTAATTTTAATTTTTGAAGAATTAATGCCCTCATTTATTTGTTTGGACCAATAAAAAAAGATCGATTTTGGGTCCTCAAGGCTCAACCCTCGGTATTAAAATATCGACTTCTGGTTAAA
Organism: Timema californicum; assembly: GCA_902141385.1. Classification (NCBI taxonomy): domain Eukaryota; kingdom Metazoa; phylum Arthropoda; class Insecta; order Phasmatodea; family Timematidae; genus Timema; species Timema californicum. Next base: position 130,377 of record CABFOW010000493.1, on the reverse strand, counting down.
ATTTTAACATTTTATTAGGTGTTGCACATTTTCAGCTCATCGCATTGCTATTCAATTCCTTATTTATAAATTTTGGCCAGTAAAAAATGTAAATATTGACTATTGGGTCTATAAAGGAAACAGATCATTGTTGTCCAAACATTTCTCCTAAAGGGTTAAAGGAAAAATAAACTTATTGAGAGATTATATTTAATTACTATATGGCATTACATAACTCTATAAGGAAGACCTCTTTTCTTTTTATGAGGTAATTGTATTATATTTGGAAGAAGGTATAGGATAGGTGGATAGAAACATATAAAAGGGGGACGAACACAATATGGCCTTTACAATGAAAAGAAGAACACAATTCACACTTTACACTGCTGTCAATCTGTTTGTCCTTTATGTTATACATTTAACCTGTTCCTATCTATGCGTTCTATCATTCTTTACCATTTTCTTTTTCTCCCCGTTTGTGTTTTTATGGTGTTCTCTTTTAGGAAGTTGCATTGCGCGTTTCACACTCCTGCCTGATGAGTTCTGATAGAATGAAACCTGGGCCGGGGGATTGGGCAGTGATGATCAATTTCCCTTAAGAGGCCCCCATTACCTTTTTGTCCATTGGCAGCAGTGTAAAGTGTGAACTGTGTTCTTATTTTCATTGTAAAGGCCATATTGTGTTCGTGCCCTTTTTATATGTTTCTATATACCTCTCCTATACCTTCTTCCAAATATATGGCATTACAGAATTATTGCGTCTAAAACCTAAGTAATATCTCTTTACAACTAAAGCTCACAAAATTGTATTAATATATTTGCCAATATCTCAGAAACTGTTGGTTTTATAAAAATTTAGTTCATATAAAAGTTTTATTTTTTTAATAGTACTACAATTTTGCAATAATAAGTTATATAGTATCTCAAATAACTGCAGGGACATTTTCATGGGAAAATTGTTGCGTAAGACGCTTTGGTGACGTCATCACAGAAGTGACTTCACAAATCTATAAGTGGAATAGTTACTAAACTCGTGTTTGTTATTATAGGCCTAGTTAAGAGAATGTTTATTTATTACACACAACAATAATTGCAAGGATAAGTAATTAATTTCATATCACAAATAGTTTTGGAAATATGATTAAAAAAAAATATATGAAAATTTAAGCATCAGACCCGAGCCCTTAAAGTCGTTTTGCCGAAATATTGAGGGTAGCCATTTTTTTTATTATTTTTATTTTATAAATGTATAGAAATGAGATTTAATCGAAATTGTTAAAGCCGATTTTGAGAAAATAGACTTTTTCTCTTTTTGCCCTTTAGAAAACTACACTTAAACTACTTCTTAAGATTCGGGGGCTCGTGAAACGTAGAGATTCATCAAAATCCCTAGATCGATTTTTTTTATGATCACAATACTTACTCTACCTGTAAAATAGCGAGAAAGTAAAAAGGAGAGATTTTCCTTGAAGAGATATGTGAGTAAATATGTATTATTAATATCCACTTAGCAGATAAAAAAAAAATATGGATTGACCAGTCTCTTAACGATACTGATTTGTACCTCTCTCATATATTTAAAAAGTCATGGATGAAGTGCATTGTCTTTAAGTATTGTAAGTAAGATATTCTTTCAATACTTCATCCATGGAGAATCACGAGCTTTTCAGAACTGATGTCAATATATTGCACCATTATAACAAAATCAACTCCGTAGTATTTAGCAAAAAAGCAAGTGACGCTAGCTCACTCTAACCAATTGGAAGCTAGCCTTTTTAACACCTGTTGCTAGGACGCTTTCGATTAGTTGGTTTTGATACTGGTCGCGAGAGGTCCAAGGGGTAGGTCATATATAAGCTGCTTGTGCATATTAATACACACAGTGCCGGTAGCATAAATCTACAGAGAGTAATAGCATAAAACAGTGAACACCACCACACAAAAACTTTGCAATCAAAGACAGTAATATTCAGTGACGGTAAAATATATAGTTGTAACACAACAGAAAAATCATCTGTGGTTCAACTAAACTTTATCCCATAAAATTATATCTTCAGTGCTGAAGATAAAATCAATTTAATAAATTGTATGCAACATTAAAAGTCTTATTTATTCAGTTAAAATATCATATAATTATTCTGTCTCATAATAATTGGCACCCGACCACGAGGCTATAAATACCAATTATCTCACAATACCATAATATCGTACTACTTTAATTAGTGCACGGGGCAATTATCAGCTAATTAAATGGTATCACTTCAATCGGCGCCTATTGTCGATCTGTAACATTTTAATCAACACCCAACGCTGACCAATTAATTCAATATCATAATGATTGGCGCCCATTGCCGATTCGTAACACAATAGTCTATTTTGTGAGAGTATTGTTTTTGGCAACATTCTGTCTCTGTTCATGCATTTATGGAGAAATTCTGTGGTGACTGGTGAGGATAATATAGTGTTTCTTGATTTGAAAGATTGGGTTGAAATATTCACTGATACAGTGAACTGAGTTGATTAAGTTGTTATACAAAGTTGCTGCTGTCAGATGTATTTATTAAGTTTTGAGAGCTTGTATATTGTTTTATTAAGCCTCTTTTAACTTGCAATCTAAAAGCTTGTAAACAATGTCAAGCACAACTTCCTGTGGCCGCTTTCTCTACCAACATAAATAAACCCCATTTACCTTATAATAGACCATCTATACCCTGTTTATAGCAATAACTTTTTCCCTTTCAGAATTCTACTACAATAGTAGGATGTTACAAGAAAAAAAGACATTCCAGGTATTCCTTCCTAATATAAACACCAACTAATACAATATTGATGAATGACACCAGACATGGGGCAAATACTGGATAGCTCAGTGGTTGAGAATTGACGCACCAAGACCAAACATCCCGGGTGCAATTCTTGTGTCCAAGTGTCATTTTTCAATTTAAAGAATGTGAAATTGAGTGTTACCTGTGAGATACGAGGGGAGAGTTGAGAGGGTTGAAAAGAAGGCAGGCCCCCTGGAGGGTGAGGGGAAAGACGGGCTTGTGTTCCTTGCTGGCCACTTGTGAAGTTGTTCATTCCAGAACTGTAACAATCAAAATCACAATTACCAACACTTACAAACTGGGCGCTTTCAAAATATAAAAAATAGTCACAATTTATAATTTATATTAAGACTATAACAGGCATAAGATCCAGTCTCCAGTCGTTAATTTATCAATGTGAAAGAGTAAACCCACATTCCACCAATGATAAATTTTTGGCCATGCCAGGAGTTGAGCCTGGGTCCCTAGTAGGCTTTATATCATTAAGTTTTTTCATTAAAATTCACATCTGTTTAATGTCCATATTAGATCCTTCTTTCTAAACAATTAAGTCATATTTATTATAGTGTGTTCTATAGTTAAAATAATCTAGTTCCCTCGCAACTTTTAGTATTTAATTTAACACTTAATAGTGTATTGGAGAAGTTAAATTTAATCTTTTAGATTTATTGAAAAAGAAGGGACAACCAATCTTCCAATTAATAGATTATAGAAAAAAAAAGTTAAAAAATGATTAACAATAATTGGCAATGTGTAGGAATTAAACACATTATAATATCTATAAATAAATTAATGTAATAGAATTTTCAGAAATTATAAAAAGTTATGATTTACAGACATAACCAAAACATGTGTTAAAAAGTTCCAGTTTAAATATAAAATGTATTTTTAAACAAAACCTCTTTTCGCATTTTGAGGTATTTTGTTACTAATGTCGTGGAAGTGGGTAAAGAGAATGAATGAATAAAGGAGTGCAAGGAAAGAACGATGGATGGAGTATTTTGATTAATTGAATGGTGGTAGCATAGAGAAAGTAGCAGAAAATAAGGAAAATGTTATGATGAATGAAAGAATTAACGAGGCCGAGGTGTTAAAAATTACAAAATTGTTGAACAATGGCAAAACTGTGGGTGTAGGGTACTATGTGCCAAATTGTGTGAATTGTTAAATGTGTGTGCTTGGGATTTCAACGTTTCTAATGACTGGAAGAATGCAGTCACTGTTCCTTTGTACAAAGGCAAAGGGAGTAATAGTTAATGTAAGAATTATAGGTTAGTTAGTTTATCGAGTATTCCAGACAAAGTTTTTGGTAGAATTTTAATTGAGAGGATGCGTGAAAAAACTGTGGACAAGATATGGGGTGTGAAATGTGGTTTCATGCCATGTAGAGGTTGCATGGACCAAATATTTGCATTGCAACAAGTGATTTGAGAAATGTATGGCAGAAAGTAAAGAAGTTTAATGTGAATTAATTGATCTGGGGAGAGTGTACGATCAGCTGAAAAGGAGTATGTTATGGAATGTTCTGAAAATATGGCGTGAATGCATGGTTAATTGTTATAATGATATCAAAATTACCTTTGCATTATAGTGATTTTACACATACCAAGCATTGCTATTATACTTGTTTTATTGTTTACCCTTTTTAAGTAGTCTGTTACCCCTGAATATTCTATGTATGTTTAATGCGTGGAAAAAATTTGTATAGTAAATAGTGATGAATCTTAATATTTCTAGTAATAGGTAAAATTACTTCCTAACACCTTCATTTTATTTATATAGCAAATTAACTGATTGATACGACATATTACCTGACAGGTGAAAAGCTTTGTTGCTGGCCCAATGGAGAGGCTAGTTGAGAGTGGGGAGAGTATGGTTGTTGGTTCAGTCTCTGTCCCGGAGAGATTTGAGAACCTCCACCAATCATCTGAGAGTTGTAACCAGGGGACAGCTGGGAGTCGGGAACACTCGATGATCGCTAAATATACACACAAATATATTTATATATATATATGTTTTCAGATTTGTTATCTACAAGTATTAACAAATTAAGAGTTTGTTCGTCTGTCATGAGCATTGAACAATATTTACCGCACATAGGGGTCTGAAATTTTAAAATTAGTAGCCCCTGTGCAGTGTGCACCTGAAAGTTGGAATATTATATTTGTGATTAGATTTTTTTTAAATTCATTAAAAATAAGGTCAGAAAAACTAAGAAAAAGGGATTTTTTATGTGAGTTTGAAGTAAAGAAAAGTATTGCCAAAGGTAATCATATAATTCAATAAGCAGTCACTCTGGGCAACGCCGGATACTTCTGCTAGTTAAATACATACATACATACATGCTGTTCCCTAAAGTGGTAAGCAAGAGACTGTGCATATTGCCCAAAACACAAGTCTGTACTGAATCCATCCTTGCTAACTTATTCTGCATTTCCCTAGTCTTGCATACTCCCTTTGTTTCAACAGTATAATACACTGAGTTACATAAGCTCTTTTATTCTTAAAACTCTAAATGTTTCTCTTTTTCAAACATCCATCTACAACATTTAGCCACATAATAAATATATGTAATGAAAATTATCTTCAATAGCTCATCCACTCATGCCTGTGAGAACAATGACAATGATTTCACCTTGTTTGATTTACCAAAGGTAGGAAGGTCAATGTGTTTGGAAGTCAGTCAAGTGTACTAAGGTGGTTTTCACTAAATGTTTTCTCACATTCCCTTAAAAAAACAAAGTAACTCTAAATCAACCATACTCATACCTTATTGGAGTTAATGTGTGTTCAACCCAAAAGAATAAGAAGTCCCTTGCCCCCCCCCTACATACTTCCAACTACATCTTTGAGATTCTTTCCCCTTCTATCCTCAATACACAGCCAATAAAAACTAACTATTGCTTTATCTAGTATCTATTAACCGCAAGATCTTTGGTGCTACTCTCGCAGTAAACTAAGCTACTGATGACGAAAATATGCAGGTTTGAATCATGGTCAGGTGTACTGAGGTGTTTTTTTTTCCAAAATGGTTTAACGTTCTCCCCCCCACAAAAATGTGAGTACACTTCCTCTAGCTATAACACCTTTAACATCCCTAAAGCCTTTGGCATTTAGTACATAAGTGTATAAAACAAACAAGTAGTAAGACTATCTATTGTAGTCTATGTATTCCAACTCTTGCCCAGGCTTCATTCCTAATCTATAAGCTAAAACTTTGTAATGAACCAAAAACTAGATGAAAGAAGAAAAGTGGCTTTACTGGGTTACTGTTAATTTCATAATATACATTTCCTATGTTTCCTGGGTTTTCCAAATGGAGTTTCCATTTTTCCAGATAATTGAGAAATAAGTGTAGAGGAATTAAAAATTACTTTTCATGAGAGTAACAATTATCAAGTCATGTTATTGGTTTTTAGATAAGGATGATTTGCTTTTAATGGGAAATATATGGAGCCATTATCCAACTTAATATTCTAGGTAATCAGTGTGCTTGGATCATTTTTTTAATACAAGTCTTCTAATTAAAACTTGCAGTTAAATGTCCCAAATTCATAACTGTTCTGGTAGGTTTTTTCATTTGTTTTTTTGTAAAATTTCCTATGTACCGTTTTATCCCGACCAAATAAAACCTCGTGTTTTCCAGTTATGTGGCGGCCATGTTTTATTTACTTGTCAATACAACTGAGCCTGACTGGTAGTTTTTGATGTATGATCAGGAACATGATATTTTCAAATACCAACCCCTTTTGAAGAAAGTTAAATGAGCAAACCTGAAGGGAAACGTTGGGGGCCACAGTATTATTCAACAAACTGTCAATGTTCTGGATCCCACTTGCTGCCAACTGATCTGCCGCAGCATTGGAGGGGATCAACAGTTGTTGCTGTTGTTGAGCTTGTAACAATCGCTGCTTTTGCTGCTGTTGGAACACCTTGGAGCGCAAAAATTGCTGTAAACACATTCACAAACTATTACTGCTTTGCCAAATCACAATGTAATGGAATAATCTAATGTTAACCCCAAGAAAAGAGCAAGAGCGGGCAGAGTTACTCGTAGCAGACTGATCCAGGAGCTCTGGGTTCTCCTCTTTTTCCAACAAATTGTAGTTTATTGTTATTTCTAAAGACAGATGATGGTGCATTTAATTTAACTTCATTGTCCTCATTATTTTCCTTGTGTTGGATGATATCTGATCTAATGCTACAGCTTGCAACTTAATATAATACTAATGTAATACCTGGTTTGCCAGTGTGTTTGCTGTCGTACTGTACTGCGGTGCCCCAGGTCTACCAGCTTGCTGGATGCTAAACCTTGGTCGCTGCTGATAGACAGGGGGAGGCGGGAAACCTTGGGACTGCTGTGTCGCTTGACTTGGTAACTGCAAAACACACATGTTCACATTTAGAAATTATGCTCACAGCTTTTAAACAAAGCTACAATTACAGTAATTGTGTGCTATTTTTTAAAAGCTATTTATGAAAATAGTTTTTTAAATTCCACTTAAGCCATTGTGAAGCTGCAAAATTTATGATTCTAATTTTGATTGGATTCACATTCAATACAACATTATAAATATTACTATTCTAAAGAATTATATAAGATTTGAAATTACACATTATCTAAATAAATCTCAAATTTATATTTGATGGAATTTAATTCAAAATTTGAATCTAAAAGCCAAAATTTAGAATATTTAATACTATAAAGATGTCATAGATAGATCCATTATTTGACTTTATCATATAATTTTTGTTATTGAACTCGAATCATATTATTTAGATTTTATGATATTTAATCATAAAATGCTGATTCAATTGAAAACTTTTCGGCATAAAATATTTTATTTCGATTCATCTCAAACAAGCTTTATTTAAAATAATTTATCTAGATTTGATTTGAGTTAATAAACAGTTACTAAAATTAAATTTGTAATGGAAAATCATTCACTTATACACTTGCTCATTTCATGATATTCAAATTCAAATGAAACTACTGGGGCTGTGCAATGATTCGAAAACTTCAACTTCACTTTAAATATTAGTCAGCTTACACTACAATTCAAAAGTAGAAATTTGCATTTGACAATTACTAGAGTCCATCAATAAAAATATTATTCGTTAAAATATACATTTATGTTCAGCTTTTGCCATTTTGTGTTGTTATGACTTAAATATTTACATTACATTTTGTGATAACTTAATTCATCAGCTTAGGTCAAATAAATTAATCATGTTTTGCCATATATTTTTTATATTTAGTTTTAAAATGATATCTAATGGCAAAAAGTATATAACTAAGCTATATATATATAAAAGGAAATATTCCTTTTATTAAATTTGACCTCGCTTCGAATTAAAAAGTGGACTTCACACATCATCAGGAATGACTATACCCCTAACATGTTAAGTTTCACTTTATAAAAAAAAAGTAGAATTCGCCTAATAGTGTGGTTCATTAAATTTTTTTCTTTTAATAATTATTATTCTTTCATTACCTGCTGCTGAATAGACTATAATGGAGCAAATAAGTTATATAACTCACAGAAGAAGCAGTGTATGCCGGAGGTGTGCCAGGTAAAGACATGGTGGGAGATGACGGGCTGTTCACATCAGATTCACATTGCATCAAGGCCTTCTGAATCTCATGGATAGCCTTCTTCTCATTTAACAACTCCTGCTGGATACTTCCTATATTTGCTGGAGAGTCTATTGCATCCAAGATGTTCAAGATGGTAGTGGAATCTGAGAAAATTATTAATAAAATTTCAAACTGAACCAAAGCAAATTTAATCAAACTAGCTTTCCTAGTATGTTATCTTTGGAACATTCCCTTTTATATGTTTCAATCCACCTCTCCTGCCACTACTTCAAAATTTTCATGTTATGATTATATTTCTCTCTTTAATTTCTTAATACACTTTCTACACTTCCATCTTCTGATCACTTTCACAGTAAAACTTAATTTTAAATTTTCAGAAACATTTCTTTGTTATATTATTACATAATCAAATAAATATGACAGGATTATAGAAAGACGGACAAACAAAATTTACAAAAACTTTGTACATTTCAATGCTTTCCTGGCATCTTCCTCAGGAACTACTGCTAATGGGTTTAGCAAGCTACATGAAGACACAATCCCCCTTAATACTTACGTACATCTACAAAAATAAACCTCTACAATATTAAAATATTAGCCCCACTGAGTAAACATTATCACTTCAACTTACCTTGCTCTCCAAATGATTGTGTTTTCTCTACATTATGTTGACTTATCATGTTAGATAAAATATGTTGTGCTACTTTGAAAAAGTGACTAGTTGTCAAACATTTTTCTGGACTCATTTAGTCCTTATATTATGTTTAACGCGAATATTTTCTTTCGCTTTGAGGAAGTGACTAGCTTGTATCCATTTTACTGGACAGAATTGCTCCTTACAATCTGTTAACTTTTATGTCATAAGTATATGTTTGAGAAAACAAAAAGTTTAACTTCTGTTATTTTGGGCTCTTTTAGTCCTTGCAATTTGTCAATTCATTTGCTAAATATGAACTTGTCTCGTCACTCGAAGAAAGTGGATAGTTTGGCAGTTGTGCTTCCATTTTCGTTTAATTTAATTTATGCCTATTAAATGCATTCCGTTATATTTGGAAGAAGGTACAAGAAAGGCAGGTAGAATAAATGTAAGGATGAGCCCTCAAATACATGGAATTCTTAAAGATATTAGAAAGTCAAAGATTCAAGAAAATGTTGGGATATGAACCTCTATATTTTTATTTTTATTTTTGTAAAGCTATATAATATCTACTTATTGGTGATTCAGAACCAACTATAATTAAAGAGGAAATTTAACAACCAGGCCCCAGATCAGTACATTAACTTATGTATGAATGTTATAGTGTAATGATAATAAGAAATAATATTAGCATTTAGTTACTATTTGTATTTTCTATTTTTATATTATATTTATATTTCCTCTTATGTCCATAATCTTTTTCAAGACTTGGATTTATAAAATAGTGGATTGGATCCAGTTCTAATTAAATGCATTCACATCTCTTAATTTGGACTAAGTGACATGTTTAGGCACCTTGTCTGTGGGCTATCTCCTTTATATATCAAATTCTTTATTTAGTTTAATGAATATAAATGTTTAAGGTTATTAGAAAAAGCTATGTTTTGTTAACATTGTTAGTGGCCTCCTTTTTAAAATTTATGAATTTTGCTCAGGTGGTGGAGTATTTCTTTCTCCTAAAAGGTTAAGTGAAAACAAGTTTTTCCCACAATTATTGTTAAATGTATATGGCAAACACAGAACAAATTAAATGGTGTCAAGGTCATGTATATTTTACATAATAAACTCATATCTTATTTTCTTAATTTAATTTCTGCTTTTTACAATGACAGGTTAAATCTGTTGTGATAAGTGTCATTATCACTTAGTTAATATTTGAACTTCAAACCTATTTGAACATATATTCTCCAATTCACATCATACTTAATAAACAGTCAAACTACATTTTAAAATTCCCCGGCTTTTCCAGGTTCTCCAGATCCTATATTTTTTTTCCAGCCACTACATATAATTATGGATATTAAGTTGATTACAAACATTATTTTACTAACTTAATGTAATAAAATGTGTAGGTATTTACATATTCTAAATTTGTCTCAACATTGTAAACTTTTTGCCTATTGATTAGTGGGATGTAAGTAAAACTTCAGTAAGATCAACTTTCACCAGTACACTTTAAAATTGTTGGGAGACTTTTTTTTTATATCCTTCCTACAACATAATAAAGTTCTCCTGCTTTCACATAATCACGATTTAACTTTCACTAGAACACCACATAATAGAGGAGTGGAAAGATGACATGAAAATCACATCTTGACTGAGATTGCTCCAACTGGGACAGATGTGAAAAAAAATTCAAAATCAGTATTAACTGGAAGAAAAATGTTATTTTGACTATTGTAAATTAAATTCCCCTTACATTTCCAAGTTGCTGGACAGATTGTAGATACTGACCTGTGATATCGATAACCTGGTCTAGGATGTCCGAGAGCAGGGGGTCAGAAGACTGGTTGTCCCAACCGGGGCTGTCTGCAGACACAGGACCGGACCTATACTCCACAGAGCCTGCAGGGGACGGGAACCCACTCCCTTCCAGCTGATGCAACCTCTGCTGCTGCTGTTGTTGCTACCACAAACATATTATTGCAATGAGTGAATGCTTAAAATAATGTTTTTTGATTGAAGTAGTTAAAATTATATTTTGAATGTGACAAACATAGATTCACAGTAGTGAAGCGTAAAACACCCTCCAAACAATTTTTTAAGACTTTTTTATGGGCTGTGTATTGAAAGTGATAAAATAAAGAAAAACTATGTTTATAAAAAGTTTAGACTGTAAAATCGAACAAACATATTTTGTGATAGTAAAACTTTTCGTAATAAGGACAAAGCTTCACAAGTTACACAGAAATCATCCATCAGTCACCAATTAACCAAAGATATAACCAAATTTAACTAAATGGAGTGTTAAGACATTAAAAAAGTTTTGTTTTATTACTAAAACAAGTACTCATTCAACATCACGGTTATAAAGAAACTATGGGAGAGAGAGAGAAGAAAATAATGGTATTTATAAGTGGAACACATGTCAGTGGATTGGGAGAGGGGGGAGGGGGGGGGGAGGATGTAACTATTTCAACACAAAAAGTCTTTCAAGGATACAGCAGGACTGTAATCCTAAAATTGATGCGAGCATTCTTTATTTTTGTAAAGAAAGAAGCTAGATGAATTTCCAATAAGCCGCAAAGTAATTTAATTGAAGGCACAAGAAATTGCAAGGGAGTAAAAGTGCCTCAAAGGGAATTTGGTTGGTGACGAAGATTTATGTGCATAGGTGATATATCACTAAGATGAATAACGTATTTGGCGCAAAGATTGCCCTCTGACTATGCAGAAGAGTTAGTGAAATATCAACCAAATGTAATTGGCCGTCATATAACTTCTCCTTTGCTATATAGGAAATGACTGTTTATTTCGACATGCCAATCAATACAAGCGTAAATGAAAAGGGATCCAATTTCATTGTTGTGAAGACCACTAGCAATCAAAAATTGTGTATTACAGCTGTAACTGTAGATACTAAGAAGCTACCCCCCATGTTAATTTAAGACAAAAGCCTCCCAAAAGAAACTCTGCTCGGTGGGATCATTGTCAGGTGTCCAGAACACGGGTGGGTGACAGTGGGTCCAATGTGTGATGCTTACAGTCGTGTGTAATAGAAGGTTTAAAGCTATTCTAAAAATGTAGAAAGTGTTTGATGCAATTTAGGGCATCTTACTTCAGATGTAAAAAGGCAACCTAGGTGAGAACCTATAGTATGTTAAATCACACAACTTTAAGGAATTAATTATTTTCTAACATTTTTGGATGCTCAAAACCTACACTCCGCCTGGATTACTTCCTCTGAAAGTGAATTTTAGCTGCTTGGGTAAGGATATCTTCCAAATCTATTGCCAACAAATTTAAGTAGTGCTGCTTATCCAACATGATAACACTAAAGATAATATTTTATGAGATGACCGTGTAGAAGAAACCAATGAGAGTGAAGAAAGTAACACTGATGAGACCAGTGATGAATAATTTCTCTTTCCTTTCATAGTGATCTCGTTGTTAGCATGTTTTTTCCAATGACCACATTTTTTATATTCAATTTATTTTTTATTTCCAAGTGATCTTATTTTTGTATAGTTATTTTTCTGTTTCCTTTAAAGAGAACAATTTATATTTAAGTAATTTAAGTAATCTAATTTCAAATGAAAACGATGTTTTTTTTCTCTGAAAGAGATTGAAAATTTGAGGGTGCAGGCTATACTTGGGCTTAAGTGAAGTTGTGAAACCTAAAAAGACAAAACATTCTATAGATTTTAAGTTTTAAGTATAAAATTTAAAATCAAGTGAAATGAAGCAGAAATACTAACAAATCTTCTCAAATATATTTGTTTTTACAGCGAAAACAATTTTCGTGGACAAGAAAGAAATCGGAGAGAATGCCGAGTCTGTTGTTGGTGCTACAAATTAGCATAGTATGTCCAAAGGTGGTGGTTCTCGAACTTTAATGACTCGAGCTACATTTGAAATTCCTTCAAGGTTGTCAGCTTGGGAATCTTTGATCCATTATTTAAGAAGCTCGAACCCGGTATTGTCATTTAAGACATCAAGGCAATAAAGAAATCAAAATTATATTTGAGATTTTATTTAAAAAGAGTGATTTTTCTGTTGGGCTCACGAACCAACTGAAACTTTTCTCAGTTAAATGAATATAAAGTGGGTTTTTGAATAATAAATGTTGGTATTGCAAAGAGTTTTTGAAAATACCATTTTAATTTGTAAACTGTGGGATGGGTGGAAGAACAGTTTAGAAAATTCAAACATATTTATTTGCGACCAACAATGATAACATTATACTCTATTATTAGTGTTATTTTATAGGTATTGAAAATATCAATCAAAAGTGGCAGCTGTTGATAACACGACTTGGTGCCTGAATATATTAAGAGTGTTTTAGTAACTACAAGATGTCATTCTTCCAACCAAAATCAGGGTGAAGGTGTATTTCATTTAAAATGTGTCAGAATGTATTGAATTGTGGCTGAAGAGCCTTTTATAGGTGAGATGCAATGTATTACTTTAAGTATTCAGAGTAGTTTTCTGATCTTACAGCATAGGTAGACATATTATAGCTTTAAATGTTACTATTTCTATTAAAATTCAACTGAATTTATTGGTGTAGTTTTTGTGGAGTGATATAGTTTAGGTAATAACCTGTTGTTGCAGTTTGTGCAACTGTTGGCTGTGTAGCAGAGCTTGTTGCTGTTGTTGTTGAGTAAGCTGGTGGTGCTCCTGTTGCTGGTTCAGAATCTGGTTCAGAAAGCTACTGTTTGGATGCCTGTTTGGTGGAGGGGGGTGCCTGATGGTTGCTTGACCTGCCCTTGTGTCCACCGAGTGCTGGGTCGGCCGACCGGGACCGCCTGCACCGCAGGATGGAGGTTGTAGGCTTCCACCTGACCACGCTAGAAAGTAGGGATTAGATAGAATATTAAATATGAAAAAGAAAAATCTTTCTAATTTGAATGTTGTAATCATTTTAGAGCTCTTTATTATGACAACAGCTTTCTTAAAAGTGAATCATTTGATTTAAACTCAGAAAAATAGTATTTTATGGGTAGTTCTTAGATAGGTTGGGGTTGGTTAAAATAAAAGTATGAAGTTTGTTAAGAGTAAGAATAAAGTAAAAAATAGCGCATAGTATGGCCAGTAAAAAAAACTATTAAGTATAAAAAAAATTTAATCAATTTAAGAATTTTTTTATTTACTTGTCAAGCAAAAATATATTAACATGTAAAATCCAAACTTGACTTGCTAACCAGTAATATGTAGGCTAAATAGATAATCTGAGGTGGGAGAGGACTGGAAGGTGAAGCAACAGGTGGAGCATAGAATGCAACTGTTGCAAAATAAACTTTAGTGAAGACGATCCTAAAAACCCAGCCTTCTCAATCAATGTCGGGCCCAATAACATGTTACCAACCTTTCCAGGGAAATTATGCCCATGTTATAGGTTTTAAATAGAGCACCAAAGAGTCACAATATAAAGTTATGTTTATCAAAGCCTCTTTGGGCTTGTGTAATCAAATCAATAATCAATGCTACAGGTATTTTATTGCCCTATAAACACACCTTGCTGCTGTGACTGGTGTTTCACTCTGTCAAGGATGCGCGGCAACTTGTCTTGAGGGGTGGCGGTGATTATGGAAGGAGGGAGGGGAGGTATTGTGGTGGGAGTGCTGGGTTGTTTTGCCAGGAGGGATGCCAGCATCTTGTTCTTCTCCCACAACTTGCTGCTGCTTCCCCTAGCCTCTCCATGGTGCATAGGGGGACCCAGCGATTCCATAGCACCTCTCTTGGCTGGACCAGGCTCCTCTCCCTCGTCACTGGGACGCTTGCGGCCACCGACCAACCCCAGTGAGTCCGAGGAAGGCGGAGAGGGGGAATTGTGGGAAGTGAACCCAAGACTCTTAAGGAGATGATCTTCCGCACCGAGATGGTTAGAATGCTGGCCTGTGTCTATCGATAGAGGGGGCTTTCTTTCCTCGTCTTGTTTCTTCATCAGCTGCTGAAGCAGCTCATTCTGTTTCTGATGTTCAAGATCGTCCTCATCATTCCTTTCATTTAAAAGCTATAACATATCAAGAAAATATGATAAATGTAAAGGTTGAAATTAAAGCTGCTCTAAGGGCCTGGATACTATATTTATTTTTTATAAGAATATTTTTTTTATTACATTAAAATATAAATTTTGCTATCAAAGTTAAAATTGATTAAATAGATCTAACCTTGATACCTCTCATGTAGAAAAGAGTAAACATTATTAAAATAAAAAATGTTTTGTTCACTAGATGTAATCAATACAGGAAAACACATAAGAGAATCAAATATCCTCACACTATCAAAATAAAACAATAGCAAATTAATTATTGTTACAAATTACATAGATGGAGAGTTTGAGCAGATCAATGTGTGTAGTAATCCATGTGTACTTTATTTACTTTTTAACACTGTATATTTAGAAAAACAGCACTACAACTAAAGAACTTGCCAGTCAGTTTGTTTTTTAGTATATTGTAACGAGAGAACATTCCACTTTTATTTTATCATTTTTTTAAACCACTCGGTGACCATGTCTGAACTAAAAAGTTTTTATTACTAAATAACCAAAACTTTAAATAATAATTAAAAAAATGGTTCTTAGTGAAGTCATTAATGAATGAGTTTAATGTTGGCGAGAAACTGTATGTGATATTTTATAAAGAAGCAAAATTAAAAATAATGGATTTGCAGGATTTTCTAATAGTGAAAGTGGCATGTCTTGGCGGAAAACTATGAAGATACATTAACTTGGAAAAAATTGTGCTTTTATGGTTTAACTTGCAGAGGGTTGAAGGAATCTTGGTTTCTGGGGTCTGTTTGTGTAGTCAAAGATAAGTATTTTTTCAAACAGTTAAAATTACCTGAATACTTCAATGCATTATCTGAGTGGTTAACAAGATCCAAGCAAAAGCAAGATTAGTCCAATTTATATCAAAGGTGAAAAACTTAGCTCAAATGCACCAGCAGCTGAGGAATTTAAACTTCACTTCCAACGTTTTGTCAATAAAGAGGGATTCACGTCAGAACCCATTTATCATGTCCATATCACGGGTTTCTATTGGTTGGAAGTGTTTGCTGCAAAAATCTAGCTTTTAAAATTGAGAAAAGGCGGCGAGGTATTAAACCATTTTAAGTTATGGAAATGCTGCTGGTTTTCAATTATTTAATCTGTGTATCATGAAAACTGCCAAAAAACTCGAGCTTTTGCAAAAGTTAAGAATTTGTATAATTTACCGACAAATTACTTAAGAAATGATCGGCTTTGTTGGATATTTGAATTTTAAAGTATTGATTTTTGATATATTTGTTCCAGGAGTTCGACAGCACTTACAATACTAGGCCTTCTACCAAATGAAAAGCTGTTTTAATTTTGGACAATGCCACATCATCCAAATGAAAACATTTTAAGATCCGACAATGAAAACATATTTGTAAAATATTTACCCCTTAATGTGACGGCTATAATCTAACCAATAAATCAAGTAATCATTAAAATTTAATTACACAGAAAAAATGTATTACTGAAATTTTTAAAAGATTCACTTTATGGAAAGAACACCATATTGGATGCCAGTTACAAAATATCTGCTGCTTGGAGATTGATAAATAGTTATAGTTTAATTAAAATGTATGAAAACTTTTACCAGGGAGTAATGGAGATTTTTATGCTGTTGAGAATAGTGTAAGGAAGCTCTACCCAATTTATTTAATAATTTACATAGGATATATGGTTTTGTGAATGGTGATGAGTAATCTCTGCGCAATTGGATGAACACAGATTATATTTGCCTGGACAATAAGTTTTAAATGATAACGAGATTGTAGGTTGCATATTCAATTACTTGGAGCAACAGAAATATAGTACCCTTGCTGATAAGCTAATGTTACAAAAGCTGCATAGAAAAATTGCTGAAAAGTGAACGAAGGGGGGGGGNGGGGGGAACTTATCTTCTGTCATATTTTAAATAAATGGATATATAACATAGGTTTATTTTTAATTTGTGTTTTAATTTGTTCTTAATTAACCTGGTGTTTTTAATCCATACAATTTTTTTCTCTACCACTCCGGATAATTGCTAGTCTACTATATTTTGAAAAAAATTTACTTAACAGACCCGGCCACAGTCTGGAAAACATTGATGATGAATAGTAGAAGTGTGTATTTTTAACTAAACAATTTGTATAAATCCTTTCCAAACCAATACTCAAGTGACATTGTTTATTTATTAAATGTTGAAAAATGAAATAGCTATGCCTACACTTAATTAAATAATGCAGTAACACTATGAATGCAAGTCAGTCCATTCTGTAACTTACACTTATTTTGTGGTAGGGGTGGTCACCCTGTGACTTGGTGATAGTAGAGGAAAATTCCCCTCCTCACTGCCCCTTCCTACTAACATCGTCATTTACTCAATCCATCAATGTATGCCAATATTATTGCATATTACCTGCCAATGGTTTAGTTTTTTCTTCAAAATAATTAACAATGTGGTTGTTTTATATTAACTAATTGCTATTGTAGGTTAAGTTATGAAATACTTTTAATGTTGATTGGTTGATTAAAATTGAACTTTCAAAATATTGACTCTTGAAAGTTTTCAACTTAGGATAATGAAATAAGTTCCTTACAATTAAAGCACATAATTACCTCAATTCTAGCTTTTAATAAATATATTTTTCAAAATACTTTGTAAATTTCTTATATTTATTAATTTTAATGCAAGATCTGTTTTTGGCTTTATTTGTGACAAATCGCGAAAAGGTGGGGAAATTTTTAATATGAACAAAATGTATGGTGGGAGGTTTCAACACCAATGAAGCTGATAGAGGGATCTCAAATGGTGAGAGTATTCTTTTGGAGGTGATGTGAGCCTTTCGTAGATAAATCTGAATACAATTGAGTGATCTTATCTTTTTCTTCTTCCCCACCTATTTCCCAGCTCATTCACAGTAATATTTTCCAAGCCCAATTGTTTTATCTCAACTGAAGCCCTATTCATAATATAAGATTATTTTAGACAATCAATGTGAACACCATCGCTACTATCTGTTATTCACCATCTAGTTTAAGTAAATAAACTAGTAGTTCTTGTTCTTTGATTTTAGCAATGATTGATTAAATTGAATACTTTTTTTTATATAAAATGTTTATTTCCCATAAATTAACTTTATAGGAAGACAATCTTTCAATTAAAGAAAATTATTTAATTTGATTAAAAGGTTTTATCACAATCCCTTAAATCTTTCAATAGATCATTTACATTAAATAATTCTTTGTATAATGCGTGTACTGACCTTAAGGAGCATGTTGTTGCCAGTGGAGGTTTTGTTAGCCTCAGTGCTGCCAAGTCTCCCTCTGTGGCTGGCTGGGCTACCTCGCAACACACCACTTTCTTCTACCGTATCATCCTCATCTTCTTGATTCAGTAAACCTTTCAGTATGCGGTGCTGGTCCTCTCCGTCATCTGTGCTGGTGCTACATCTCTTGGTCAGCAAATTTCGCAGCCGGCCTGACTCCCCAGGGACCAAACTCTCGCCACTGCCGTTAACCTCGGTCACAATGCCATCCTTGGAGTCCTTCACCTCCTCCAGCATGAGACCTTGCTCCTGCAAGGGGCTGAAGGGGAACGAGTTACTGAAGGTGTTGGCAGGTGTGTTGGCTCGTGCGGGACTGGGCTGCGTGGCCGGCTGGTATGGGCTGGGTCCCGGCCCGGCCGGACTGTAGCTCGGGACACTATGAGGACTCTGACGAGAGTCAGGACGGTGGTAGCTGCCGTCATTGCTCAGTATGTCCCAGGTAGAAGAGCTTGGAAAGTAGTCATACTCGTTGAGACTGAGCTCGCCACCGGTGAGTGTGAACGTAGCATATGAGGAGCTAGCATTAAGGGTGATGGTGTTGTCACTGGAGGTCGCTGGGGCAAACCCACTTGACGTGACCATGCTTCCGTTGACCGGGCTGGGGGAGCTGTTGGAGAAGTGACCGCAGTCGGATGCTGATTGGAGTTCATTATCCCTATATGGGGAGGATAGCCAAGGAGGGTAGAGAAAGACAGATATATCAACACAAAGTCAATATGGAGGATGTTAGTATTACAAGATTGTGAACCAGCACCTGTGTTAGCCAGAATGTGTTAAAGATTAGTGGAATAGGCTATGGAAATGAAAACTACAGTGAATCCTGCTATAGACTCTAAGAGTGTATTGTGAGTAGAGACGCAAACTTACTATGATTCCTGGTTCTAATATGTTGAAGAAAAATGTCCAAACCCTGTTTTTCAAGAGATTGCTGCCAGCTTCAAGGATGAAAGAATGAATGTCTTTTATTGAGTGATATACTTGAGAAAATAGTTATTTTGATTTTTAAGCATACATTAACAAAGAGAATTGAAAAAAGAAGGAAAAGTTATCAATTTGAATACCAGCTTTTTCAAGGTTAAGTTATCAAGTACTTTTACTAGCCTAACTGCAATAGAAGGCCAAGATAGATTATAAAGGAAATTTATCGCACTATTCCTGAAGAGAGAATTCAGGGCCATGCTTGACAGATGTAGGGCCCTGGACAAACTTTGTCTCAGTTATCTGCCTCAAGCTCCCCCCCCCACCCCCCTAGTATATAAAAATAACTTATTTATGTTTATTGTTAGTGCAGTAGTTTGAGCCAATTTTAACTTTTTTTTAGCATCATGTTTTAAGATCCATTTGGGTTAAAGACTTATACAATTTTTCAGCCGTATACAATATCATGGGAATGCGCTAAAAGGTATATTTTTTAATAATTATTTTAGAAGCAGTGTTTTTTTTAAAGACATATAAGGGATGATTTCTCTAAGGCCATTCAAATGATTTCCTTCCACAATGAAATTGGTCTGTATAAAGGTACAAATAACAGCCTAGCCAATTTTAAATTGAATCGGTTAATGTGTTCAAAATATATTTTAAGATATACCCACCATAGACAGACGGACAAATGCAAATCAGGGGGGTTAAAATGAAGAACTCACTTCAGTTATTATATAAATCAAACCCTGTGATTATGTTTTTTATTTGTTTTGACACACTGACAATATTTGTTATATCACCTATAAGGGAGCCTACTATTTGAGTGGGCAAGCAAAAAATTTCCACCAAGGTTAGTTTTTTCCCCTTGTCACCTAAGCAACTGTAAGGCAACTGCAACATTTGCAAACCCCGAAGGACAGTCTTAGAGAAAATGGTATTAGCATTTGTGGGCAGGACTTAGAAAAATAGCTCTATAGTTAAGTAAGATAGGACTGAAATAATTCTTAATACGATGAAAAAAAAAGAAAAAAAAAACAGACTTGCCAATAATAGGGTGATTATTTAAATGGTTTTTTCTAAATAATAATTCAAAATGGTGATTACTTCATCTCAGTTTAGCAAAGTGCAGTTAAAGTTAAATATATTTTCAAAGACTTTACTATCTAAAGGGCCTTTTTAAAATCATATCTTAATTAGATAAATTTCATCATATTTACCTGATATTTTAAAATGAATAATGAAGGCAGTGTTCATAAAAAATATAATTATTTTACCCATACCTTATTTTTCAATTTAAAAATATAATTTTAATGCAGTTTTTAAATTGCTAATACCAGCTTCAATGAACATGTATATTAAATAATATCAGGTTTATTTAATCTGGCTTTCCTGTGACAAGGTTGGGGTTCAAATCCCAGTCATTTGAACTGAAATGGTTTTCAATAAATCCACGCTCCTTCTCTTCACACAAACAAAAAAAAAGAGATGAATTTGCTCTTAATTTTGACCTCTCTCTCATCCATAGTCCAGAAGCGTAATTTAAGTAATAAGAAATAGTGAAAAATCTCCTTGTCAATGTATGCCTACTATAGTCAGTGTTTATATTTCTGAGGCCAATATTTCTGAGACCAATTTAACATGAAAATTTAGTTTAAATTTTAAGGCCAAAGTTTAAGATTGTTTTGGCTTCTATTTAAAAGTGTAAAGAGATGGCCAAATTAAAATTATCTTTAGAAATATCTCAACACTAATATTGTAACAGTCATAATTCTTCATTTGAATCCCAAATACAATAAGATGTGATTGAAAAGTCAAACACAATACTTAGTTTTTATTCTAACAAGCAAATAATTTGAAGTGAGATACATATCAACAGGGATGAGTGTCTAAATTATGAGGTTTATGTACAGCGAGATGCTTAGTACTAGCTGTCAAGTGAAACTAACAAAGTTAGGTCTTTTAATAAACTACTACATGTCTTTATTGTTGCACAATTTGTGTTTCAATAGCATTAACAGAGAGACGAGATGAATTAACAAGCTAGTTTTTATCTATACCTCATAAATCAATGTTAAATCATGCTTATTAAATGTTACAATTATTGACTGCATTTTAGTTTTATTAAATACATTAGATTAATAATTTATTAAAAACAGCTGTATCTGAGGCTCTTTAAACTTATCATGAAATTGTAAATAAAGGTGATGATTGATAAGCTAAATGCTGTTCAGCCATTTATGTGGTGCAAATTCATTCAATGTACCCCATTACATCTTGCTACAGTTTGCTTAAGTAAAGTTAATTAAATATTTTACAATAAAATGTCAGTGTGAATTTAAAATATTTCTACAACTTTTTAGTATAAATGGCCATGGTTAGTTTTAACTTGTGAAGAGTTTTGCATGTTCAGTGTAAGAAAAGATGTCGCACTTAATTGATGAATTGTTCACCTATCTAATTTATTTTTAAATTTTGCAATAACTTCTTACAAATTAAAAAAATTATATCTTAACCCTTTTTGTGATGTTCACACTAATAAAACAAAACTTTTTTTTTATAAAATAAATAATAAGACAGTATAGAAACACTGTGCAATAATGTAAAGTAAGTGATAGTGAAGGAAGCCAACCTGAAAAGATTGTTAGGTTAGGCATAGATAGAAACAAACACACTTCTTTCTTCAGTTCTTCTCTTCTTCTGCCTAAACTTTTACGCTTCTCACTTCTTCACACTTCCACAGTTACAAATGGTTTAAAATTTTTGGAAATATTCCTTTTTAATATGAATTTCTGAAAATTCAAATCAATGTGTACTGTGGAAGTGGGAAGTGTAAAATTCTAAGAAGAAATTAAGAGAGAAGTGTGTTTGTCCCTACATAGGCCTGCTTACTTGACTGTCGCTTACATTACATTACTGTAAAGTGTTTCTACAATGTCTTATTATACATTTCCAAGACATTAGGCTTATTTTAAGAAATAAAGCAGTAATAGGTCCTTACAACTAAAAGGATGTTTGAAAAGTGAAAAGATAAAGATACAGTAATGCGACATGCATTAAGAGCGCTTTGGTGGATGTGTAACATGCAATATTTATGAATGATTAAAAGAATAAAGAAAAAGCATTGTAAGTAAAACAAATAAAAAAATATGGAAGGATAAAGGAAAATAAAATAAAAATATGTAGAATGGGTCACCTCTCCAACAACCAGACTGATCGAACGAGCTATTTTTAATGTGGCTAAGCCAACATGCATATGCTTGAGTTTCGTTGTGCAATAAGCCACCACCATTCTGCCACACCCACCATGCCACGTGGCCCAGTCCCACACCACTCTTTCAGCCTTTGAAACAGTTAGTGCAACAGATCATTGAGCAATGTGAAAATAAATGTTGGAAAAATATAACAAAAAGATAACAGGACCTACAGATACAATACATAATTTACACTATAGTATATTTAAATAGTCTTAACTTCATTATCCTTCCTCATCGGAAGAAATGCATACTGTACAGTAAGAGAGCAATGCCTACTGCCTCCTTTTAACTGCTGCTATCACTCATTATCACTAAATGACAAAATCGATTTAACCTTATTAGTTGCTGTCTTCCGAATAACATAAATTGAATTCTGAATCTGTGTGCATATGCAATTAGTTTCCATTGGTAGTGTTCCAATCTATTCGGTTCCAGAGTGTGAAAAGTTTTACCAGTGTTTTTCCAGAAGATATACCTGTAGCAGTTTAATGATGTTGCATGTTTCAATCAACATATAGATTTTCTAAAAATGAACAATAATAACAAAAATCCAATGATGCGTGTGTTTCAATACTATTTCTTTACCTCTCAGGTCAAGAGTTAGAAGGGCTTTAAACAAAATTAATTTAAAGATATAACATGTGAACTTTAGAATTAACTAAAATGTGAAGATAAAATAAAAAATATAATATTAGATTGACTATGTTTTTGCAAAGATAATTCAGCAATTTGAAGCAAAGCATTTAAAATGTGTGGGTTTAATAAATTTCCTAAGCAAATGTTCATATAAAAGTAGATTAAAGTGTGCAACATTTTTATCACAATAGGTTTAAAGTGCTCTAAGCATTTCCATGCAAAGAAAAGATAATTAATTGTACTATATAATATTGATATACTTGTTTTAGCTATGTTGAATTAAGTATCATGCTCTGAGTTTTAAACAAATCATGTGTGTTTAACAAATAGGTGATATTTTACATTTAAAAACACAAGAGCCACGTTAGGAGAGAAATGCAACATAAAAATTGCACCTTACAAAATAATACAAAAAGAATTAAAATAAACTATAAAGTTCTAATTTAATAAAGAAATCCAACCCAGGGAAAGAGAGAAAATGCGGGAAGGATCTAATGCACATCTTTTTTCCCCTTTCTTCTGTATAAGTAGAGAAGTAGTCACACACATAAACATAAATGCACATAAATAGAGGGATATTTCAGCATTGTTACTTTTAAAATAAAAAATAAAAAGGGAAAAGCAAATACACTTTGGACAAACAGTTAACTATTCCATTTGGAATTTTTTTAAATTACTTTAGATAAACTGTGATAAACTGTCGCAAAAGTAAAAATAAACTTCTCACACCTTTGGCTGTGGTTATAATAATTTATTTGTACTCCAACAACCAATTTGTTTCCAACAGTTAATTTTTTAATTCAAAATGAGGTATTTTAGTGTCTGTGTAAAGTGGCTTTCCACTTTCCCCTTTTTAAGTTTGGTAAAGGCAATAATGCTGAAATATTACTCTTTTGTAGGTGACCTGGTGGTCTAGGGGTAAGGTGTCAGACTTCTATGCTGGCGGCCGGGGTTCGATCCTCGGTCCCGGCAAAGATTTATTTGATTACCAAACCCTTCCTTCACCTCTGACAAGACCTCTTGTGAATGTGAGGAATGCCAGGCCTCCACCGTGGATCGGATTCCACGTTAAACTGTAGTTCCTCCATTTCATCTCACAATCACCCTACCATTACACATTAGCGAAAGAGCGTATAACCCGAACGGGTAGTAAGACGCAGTGCTAATAATAATAATACTCTTTTGTATTTAAATGTGTGAATGATTCTACTATATAAAGACATAACAAAGAAATAAGATATCATATTTGTCCATTGGCATTTATCCACATTTTCCCTCTTTCCATAGGTGGCCTGAGCTGGCTTTCTTAATTATATGTGCATGTATTATTTTATTTTATTGCTTTTCTTTTAAATATCAATTTACAACCATTGTTAAACAAAACGACACGTAAGAAATTCTTTAAATAAGAAACTATCAATTTTATAAATAAGCAATGTGAGACATTAAAAAAGTGAATCAATAAAAACTTATTCATGTATTGTTCTTTAAACATGAAAAAAACAAACAAAAACAAACAAAAAATAATGCTACAAATACAATATGTTGTCAACATAATACATTTAAAAAAGAATTCTGTTCAAGGACTTGATGTCTATTGAAAATTGTGACATGTTTTAAATGTATACTGCTGGGCTTGCATTTGTGTGTGTATTCCTTGCAGAAATAAAAAAATATATAGTTGACTGCAAAATCATAGTGCGGTATATAATCACACGCATAGATAATAAATAACAAATGTGGTAACATTGAGGGCTACATAATATGGTTATATCAATATATATTAAATTAGTTTATAAGCTGCATGGTAGATGGTGCTCTTTACAGATTCATAAACTTTAATAAAAAAAATTAATAGCCTTGACTTTTATCATACAAAATTATCTACAAATCAAAATGGCTGATAAAATGTAAAGGTCAAACCTAGTGCTAACACAACTACGTTTCATGATTTTTTGTTGCAGTCCATTTAGTAAATACTTGAACCATTTATTTTTTTACTGTAAAAATATTACTATTAAACTTCAAATTTATTTTACATAATTTTTTGTTGCAGTCCATTGGTAACTTTAGTAAATACTTGAACCATTTATTTTTTTTGCTGTAAAAATATGGAAACTTTTAATGGCCTACTTAACTCGCTTTTGAAGTCAGAATAAAAATGCTGTATTAATAACACATTGTAGATCATCATTAAAAAAGTATTGCTCGGCAGTGATTAAAACTTAGTTACAACAAAAAATGTGAAATCTTAGAATTAAGACATTTAAATGAACATCAGAAAAGATAAAGGATTAATTCAGGCATATCCCCCCCCCCCTCTTTACCAAAGTGATTATAATTTTAGGGTTGTTTATTTTCATGTAAACACAGTATTTGACCTATTTAGGTATCAAACAAATTCACTGATACAATTTGATTTACAAAGTAGGCATCTAATATTTGTGTCATATTTGATAATGTATATTGTTGAAAATATGAGGCTAGCTTGTAAAAAATTTAAATGGAAGCTTTGAAATTAACTAAAATTATTTCTAGTACAGTAAACAAGAAACTCATTATACCCGAGTAATTTTAAATAACAATACAAGAAAATAAATAAATAAAATTAACACTTTCATTAACTCTCACACAAATCTACTTATTATTATTAGCACCGCGTCTTACTACCGATTCGGGTTATACGCACTTACGCTAATGTGTAATGGTAGGGTGATTGTGAGATGAAATGAAGGACCTACAGTTTAACGTGGAATCCGAACCACGGTGGAGGCCTGGAATTCCTCATATTCACAAGATGTCTTGTCAGAGGTGAAGGAAGGGTTTGGTAACAAATCTACTTAACCATAGAAAAATATGGATGATTTGGGTGTAAAGAGAGTAGACTTCACACAGCCATGATTCCTTAAAGTTTATGTTAAGTAATAAGACTTTTCAAACAAACAAAGTTTAATGTTTACTGTTTAGATATAGCACTCAATCATGTATACAATTAGTGTTTTGATAATCAACCAATACTAACTAAAGAAATATTATGCGCTTCACTGAAAATGTTTAAAATATTTCCAAACTTTGACGGGATATATGAACTTAAGTTATGACACCCGATGTGTTATACAAACTTACCCAATGATCGAGTGAGTAGCCATGATGAAGTCTGGCTCGGCCATGGACGAGTTGGCCTTAAAGAGCTTGGACTTGGTCTGCACATGAATGAACTTATCAGGTGCCATGATGTGAAGGCGGTAGCTGGAACTGGTACTAGAGCCCGAATGCAGAGTCTCCTTGAGGTGGCTGGCCAACTTCTGTAGGTCCTGCTGGGGGCAGAGCTCCTGGATGATGTGACCCACCAGCTCCTGAAAACACATCAACACATGACTCGCCTCTCTTTCATCTGAACGCAGTGATTCACACATGGTCTTGGTTCCTCAACACACAACACATTATTTACCCCTTTTGTCAAGAACTTAGTTTCTGGGAGGGTTCGGTGTGTTTGAAACCTTCACCTCTCCCCCCGGGAACTAGAAATAATGTTTTAATGTATTTTTCTATACAAAGCCAATTTGATTCACTGTATTTTTGAAAAAAGAACTGCCAACAGATAGAATAGACACCAGACTATCACACTAAGGGTTGCCATCCATTAATGTGACCACTGATGTGGATTTTAATGATCAATGAATCGGCTGTTTAAATCATAATTATGTTTAAAACCATGGTAAATTAAATATGTTTAAATGTTGAGGCATTGGTTATATCATTCTTTAATACTATATTTTTGGCTAAAAATAGGTTAGTTCAATTTTCTATGGAAAAATAAATTTATAAAAATATGTGAAATATTGTTATTTGATTTACTAAATCTAATAATGTTGAATTTTTCATGTTGTGCATTAATGGTGTTTATTTACACCAACGGGCCAACTTAATGTTAAACTGATAGTTAGTTACCTTGTGATATTGCGTTGAGCTATACTGCTGAAGAAGGGGAGATGGAGGTTTGAATCTCGTTCTGGTGAACTGATGGGGGTTTTCACTAAATGGTTTTCCACTCTCCCTTCAAGAAAATGCGGGTTCACTTCCTCTATATTCAACCTTCCCAATTCCTAACCCATTAGCGTAATTAGTACTTAAGCGTATAACCCAAACATGTACTAAGATGTGGTGTTAAGTATACTTTGTGTTACTTAGACCAGGGGTAGTCAATCTCTTTTGTTCACATGGCACCAGATATAATTTTTCTTCAATTTTGTTGTTGGTGTATTAATTAAGCTATACATATTCTATAATCTATGTCTATGACAGCGAGGGAGAGAAAAAGGTAGCTTTCAGCTCACATGTTCTTACACCTGGGTCACTCTTGGCCAATCCTAAATCTGGCCCTTATTATTTAGTCTCATGATGATATATATATATATATATACACACACACATTTTACATACTCCCAAAGATGTCTTTGCGTACCCCCGGAGGTTATCCAGGTTGAATAACACTGATTTATAGGATTGCACTATCTATTAGAAGAAAACAATATTTTGCAAGTTTGAAACTGCTGCACCACAATTTTTTTTAAGTTCTTTTTTGTTCTTTGGAAAATTCAATTTATATTGATTGGTATTAAGAAGTTTTGGAAATGAGTTAACAATATGTTTCAAAGAGGGGGGAATCATTTTAATTAACACAATAAAAAGTACCTAAAGTCATTAAAGCGTAATACAACCATGTTGGTTCATCACTAACCTTATTCAGGTACTGTGAATATGTGGAAGAAACTCCACTGGTGTCTATGCTAATAATTTTTCCACTGACGTCCAGCTTTGTAGTAAACTGTTCTATGGGGTTGCCTATACTTTTCTCATTCTGAGGTATTCGTCGTGCTACACACATGAGACAGGGTCCAACCTCAGCGGATTCTGAGGTCACACTGCCACCTTCAGTCTTCTCACTTGGGAACGGAAGTAGGGTGGAAGAGATCTAGAATAAAATATGATTAGTTTAACTTAAATCTATAATATTTTCTTTTAATACAGGATAATCATTGCTACAATTCATCAATAAGAGAGAAGAATCGAATCATTGCTTATAGGTTGGAGGCTATTTTGAAAACTTACCATTTTATGTATTTTAGAAAAAGTAAAGTTATTTCTTTTGTAAACTTGCTGTAGGCCTATTGATTTTCTTCTGTTTCTAAATGTACTTGTTTATGAATCTGATAGATGTCACATCAAACATGAATAATGTAATTTGTGTTTTCTATTTTCTGTAACTAGTTTTTCCATTAGTTCGTTTTTCATGTTCTGTGAAGACATATGTAGAAGATAAAAGAGTAATGTTAATGTTGTATTAATGATGTCAATAAAGTTTTAACTAATATTTTTGCCCCACATTAAAATGTATTTTTTTAAACAAGCCCAGACAAAATAAGGTCCATTGAGTTGACAGGTTGAAAAGAGTGTGCATGTGTGTGGTAAAACTGTGAGGTTAGAACTAAACTTTTTTTTTATCATATCAAGGTTAGTTCACTGAGTTGAAAATGAAGTGAAACTTAAGGAAAAGATGGATAAAACAAAGCACTTCGGTATTCAAAATTTTGATGGAAAGAATTTCAAGTTATAAAATAATCAGATGGATTTTTTTTTGTGCCAAAAGATTAACATGATACAAACTCGAGCAGCTAAAGATGATGATACACAAAATGCGTGGGATGAACTCAACACAAAACAAAAGTAATGCTTTTGATTTTAACAGCTGTGGAATTTGACCAATTGCAGATGTTTATTTATAGCTTGTACTACAGCTAAATATAGGTGGAATTATCTCAAAACAATCCACGAACAGCCATCTATAATAAACAGGGTTATGTTGAAACAACAATTAATTCTTTAGCTATAAGATGTCAGAATGTGACATAATGGCACAACATATTAACAAAATTGAGTCAGTGACTTTATCACTTTTGGATGGTGGTGAACCAGTGGGAGATTTGGACAAGATATAAAACGTGTTGGGTGGACTTCCTATTAAATATGGTTTGTTCGCTATGCCATGTGAATCCTACAATGAAAATAAAACAGACCTTCAACAATTTAACAACCAGGTTATTAAAATAAGAGCAACAACTGTCCTAATACGATTAAATGGCAATGACAATGGCATTTGCTGCAGTTAGGTTTATTATATGGAGACTGTAAATCAAGCCAGTTCACGTAGTTTCGACAATCAAAATAAAATCCCTCCAAATACAAAAAGTATTTAATGTTGTTATTGTAACAAGAAAGGACATGATAAGTCGGGTTCAAAAGACAAAGGTATTAAATATGAGGCTGACAATATTAAACTTCCCATGTACTTTGATTCTGAATTTGTGGGAGATTATGTAGCTGCTTCTAATGCATCTGTTGAAATCACTTGGCTTCACACATTTCTTCAGAAGCTCAGTCAACATGAATGAACCAACTTAATTGTGGATAGCCCAAGTATCTTACATCTAATTAAAAATAGGGAATACCCAAAAAGGACACTGAAGAGCAATTACCTGATACATTAGCTAAATCACCTCCACGAGATAAATTCAACAATAATCATTGTAAGTAAATGTCAATTATTTATTTTGCAAATCAGTAAAGAATAGTGGAATTGTTAGAAAAAGTAAAGTCATTTCGTCTGTAAGCCTATAAATTGATTTTCTTCCATATCTAAATGCACTTGTTTATCAGGCAAATGTAATCTGTCGTTATCTTTTCTGTGACCACTTTTTCCCTTTTATTTATCATGATCTGAGTGATGTCAACATTATAAGTATATAATTTTACTAATATTTTGGCCAAACTGAGTTGTTTTATTTAACATTTTTCACTGAACAGTGATCAATTGGACAATAGGCAAAGATAATGGTAGCGAAGGTGAAAATAACAAAAGATGGGTTTTACTAAAACTATTTTTGAATCAAGAAACAAGCAACATCAGTATCTAAGTGACCAATATCAACTTCTAGCTGTGCTGCCATAGTCCAATCTGTGTTTTAGCCTCTTCTGCTTAAGAAGGGCACTGATGTACTCTAAAAATTACATGATTATGTGTTTTGTTGTGTTTTAAACTTTGAGGTCTACAATTGTCTGGTAATTGTGGAGGCCTAGCCCTTCTATCCTCTTTTCAATAATCAATTTTCAATAATGATGAAGGACTTGCAAAATTCACATTTGCGATAAAGTGAATTTTACTGTTTTAACATAAATAGCATGAATTTAATTTTTTTTTATGATTAGATACAATTTTTTTTGTAATTTGGCAAATACCACGTCATGCAATATAATTTTTTAATGTGGTAGCAGTGGCGATAAGAGCTATGCTAGGGCTACCGCCTATATGGATAGTGTCAGTTTTTGTTTATTATAAAGGTATATGTGTATTATAATGGATAGTTAGGCTTTTTTTTCTGGTGGTGGTTAACATTAAAAAATCACAATTTATATAGCTATATATATAATTATATACAGATTGACAATTGATTATTTTAATATTACTATATTTGTAAAAATCGAAAGTAATGAGTTTGACATTAATAAGCTTGGAATGTTTTGTGCGTATTTTTATATTTTATTTCTCTCCAAATATGTTAATAAATAGTTAAACACACAATATGAACAAAAAATGTAGAAAGTTTTATCCAAGTTCTGTAAAGTCCCTGAAACATTGGACTGCGTGGGGGAAAAAAATAAAAAGAAGAGAGAATGTCTAAAATCTCAAGAAGTATCAAAGGCCAGGTGTAGGTAATTTTACTTTGTTGAATATGGTGAAGAAGGAAAAGGATTTGTCAAATGAATTGGCAAAATACATGTGAGGAGGCAGTTTGGTTACCATATATGTGCAAAAGATGACTCAAAGATTTCTTGTGATGTACAACAATGTTCTAACCAATAAAAGAGCAAACTTTGGTATAATTATCCAGCCACAATGGCAATGTTTTTATTTGAGATTGTAAGAAAAGTTTATTTTACGATTAACTTGGCATAGAGAAATAATAAATACAGTCCTAATTTTGGAAAAGGTTCAGAATACAACAGCACCATTTTGATTAAAAATGGAGTCATTTATTTATTGTATGGAAATAAAATTAAACATTACTGTGTGCTCACCATATATTGGTAACCTAATATTGGTGTCTAAATGGTTGTGCTAAAGTTATCTTGACCAAACCTTGTATTTTTAATGCATACTGATTTGACTCATATTAGCATAAATAATAACACCACTTTCAGAATAAAATAACCTCATATTTTGCATGTATTTACAAATGAGTTATGATAAATTTAAACACTCACCTGCATATTCTCATATTTTGATACTCGTTGTTGCTTCTCTTCCATTGTTTCGTCCTGATCATCAGGAGGCTTGATTAACAAGCGGCACGTGAAGTCTCTATTCTTGCTGGCTGTCTGAGAGTCATTCGTCCAACCTGAAATACAAACACTCAAATCATCAAGATGCCAAGTTCTGGTTAGTAAAAACATTCTTTTTTTTACAAACACTATATTTGTATGAGTTATTAACAGTTGGTAAAAAAATAACCACCTAAACTGCACAGTAATACAGTTTTTTTCCTCAGCAAAAATTGAACCATGACCAGAGGATCAGTATCTAGAATAACTAAGGTGTTAGTAAACACAGACCTGGTTAGAATTTTACAAGAAACTAAATCATTTCTATAAATAACTAAATATCTTGTAAATAAATAATTTCTGTATTGATACACACTTTGTATAAACAATTATTGTAAACAGTTTCATCTCAACTTCGCAAAAAGCCTTTTAAACAGTATTCATTTTATAATATTTCTATTTCCCTCGCTAAGTTTCAATGTTATCTTTCACAAGCTCTTATTTAGTATTCCTTTCGGGTTTGTTTCATACATTCAATACCTTCAATAACCTCTACTCAGTAAACCATTTCAATATAATTTTCAAGTTTCTTTTTTATAACATTTTCACTGGAGAGCATTAGCAAATTTATCAATTTATATAATTTATATTGTTTTATCTCCACACCATCTAAAAAGGTTTATTATTGTTCCCTGCATCCTTTTATCATCCTTGTGATGATCAATATCTACATATTTGCTAAGAATACAAAACTGGAACAAAGTATGAATGGTAATGGTAGAATTTTGCATTTAATTTGACACATGTCTGTTTGCTATAAAGTTCCTTAAGAATCTGAGGTCCTCTGCCCTATGATTGGGACTTGGCTCTTCTTCTAAGTTAAACCCTGCATGGTCTCTAAAAATTTGATAAGCTATTCATAAAGAAGTTCATGATTACTATATGTAACTTTTTCCTTTTTTTAACAAGGGTTGTTGGACTCACCTATAGACATGGGCAGCAAGAAGGAACTAAAGCGAGCATGGTCGCCATGATGAATTATGTTGTAGATGCTCTCCCCGAGAACGTCGTCCTTGGTGTACTTGATGAATTGAGACACGTTCTCTGTGACATACTCCACTTTGCCCTCCGTGTTAACCACAAACAAGAAGCCCTCTAGGGCCTGTAGGATAAAAAAAAAAAGTTTGCATATGTTTTAAGCATATCTGATCTTACTTTATAAGGAATGAGTGCTTTCCCTAATAACTTAAAAATGTCGTCCTAAAAGGTAACTAAAATTGTGTATTGATGTGTAAAGGTTAAATATTAGGAACATTAACAAATCAAATTACTTAATGGGACATAAGAACTGCAGAGAAACATTCTTAACAAAGGTGTCCAGCCACTGAGGATGTATAAGATAACCAACCTTTTCCATATTTTTATTCGACAATCAAATCATCACACAGTTATGCCTTAGAGGTTGATAAACATGTTTCCTTGGGTTTCTTTTTATCAATCGAATTTCAAAAAACTTGAGAAATGTTATGATTATATCACAATGTAACCTTTTTTTATTACTTGTAGTAAATATTTTTTTCAAATTTATTTACTTGTGTTTTAATAATTTCTATTAAATAATGCAAAATTTAATACCACTTAATTTAAAATCTTACCCTAGTAACTTCACTAAATTTTTTTTACCTGTTTTTCAGTCTGCTAACCACTAAGAAAATTCACAAAGTAAATATAATATTTAATGAAGTACTAACAGTTGAATCTTGCAGGAAGATGTCAAGTCAATCTACAACCAATAAAATGTGCTTATGTAGAGCAATTAAAGATCCTATAAAAATACACTAGTAACTCGCTTTGTTGCACTTTCAACAACACTTGACACTGCATCGAATGTAATGCACGAAAGAGGTAACAAAGTGAATACTTGATGGTATCACAACACTATTACACAAACAAGAGGTACTGGATATTGAAGCCGAGCATACAAAAGATATAAGTATTCAAGATAACAGAAACTCAAATCAAAGAATGAATGGTAAGGAAAGAAGATGAACTTGACCCATTCAAACTGTTGTCAAGGATATTCTTTCACGAGCGAGTGGTTGTCTAGACATATACAATATCTGGGCACAATGGGACACAATTATTCAGTCTACATATATTAGTTTTGTGTAATAACTTTGATAAATAAGTAAATAAAAGTTTAACATACACACAAGTGCACTAGTGAGAATTTGTGTGACTACAGAGAAAATAGAATAGGAAAAGAGCAGTTAAAATTAAAAAGTAAATTGTCATATAGCCAAATTGCCTTTGAAACCATTATAATTTAATGTTCACATAAATGTTTATAGAAGGTGATTATGAATTAACGTGCCAAAATGAAACAGGTGCAAGATGGTGCTCTAACAGCTATATTGGTATGAGGTGATGGTCGGTGATGTACCCGTAAATTAATGCACTATGGAACCTGAAATATTTTAAGTTTTGCTTAAAGTCTAGGTAAGTCTTCTAGCATGGCGATCAACCAAAACAAATTTATGTCTGCTCAGGTGGTGCCTTTTGGAAAACACTGAAAACTGTTCTACTGCAAGGGCTTAGCAACAAACTTCCGCGTAAACAAGCAGCATGTCAGCTACCGCCCTGAAAGTGTAATCTTGCATGGCATGAACTTGTTGCCTGTGTAGCAGGGTACCCCGGTGATAACGGGTTCCTTAAACCAGGAGTTATAATAGTACCATCTCTCACTCATTTCATTTTGGTAGACTAATTCAAAACAACGCTGCATACAAACGAGATGCATTTGAAAGCTTGGGGGATGACATTAGGTATGGTTTACCACTTACTTCCAGTAATAGAGGTCCTATGACGTCGTTGGCTAGGATGGTTGGTTTGGAGGAAGAAACTTCACCTTGTTGAACTGCATCACTGCTAGTGCCCTCCTGCTGTTTGATGTGGCGGATCTAAATTATAAATACATACCTTAATACACAAAAGGGCAAAAAGATCTCAATATTTTATTAGGATAAAGTTTAAATGTGTGTTATAGTAATGAAAATTGAAAAAAATGTATTAAAAATTATCTTGTGACAGTTACAAACTTAAAACAATATAAAATTTACTTATATATTTTGAAAGTTTTAATGTACTTTTAAGAGAGAAATAAAAAAATAATCAGAATTTCAGATATGCTTTAAATGCTTAACTGTTGAAGGTCTGTTGTTTTTCATCGAGAGTATACTTCTGTTAATAAAGTTGTATTTAATTATCCAAGTGAAACTTTAACATTGGTGTATTTTAATCTCCACTCTTAGTAGTTAATGCACCAGTCTAGGATTCAAACCATGACCTCCCCATCAAAGTTATAAAGAGATTAACTTTTAATTTGTTTGTACACTGTAAGAATTTTACATGTATATAAAAATTAGCTCAACTTATTTAAATTACTTACCTGGTTGACAGTTTCTTGGAGGATGGCGCACTTATCGGGTTTGACGGAGCGAGAGCTCATGTCAACAAAGCTGGCAGAAATCAGCTCAGCCAACTCTTCAATGTATATGTTCTCCTGCTCTCTTCGCCGTTTCTCATTAAGGCACTTGTTGCTATAACCAATAAAATTGCTCTAATAAATATTTACATCATTTAGATTTGACCAGGGTGACCAGGTGGTCTAGGGGTAAGGTGTCAGACTTCTATGCTGGGGGCTGGGGTTCAATCCTCGGTCCCGGCACAGATTTATCTGATTACCAAACCCTTCCTTCACCTCTGACAAGTCATCTTGGGAATGTGGGGAATGCCAGGCCTCCACCGTGGTTCGGATTCCACGTTAAACTGTAGGTCCTCCATTTCATCACACAATCACCC
This sequence comes from Timema californicum, assembly GCA_902141385.1. Classification (NCBI taxonomy): domain Eukaryota; kingdom Metazoa; phylum Arthropoda; class Insecta; order Phasmatodea; family Timematidae; genus Timema; species Timema californicum. Next base: position 94,938 of record CABFOW010000493.1, on the reverse strand, counting down.
TACCATTACACATTAGCGTAAGTGCGTATAACCCGAATGGGTAGTAAGATGCGGTGCTAATAATAATAATAATAATAATAATAATAGATTTGACCAAATATTGTGAAACTACTTATTCATTGAATAGCTGAAACTTTACAAATCATATTATTTTGTTAATTATATTATAAAATAATTGGAATGAAGATTTTGTAGAAAGCTGTTAAAGGAGACTGAAAAATATTTATTTTTTTACTTCTTTCAATAAACACAACTGTAATGAATGATATGCCCTTTAACAAATAATGGTTGAATGCGGTACCTAGGCTACTTGTGTTTTCTAATAATAACATGAGATGTAAATAAGTTTTAATAGTAGTAACATAAAATACATAATTTATGGCTCACATGTAAAAAAATTGTGAAAAAGAAATGTTCTGTTTCAGAGATTACTTTGATTCATTCACAGTATTGTGGAATCATCCTAAACACTTCCTAGATAATTATTATTGTGGATCAAGGGTTAATAACCTTTTACTCTTTTGTTTTCATCAGATAATATAAAGGGTAAAATGTGATACATTATGTTGTCAATGTTTTATTTGGTGCTGCTGTCTGGTTGGTCGGTTAAAAAAAGTTTAGTAAAATAGCCGCAAAAATATTGAAAATCTTTAGAGTGAAATGTGAGCATCTGTAAAAAGCATATCCAACTTCAACAAAAGGTTATATAAAGTTCATGCAACTAGAACAATTTTTTTTTGTAGAGTTAATTTTAATCAATATATCATAAATTGCACAATATATTATATAAATACATATTACGCATGTAAATATTATTATAAAATACAAGAATCTTCTTCTAGTACAGTATGTAGCAAATAGGTAAAATAATCTAATGTTCAAAGAAAATGCACTAACATACAGGAAGTTGAAACATTAGCGACAATGGCACGTGCCAACGCTAGCTCAGCACATTCTTTAACTAGTTTACTAAACCAACTTAACATGTCCTGATACACTTTATGTATGGCAACATTTTGTTCAACTTTACACACATGCTACTGCAAAGATAAATTACATATTGAATATGTGTCTTAGAATATAAGAATAACTTAATTGTTAAAGACACAAAAAAATGTTTTCACTAATTCTAGTTAAGCTATTATTATTATTATTATTATTATTATTATTATTATTATTATTAGCACCGCGTCTTACTACCCGTTCGGGTTATACGCACTTACGCTAATGTGCAATGGTAGGGTGATTGTGAGATGAAATGAAGGACCTACAGTTTAACGTGGAATCCGAACCACGGTGGAGGCCTGGCATTACACACATTCACAAGATGTCTTGTCAGAGGTGAAGGAAGGGTTTGGTAATCAGATAAATCTGTGCCGGGACCGAGGATTGAACCCCGGCCGCCAGCATAGAAGTTAAGCTATTAAAAATAGCAACTATTTACTACTTGTTTTGGATGAAAATATAATCACTTACTGACAATAAATGTGGGTGGATACATAATTTCTCCATTCACACTTAAAATAAATAAGCATAGGGCCTATAGATACAGTAGCCCTGCGGCTTCTTTGGTGCTGACTGACAGCTCACAGCCGACTTCCAACAGTAAACATATAAGTATGTACCTAAATTTTGACTGTCAGAAGTGGCCACTGCTAAATACATGTTTTTGCAGATCATATGGTTCGGTGTAGAGATACATAATCTGGTCTAGTAACTTTCCAAAGCCGCCAGGTGCGAACTGTCAGTCAGCACCAAAGAAGCCATGGGGATACTGTAGATATCCTTAGGAATTATCTATAGTCTAATGAAAATAGATATGCAAACAAAATGTATATTTATCTAATTTGGGAAGCTTTTAAAATGTGTTTCTGAGGTCTGGATTTGAACAAAGATCAGTGAAACTGTATTTTAACAATTACAACCAAACTGAAATAAAATTATTTAGAAATGAAAAAAACAAACAAAAAACCCAGTTAAGCTTATAACAATTTATTTAGGTATTCAAGTGAAGAATGCAGAAGACATTTTCTGGTTTGAGCATTTAATATCATATTTCAGTTATTTGGTTGTGAGCTTGATTCTTAAAAAGTGTCAACTTCTGTGGGTAGAGGGTGTCAGTCATATGGTCTGAATAGCAAATCCTCCAACCAGTTAATCTCTGTTTTTTTAGACCAGAGCCACTAGTTTTTCATTCAAGTAGAGAAGTGAGTAACTAAGTCACTGGATACAATTTTATAGTAGTTCTAAATAAAAGGGCATTTATGTGTGCTTTCATTTTACCAATAAAATTACTTAAAAGTTAATTGAGACAATAGAGCATAATCTTAAAATATCAATATATCAACAAAATGTTTATCAGGTATGTGACTCCATGTATGAACCATTTAAAAAATTTGTAAAAATAAACTCATTGTTATCAATACAGATTGTGTATTTGTGAGTCAGTTATTTATATAAACAAATATGATAAAATCTTTATGGTTTTCTATCAGCTATTATGTTCCTAGCTATCCATATGTAGAGTGAAGCCACGTTATTGACATATTTTGAAGTTATACTGGTACCTAATAGGACTGGTGATGATTTTGACAGTCTGGCAGAGGGGTATGGGGATGGGGACATATTGGGCAATCCATTGGAGGGCCTGTAGTATTAAAAAAAATATCTCCGAACTAGATAATAGATATTACATGTTGGTGATTTAGCGTGTCGAGATGATAATTGTCTGAAAATATCAATATAATGTGCAACATATTCCATACGGGGAAAACCACACACATTCCTGTATTTTTTGACAACCTAAATCAAATTTGGGAAATGCATAGTTTTCTGGAATTAGCATAGCTTAGTCTCAATTCAATGTCATAAATAAAACATGCTAGTGCATTGATCATTAATACATCTAAAGTGTAAGCCCTCAAATTCAGGCAAATTACATTTAAAATTTCAAAAAAGATTGGCCCTCTTTTTCCACATTGAAAAACCAATCAAAGGTGGTGTAACATGGAAACAACTCTTGTCGACTCTCAAGCATATACAAATTAAATTCTTACATTCTTAATAAAAGCATCACTTTTATGATTATAACAATCAGTAAAATTCATAGCTGATAGTGAGCAGAGCGCTATTTTTTATAAGCTGCCATTAAAATATAGGATTTTTAACATGTATATATTTCCTAGTTAGAAAAGGATATTAATATTAATCATTTACGCACAACACCCAACCGAGATCATCAGCTTAGGTTTAGAATAAAGACCCTGCAAATAAAATTTTATTTTTAAATTAATAATTGCTTTGTTAACATTATGCTCTGATTCAACTATAAAAACCAGTGAATACTTACATTTGAGATTGTGGTTTTGTGTCAGTTTTTTTCCGTTTCTTGTTGACTCCCCCAGAGATGGCAGTGCTCATCTTGACCCACAGAGGGTCCTGGAGGTCACATGGGCCAAACCTGCCAAGAAACAAAATATTACATTACTATCATAAAAGGAGAGAGAGAAAAAACTTTATTTTAACCAATCTAGTTAAGTTAATTTTTAGTGTGTAAATAAAAGTGTTTCTTCTAGATATTAATAATTGTGTATTCATGATACCAATAAAAAGTGTAGGGACAGTGAATTAAAATAAAATGAGCCTTCAGAGAAGAGAAATCTACAATGGGGAACAGGGTCAAGTGGGTAGTGGACATTGGGTAGTAGTACATGTCTACAAGGGGATCCTTTATTACCCATCCCCCCCGATGAAGAAAATCATGTAAGAGGAAAGAAATAGTGATAGTAGAAACTAAGGTGGTGAGCATAAAAAATATATTTGCGAAAATGTTGGGTATGTAACCCAAACATATGACATGTACATGGAGACTTGGTTAAATGTGTGTGTTGAATATCTACTTCATGTTTAAATATTCTATGTTATGTCTTTGGATTGTGTGCGCTTTTTGTTTTGATCTCTATGTCTTGTAACTGAAGTGTTTTGTTTATTATCTATCACCTATGTGTTCAATTGTTTTGTTTTGGTGGTGCTTTGTATTGTGTTGATGAAGGTGAAAAATGTAATGTGTTTAGTATAGCCCTCTCTCTTTCTCACAATATTAAATATGTGTTATGTTTTAAATAGTTAAACATGTGTGCTTAATTGTTTTTAGCCAAAGTAGCTTGATTAGCACTTGGTTATCAACAATAAACCAACACCTCAGCACTATTGAAAAACTTCCTCAAATGAATTATATTCAAATTCAAACATTCTATTTATTTCAAAAGAAAAATCATATCAAGTCATTAGAATTTAGTATTTAACACAGAAAAGTTTCTTGACTATGACCTTAAGGAATTGGATGAAGCATTCATTAGCTGCTACTTTACAAGATACTATTTTGGACATGAAGGCAATGATTAAAAGTCAAATGAATAGCTCAACACAAAAGTCAGCTCCAAAGTAAGTCCTAAGAGAAAGTTTAATCAGTTCTCTCAACCCTATCAATTAAATGCTTATTTAGTAATAAAATAAAATAATGTTATAAACACTTATAATAACATTCAGTACTCAGTCAATAACAAGTTTTGAAAAATTCACAAATTAACTAATTTATAAACCTATTTATCAAAGTTAATGATGTTGAATAGTTGGTGAATTTGAAATTATTTTGTGAAGTGGGTCGCAATCTGACACACACATGTATTCTAAGCACTATCACACGTTGGCCTAAAGGGTGCTTGTCCTAAAAGGTGCTTGGCCTAAAAATTAATTGGGTATCTTTGGAAATTAAAAAGTACTGTTAGTTGTTTCATATGGATATAGATAGCACAAGTGATGCGAGATAATTGCAAATTTCTAAAGAACATTGACATATCTCCTACAAAAAGCTTTACCCCAACAAACCTATAATCTTAATTCTACAAACAAAAACCATAGATTAGTAGGTCACAATACACTATATGACCCTTTTTATATATCAATTTCCAATATTATTTTTTTGATAGTATTTCTCATGGTCATAAAGTTAATAGGAATGAAGCTATTATCGAAAATCAATTGAAAAAAACTCACAATTTTTAGCACCGGCTACGCGCGGTAAAATCGTATGTGTACAAATGAATGATGTAGACTTGACAAATTATTTAGAAAAGCAAAGTGAAAGTGAAAATCAATTTTCAGCTCACTCATTTGGTATTTTTCTGAAGTGACGCCCGATTTTCGCCTAAAGATAGTGGACTAAAGCAATGTTAACTCTACATGAACATATTTTTTTAGCCAGGCCTATTGTATTATTACATGTATATAATAAATTTTGCCAGTGAACCTCAATATAATAATGGCCATATACATAAACTTAAATGATGGGTTTGACTAGATCCTTAATTATTATTATTATTATTAATACTATTATTAGTGAGATAAAAAATGAGTGTGTGTGTGAGAAACAGAGAGAGAGAGACAGAGAGAAAATGTATGTGTGAGAGTGCCTGATTAAGTGTGTGAGGGAATGTGTGTAAGAATAAGAATGTGTGTGAAATTTTGTGAAAGAGACTGTGAGGGGTGTTGTGTGAAAGAGAGATAAAATATGAGAGCGTGAAAGAGAGTTCAAGAGAAAGATTGAGACAAATTATGATAGAAAGAGATTTTGAGGGAAAGTTTAAGACTAGAGAGATAGTTTGATTGTGATAAAGTCTGAGAGAGAGAAAGTGTTTGAGAGAGAGATTTTAAGAGAGTGTTTGAGAAAGAATTTGAGAGAGAGAGAGAGAGAGTGAGTGAGTGAGTCTGAGAAAGAGTTTGAGACAAATAAGTTGTTTAAGAGAGAGGGAGAATGCGAGTCGGCAAGAGAAAGTTTGGGAGGGAGGAATAATTTGATAGAAAGAGTTTGAAAGAAAGAGAGTGTGTTTAAAGAGAGTTTAAGAACGAGCGTTATAAATATAATGTGTGAAAGATTGTTTAATAGTGTGTTTGAGTGGAGAGAGTGTGTCAGACAGGCAAAAAGTCGTAGTCAAAATGAGAGAATATGTGTGAAAGAGTGAGTGAGAAAGTATGTGATAGAGAGAGTGTGTGTGTGTGAGGGAGAGTGTGTCAGAGAGAGAGAGAGAGTGAGAAAGAATGAGAAAATATAGATGTGGTACACAAAACATTACTTTGAATTATCATTCCCTTAAAATTACGTGTTAGTATGGAAACTTAACTGAACTTACTGTATTTGTATTGCGTTACTGTTTGATAAATATAATATCTAAGCCCATTATTTGAAAAACATTAACGCCAAAACCCATATTTAAATAATTAAAATGGCTATTTTTAAACATATCTCAATACAAATTTTATCATTTTTGATCTTATTTATAATACATGTTAAACATATTTTAACATCAAAGTATAGTTTATATATTTTTATAGTTCATGCCCAGTCACATGTACTGAAAAGAAGCAAGATCAGCTAAGCCACGATCTGACAACGTTACAGCAGCGCGGCACTAGGGTAGAGCTGAATAAGGCCAGTATAGGGAACAACCCTACCTTGTACTTAAGAAACCTCAGTGATCGCTATACTATACTGGATGGACATACATCCTTGCAACGAACCAAATCGTGCCGCTTAAGTTTGTCATCTGCTTGGTTGCAAGGGAACAGATTTAACGGTTTCTTTCACCGTTCTTATGCAAAAACGTGTTTCTGGCGAGTAAAAGTTTATTGTTTGAGAATATTTAAGTATTATAACTCATGTGGCTGAAGACACATTTACGTTAAAGGATATACAATGCAGTTTTAAAGTTAATATCGTTAAAATACGAATAGAATCATTCATATAGTAAAATATGTAGCTATCGTTCATGTTGTTTACTTTCTGCCAAGACTGATACATTTTAAGTTGGCTATTAGCTTATATATAGGTTTCAGAAACAATATTATAATATTGAAAGATCAATAACTATAATGAAAAAAGGTAGCTTAAAACTTAATTACATTTGTTTGAATAAAAAACTTTGTGTAGTAGTAGTTTACATTCAAACTATCATTAAGGGTGTAGATTTGTAGGAAATATTACTATATTACAATATCTTTAAAGATGGCTATTAGCTTGTATAACCTATTGCTTTCAGAAGCCATACTATATTTAATGTTCGATAACTTTAATGAAATAAGGTACCTTAACACTTAATTACATGTGGCTGAATAATAAGTTTTGTGTAGAGGTTCAAACGCTCATTTAGGTTATAGGCTTGTACAAGTATTACTATATTAGCCTACATCGACCTATTTAAAGAAACAAGTCATGAGTGTTGCAACTTATTATCCTCTTCAAACCTTACATTAACGCATTTATTTCATTAAACTAATCTTGACATATCTCATATATTCATACAAATTAGCGAATTATGCAAAAATTCCACATTGGCTTGTATGTATGTACGAGAGAAAAAGATACCCGAAAGTTTTCTTCTCTCTTACACAATGGTGTGCAGACGACAGCTTGAAAAGTTCAGCCACAGATGTCCATCCAGTTATATAATAGAGATCAATGAGTTATACAGAGATCAATGCGTAACCTTATGTATAAGGACCCATCAAGATAACCAAATAAATCTTAAAATTTGAAACTTTTCAGCGGGAGTTGGAGAAATGCCGGGCTGGAGGGGAATGGGTAGCTCAATATTTCCAATACTATTACATTCAATTACCTCTCTGTGTGGTAAAGAGCTTAATTTCATTAAGCCGGTATGGAACCAAAACAAATAAACATTTAAATAATAATAATAGTTTAAAATGACATCCTGGAAAATAGTGGTGATGAACTATCATAGATAAAAAAAGTTGAGATGAGATATACATTTTTTAAAAATCAGGTAAGTAGAGATAAATCAAACTCCAAATAGCCAAAATATTAGACTTTAAATGGGTTGGGGGATGGGGAGGCTCTAAATCCACAAAACAAATATATCACATTGCATTGAGATGTTTCTAAGATTGAAATTTGGCAGGCCGGTAAACGCACACTTCCAAATAGATAAGAGTCTGAACATTTAAAATGGAACTCCATGAAATTAAGGTGCGGCAGAACGGAGCACAAGTATTAGTATTTTTACAGTTTTTTTTTTAGAATTTACATTTTTTTGACAAAATAAATCAAATATTTTTCCAGTAGCAACAAAGAGTTTAGTTTTCTGCACATGCTAATATCAACAGATCTAGAATATCTGTCATAACTTTTCCTCTTTATTTAAAAAGTTTTGACAAAATTCCTGGACATCCTTGATAAATATTCCACATCTATTGATATTAGCATTTGCAGAAAACTAAACTTTATGTTACTACTGGAGAAATATTTTTATTTATTTTGGCCAAACAAATGTAATGCTAAAAAAACTGTAAAATTACTCGCGCTCCATTCTGCCGCACCTTAACGGGGGAGGGAAAAATTTATAAAACAACTTTTAGATGTAGTAAAATTGAAATTTGGCTGGCAGGTAGAAGTACAGCTAATAGATAACTAAATAAGTCTTACAACTCTTAAGTGGTTAAATGTGAAGCAATAAATTTAATTTGTATGAAAGTAATTTCTCAACAAGTATGATAATTTGAATTACAAAAATCGACTAGCAGTTGAAAAATGCCTTCCTTTGTGTGTTATATTAACAGAAGCTGACATGAACAATCTCTGTAATAGAAAAAAAAACTCATTCTTTCAAATGACAAGTACATATTTCTCATGAATAATATTTATGCCATAAAATGTTAAAACAAACGTGATATTTTATGAATATTTTCGAAACGTTACAATTCTTAATAAATTTCTACAAAGTTCCTATCAGAAAATAAAGAAACCAATGAAATAATAAATACCTCATTTTTGTATTTTAACGTAAACAATTTTTATTTTTATTTTAAGAAAGAGAGGCTTAACAATTACTTTTAATGTTCATGTAAGGCTCAAGTGCATAGATTTTGAGAAAACCTTGTTTAGATTATTCGCTAGAAATGAGTTAATTTACCCAACTTAATGTGAGCGAAGCCGTGGGCAAACTCGAATGAATTAATATAATTGTAAAACAATGAATCATTGATTAATTCATTTAACAAAATCAATAAACAAATATACGCAGAAAGATAGATAAAATATACTTTGACACTGAAAGTTCAAAATTCAAAATAATACAAAATTATTAACACGGAGTGGCCATATTTATATGCTAATTACTCAAAACGGGTTCGAGTACAAAACTTTTTATTTGTGGTACAAAATAGAATAAGACTAATTCAAAGATTTGGCAATGCAAAAAGTTCAACATACATAAGTAGAGCTACAGGCTAATGGACGTGCTGCTATATACCTTAGGAAGTAGTAAATTGAGAGAAGATAAATGTATTTTGAAACGGTAGTATATACTATTTAACTAAACATTACACACCTCGCAATCTAGTAGCACCACTACCAATCATAACAAACGTTTCCGGAGATAACATAACACATTTTAAATAAATGGTCTAAAAATTAATTTTACAAAAAGTAATTTGGTCATTTGGTCAATATATGAAAGAGTAAGGGAGGGAATAAAAATAGTAGTTTACCCTGTGATGTATCTTGTTTCTCTGCCGGTAACACTTCTCTTCCACCGACGAGTATAAACAATCTTCCTACAACATTGATTCACACTTCTAAACAAACTTGTTTTTTATCTATTTTAGATAGACTTATGCTACCACGGATTTTTTTTTAAATTCACATCCTTGCAGGGAAGTTTCCAACTGAAAGTTTTCGTGAATAAACCAAATAGCCTTAGTTGAAGCTAGTTAGTGTTTATAAAAAGAAAACTACTTCATAGTCCAAACAATAATATTGTGACAGTTAAGACAGTTTTTAGAAACACTGAAGAATGTGTTTGTTTCAATGCTACACATTTGAAACTTGGCGAATAAAAGCTAGGTCCATTAAAATGAGAAATCCTATCTTGACTTGTCACAGGTTATAAATCTGTCCAAGCCCGGCGACATCCCGACAGTGATTGAGGAACTACAATCATAATCGCAGGGAGGCGGTTCGTCCCGAGTGGGGCGGGGCGCCATGTGGAGAGACGCGCCAATCAATACGAGTGGCGGGTGCCGAGGATCGATGCGAGGATCCCGGGAGTGCGGTAGGTCGTGTCGGCCTCGCATCGTGCGTAACAGGGGGGAGAAGGGGAGATGAACACAGACACCGTCTGGCACAAACTGACCTACCCCAAGCACGGGCTGATAGGGGTCATCCATAACCACGTAACGCTTTTTATTACCTTTTTTTAACCCTCTCGATCCCCTTCCTGTGTTACATAACTTTTTCACAACCATAGTTAATGCCATTATTACACAGAGAAGCCCTTGTGACACTAAAAGATGGACCCAGGTTTAATACTAGTCAGTGAGCTCGGTTGTAGTGAACACTCGGCAACAGTGAACCTAATTCATTGGTTCCAAACAACATACATTTCAATGTGTTTAAAAAAAATCGTTTGTAATAAACCCGCAACTTCGGTTTTAGTGAACAGAAAAATTAAAACTTTCAGTAAGAAATGTCATTCTAACATCATAATTCTTTAAAAACATAACTTTTTTGGTTGTTTAAATTTGAAGACACCGATTCTCTACCCGAGTTCTTGTTTAGGTAACACAGAGCTTAATTGAAAGTACGGAATGTGTAGGGGGGGCTGGAGGGGGGTTGAGCTTAAACAGTCAATATACTCAATGACTGCCTGTGGCCATTTAGTAATTATTTTCACTAATCCCTTTCTTAGAGAGGGTATATGAAACTCAAAAAATTAGACTTTTCTACTTGAATGCCTGGATAGTGTGGAATAAAGTGAGGAAAAACCACTTTAGAGAAGGATCTGGGGAACATATTAACTAAAACCGTATATAGACCTAACAGACTTTTTAGATTAATTAATAAATTTCAATAAAGAACGATTGGATTTGAATTCTTATTTTGTTTGTCCCTAACCCACTAGTTTCAGATTTTAAAAAATCGGGTTTAGTGAACTTCGGACATAGTTAACAAAATGTCTTGAGTCCGTAGAGGTTCATTGTAACCAGAGTTGACTGTACTTATAATGATTAAAGTATAAGTTGTGTGTTACGTAGCAGTGTGCTGTACCCACCTTGCCCCATGTAACATCATGTAGACATTATATCTCACCCCCCCCCCTTCACAACAACGTTACGTGGTTTATGTGTAACCACAAAGTGCTAGCGAGTAGGAACAGAGGTTTTGTTTACTTTTTAAGAGAATATATTCAACATACAATTTCCAGTTATATTTAATAATAAATGAATTTACCAAATAAGCTCCCGTGTCAATGGGCATGCGGACTAAATGTCAGGCTCATCTAGTCAGGTTTTCCTGTGACGGGAATTCCCAGCCGAGTTTACTGAGTTGTTTTTAAAAATGAGACCGAAAGTGAAGAAGAGGCAATAGATAAACAACCAAACAAATGACTCATTAGAAGAGCCTCCATAAAGCCCGCACGCCGACATAGACGTCAGTTTCGTAATATCAGATTTACAGGAGATTGGGGTCTGAATCCATCTTTTAATTCTATCTTCCTCAACCTTATTGCACACCCCTACCATTACCACGCTTAAGCAAAGCTGGGTGTGCTCTGTTTACACTCTGTGCGTTCTTGGCGATGTTGGGTCAATAAAATGAACCTAATTGCTCAAATTTATCTTGCAACCAACATACAGATTTATACATTATGAAAGATCAGAAGAATGATATCTACATGTTTATAAATTCTAATTGAACTTAAAATCTTAATGTCGAAGAACGTTAAAAAGGTTTTCCCTGTGCAGTTGTTCGTTGGACTGAACTTAAAACACTCTATAGAGGTAACGGCAAAGAATTGACCCTTGGCTTTTTGTAGTAGCTTCGTATATTATCGTAGAACCCTCTTGAAATTAACTGCCGACAAACTGATCGTTTAATTGTTATAAACAATTTTTCGAACAAGTTTTAGAAATTTTATATTTATTTCCATTAAAAAAATAATAAGTTAGTGATGATTTAGGTCAAAGATATTCTTTAAACTTTAAGCTTACCAATCATTTCAAAGGTATAATTATTTTAATTTTTAAAATTTTTACTGCCGATAGGCTAGTAATAAAATCGAATTTCTTGTCAAATTCGAAATTCATTTAAAAACACGTTAGCCGATATAGATTTACGTTGTGGGTTAATTCCTTCACCTCCCTCCCCCAGCTTTTCCTTCGCCTAGTAAATACTTTACTTTGTTTTCTTTATCGAGTGGATCTTAAGAAAATTCATTTATAGTAAGGTTAGAAATTCTAAATCCTATAGGCTAGTTAAGTGTCATCAAAATAGAGTTTTATAATGATATATATCTAAAGTTTTGTGTGGTAAAATAAAAGCAACAAAAGGGGTGTTCACAAATATATTGTAAAAAATAAAACAAAGGTAGCGTTTCGATAAACAACTCTTCTCAGTTCCGATGTATTTCTTACTTGAGGGACCGGAACATGGAGGAAGGAAATAACGAACCCGGGACTGTGTAGATCGCTCAAGTAATCTCTTGCCGAGACGCACACCACCACCACCACCACCTGGGCTATCACATTTCTAAACATTAACAAGGTCATTAAGATTCCTTTTAACAAACGATTTAGTCGGGTAATCATTGAAGGAATTTTTAGCTATCCCATGCATCAGACATTTTATGAAATCAGACTTTTACTACTGCTTTATTCATATCAAATTCTTTCATTTGAATGCATGCGTGATCATTTTACAAAGAATAACATATAATTCCACGCTATTGGAATCGGGGGGGAAGTTTGGGATAGTTTTCGATTGGTAAAATAAGTCAGGGTGAGGGCCGTGCATGTTTCGAAACATTTCCCCGCATATTGGTGTCTAGTAGGCCCCTAGTTCAAATCCAAGTTGGGGCAATCAATATATTAGGATAATAATGGAACACGAGGCCCTGAGAGAAATAGAGCAATGTTAAATGTGTGGAAAGTTATAGTAATAATATGTTTAACAGGTCACACACACGATAAATTTGTTGTACTTATATTTAGCACAAATATATGTCTTGTTACCCAAAAACCAAGAGAAATAATACAGTTCAATAATTATGAACAGCTACAAACGTTACCTAGGCTTTCATATATTCATACGTCAAATCATGATTATATTCGTCATAGCTTGCTTTTAACAAATAGTATCAATGCCAATAAAACCAATACGCAGGATTTGTGAAAATAAATAATATACATTGTTGCAAATTTACCCCACCAAAGAGCATTGAATATTATAAACTTTAACCAACAACACTGAGAAAGATGAATATCTCTGTACACCAAAGATCATAGCAATTTCAATTTCAAAGTGATCCGTAAAAAATATTTCAAATAAAATATTTATATTTTGAATAGAACTACAATCATAAGTTATATCGTGTATCTGAAATAGTTGCGGATACATGATCAAAAGAGAAAATTTCCGCTTCTTTGAAATAACCTTAAAGTCAATTTCATAGGAAAAAGAAAATATTCAATTTGTTTGTAACGTTAAACAATGCCTAGATACAAAATGTAATTAAAATCGTTAGAGCAAATTCCAAGAAAATTCCTTTCCCCTTCAGCAAACTACCCTTAATTTTAGGGTTAAATGTCTAATTTCAAAAACACCTCGGGGGAACCTTATGAAAACCTCAGATACCAAGTTTTAGCCTGATCGATAACTTAATGGTTTCGGCTCTAGACTGAGATAGAGAAAAACGGGCAGGCATAGAAACAGACAGACGGCATCGCGGAAACAACTTTTTCGGTTTAAGAGGGTCATGAAACATCAATAATTATCAAAATCTCGGTTTAGATTCTGTTGACCACAATACTTCTCTCTGCAAGGGGTTGCGAGAAAGTAAAGAGTGCTTTATTTAGATTTGGTAATATTGAAGAATGATGTAATTTTGTTATTCTAAAACAGCCTTTCTACCGCGGTACTACACTACATCTGGGTGAATCTTGTTTAGTAGTTTACGAATATTTAGGTTTATACAGCGACTAGATATAAAAAGCAAATAAACGATTGTCATAAACTATGTATAAAGATAAGTAGTGTCAGGTTTTAAAATGAGTTATAAGTGTGGAGACAAGACTGATAGAGAAACTGGTTTGTCCACTTTACAGCAACAGAGTAGTACCAGTTGTCTTCTGACAACAACACTTGTTTAAAAGCCAACTCCAACACAATACCACACGGATAGTGGTAGCGAGACGCGGTGAAGTTTTTTCTTTAGCACCACGTCTCAGTACACCCGATCGAGATTCGAACCACGATCCCTCCGTCATCGGCAGTATATTGTCTGCTGTGAGAGTATCACTGTAGACCGTGCGGCGATTGGTCTCCAAGCATTGTCAGACTTTTGACCCGTGAGCAAGAATGAGGCTGAGTGAAACAGAAGGTGGAATGGAGTAGAGAGAATCTGAGGGATTTGCAGCAAAGTAGAGAGCAAATCAACTTACCTTCACCTTCAATACGACTCTCCACTTTGTTTCACTCAGACCCATTTTTGCATACCAAGCTTTATCTACCATACCACTGTTTTCTTGAAGCAAAGCTGGACATTCCCTTCCATCGTCTCTTGAAAGAATCGTAGATTTCAAATCATGCACCAATCGACAAAATTATTGCAACCTACACCCCGCCGACTGATTTTATATCTGATTTATCAAACAAACAATTATGCTAATAGAAATATACCATAGCTAAGAAATATAGAGTTCAACATTTTTGCCCGATATTTTTTAAATACCTGCCCACCAATTTTAAACTCATATGGTCCGCAAAATCAAAGAGATTTCTCAGACATCAAGCTCGCCATAAACTCAATTGCACGTGACGAGGAGGCCTAGGTGTCGAATCTCTGCTGAGAATGCGGGTGCACTTACTCGCCTGTCAAAAAGAGGAGCACGAAACTAATGTGTCAACATTCGGATGTTTCCAGTTACAGGTGCGCGAGCGACTTGGCAACAGTAGGAAGTGAAACTGAACCAGCGCTCAAGTGGCTTGGTTTGGATAGCGGCCAACTGGAACCGACCGACCGGCTATAAACGTCATCTAATAGTCTTTAAGCATGTATCACCGCAATAAAGTACACCCCTCCCGTTTCCCTAATTACTTTAGCACCGCGTCTTACTACCCGTTCGAGTTATACGCTTAATTTATCTTGAGCATTTTAAGGTGACCTGGCGGTCTAGGGATAAGGTGTCAAGACTTCTATGCTGGCGGCCGGGGTTCAATCCTCGGTCCCGGCACAGATTTATCTGATTACCAAACTCTTCCTTCGCCTCTAACAAGACATCTTGTGAATGTGGGGAATGCCAGGCCTCCCCCGTGGCTCGGATTCCACGTTAAACTGTAGGTCCTTCATTTCATCTCACAATTACACTACCATTAGACGTTAGCGTAAGTGCGTATAACCCGAACGGGTAGTAAGACGCGGTGCTAATAATAATAATATCTCTAGCAACCAATTAGTCGAACATGGTGCTGTCCCGAAAAAAAAAAGTGTGAGCTGGCAGCAGCACGTCACTTCTAGGAGAGACTCGTCATACCACGGTAACCAGGTCAAGATTGAGACTTCCAAGGATATCTACTGTTCGCTCATGAATCTTAGACTGGCTGCCGCTGTATGCGTGTTTCTCGTTGTAGTAATTCGACCAGGAAAACAAATTGTTACAAGTCAAGTATTCCTAGGTCAAGTCATGTGATCTGCAGTTGTCACTTTTGATATATATTGTCAATTACTAAACATATTCTACTAATAATAATATATTAAGCTTTATCGATTTTTTCTCAAAGGCCTTTCCTTTGAAAATTGGTGTGTATGCTACCTTATTTATATTTATAGCTAATAAAATACCTTAAAATAATGACTAAAAAATGTAAGTTCAATGGTCTTCTGCAGATAAGGAACACTGACACTTTCACAGTCAGCCACCACCAAGGGCTATTGTCGATAGTCGATACTAGAGTGTGAGAATAGAACTGGAATCGAAGGTTATTGCTTCAATGTAACTTGTTTGAAAATACTTTTGGTGTTAAAGTCTAAAAGGAGAAATTAAGCTGAAGTGTAAACGCTATAATTTGGGATGCATCGATTGCATTAATTAGATTTTAAATATTTGGAGAATTTACGGACAAAATATATTAAAGTGAAATCCTACATCTCTAGGTGATAGTTCAACAGTTTAATCCCATGCTATCTTGAAGAGAAGTAGAATGAACAAAGAGCAAGCCCGAGTATTTCCAATCACTGGAAAGATCGCGTCGGACTCCCGACACGGCCAATCATACCACGCGACCTCAAACGTCGTTTATTACTATTTGTTGGGACATACGGTGTACTAACATAAACTCTCAAAGAGCACATTACAAATACTGCCGACATAAACCCTTTCACTGAAGGTACGTGCTGGTAAATGCATAAACTCAGGAAATCATTTAGAAAATTTGTTGTAAATTATTAATGTCATAAAAAACGCCCCATGGCACCAGACTGCAAGAAATCCATACCGACCGAGCGGCCACCAAATATTGGCAAAGATGGTGCCAACATATGCTGATAAAGAGTGTCATATGGTCAGCACAACGAGCCCTTCGGCCATTAATCTCAGTTTTCTAAGGAGGAGGCGCTACTTTTCATTCAAGTAGCTCCTCATTAATCTCCACGACGCGTGAGTTGACTTCGTTCTAGACCCACCACTGTTTCAAAGAAAATCTGGAATCGCCGGGGATATAGCCAGGGACCTCTGGATCTGCAGCCAGAAGCTTTTGACCACTAGACCACATAGGAGGTCTAATGTTATAAAGTGCACATTTATTTAAATAAAATAATAAAATAAAATAGTTACAAATGCAAGTTATTATTTCGTTGACATAGATGTTTGGCAGAAAACTCCTCTTGGTCTGCATCTTATTTAAATAATGTGAATATGTGAGAGTGTGATACGAGTCTAGTGAAACCCAAACCAGAGTAGGAAAAGAGGGAAAATAAGTTAGGCCATCAAGCAACACATCAATATAGTTAGAGGCCTATACACACATAGATATCGACACTAAACTTGGCGAGTATATATCTTTGGACATTGATATTCCATACTGGTTTCTGTTCCTAAGATAATACCGGCGCCAGGGATGTTCAAACATAAAACTAGCCGTAAATGTCCTCATTTGAGTCCAAGATACAAGCATTGAGGTTTGTTGATCAATTCGACCAATCGTATTCTACCACGGGTACGCAAAGACAACTTAGGGGGCACGTAAAATTAGAAAACATTTCATGATCAACACTGAATAATCAGTGCCAGATTTAAGGTTAGCCACAAAAGATCCGGACGTAAGAACATCTGATCTGGGGCCGGCATTTATTTGTTTTAGATGCAGATTATAGTATATGTATAACTTGCACTATCCACCAATGACTTTGGGGGTATAAAGTGGAAGAAAAATAATATAATGATATATGCAAACCAAAAAGGTTGAATACAAATGAATTAAACCTAGATAATGTTTCATAAAGTAAATTTAGTAATCCCAAAAAGGAGGTTTAAAAAAATACGATTTTGCTGCATAAATAAGTCAATTAAACACTAACAAATATATGTGTTGAGTTCAAGTTGGCCATTTCATTTTTAGATTTCCAATACATATATGAAAAATAAATAAATAGAAAAACTGGTTTTAAAATTCGATAAGTCCAAATATTAGTTCATATTTTCTTTGCATCAAATGCTAAAATAAAAACTTTGTAATCGCTGTGGAAAGGAATACGACGCAAAAGAGTAACTTGATGTTCAGATAATTTTTCTAGTTTATGTTTCATTTCGCAGCCGTGGAGTCAAGTTGCCTGGTTGAATAGGATCAACAGTGATTAGAATCGGAGCACAGGATGATCCAATATCATGTTGCCAACGCTTTAAACCAGTTTTTATATTTCCTAGAGCACGAACTCCGCCGACTACGACCACTTTATATACAGAAAATGTTCAATTAAATATTTCTAAACTATTCCAATAGATGACGATGCCTTTAAATTAAATATTTTTTCTATTTTTTTAAACTCAACATTCAGTTTGATCTATAAAGCCCTAAATTTGCGTTTGTGTTCATATTTTGCATTTAACGTGTTTAAAAAAACAACATGAAGTTGTAAAATAACACACCACAAACTGGCACGTTGCAGTGGGCAAGAGGACAAAGACGTTAGTCTAGTGTTGTCTGCCGGTGACGGGTCGGGGTATCAGGGTTCAAGTCCCAACTAGATATAGAGGTTTTAACCCCCCAAAATTGTTTACTAACTTACATACACTAGCAAAAATGTGAGTAGCCTACATTTCATCTAACGTTGAAACTCATTCACCCCTACACCATTAGTGCATATAAAGGGACCCTCTGGATGGGTAGTAGGACGCGGCGCACAAAAAGATAATGAGGAAGGAAGGATTTTTGGAAGAGTTGGAAATCCATGTATGAAAAAACCTCCTCAGGGATTCCATAACCCCGGTCTCTCCACCCAAGGATACACCAAACTTAAAAGAGCTTGGCGTTTATTCCACGTGTTCGTCGATGAGAGTTATTAAAAACATGTTGCTTGGATGAAATATTACAACGGTCGTTCTAAACATGGGAATTCATCTCAAACAAATATAATTGACCTCTAATCAGAAGCACATTTTATATCAAAGATTCACCAACATTTGAAAAACCTATGTAACGTAGAACACATCACTAAAGAATCAAGTCTAAGTTGGTGTTTCAGATGACGCGCATGTGCAAAAATCATCACTTAAGAGGTCAAGGATTAAACTGAATTAAAAACAACAAAAAGTCGTAAGTGTGATACTAAGTATAAAGTGTAATTAACAGCCAATACAAAAACTTGCTAGTCCACGCTAGGTTTGTAGTTTTCAACCTTTGGCAAAGCACCCCTGTGAATACGATTTTCTTAAGTATTAATTTCGAATTTTTCTCTCTCTCCCAATGTAAAAAATGTAAAATGTAAAAAAGTGCTCTTTGAAACAATCTCAATATTATCATTGGTAAAATTTTTATGAATTTTATTTCGTATTCAAATTTGGTTTTCGCATTCATAATATCTCTATTTTTTTAATACCTTGTAAATATTTGTTTATAAAGTGTAGTCAACCTCGGTGGTCTTTGGGTAAAGTGCTCGCCTCAGATGTAACTGAGCGATAGGAGGAAAAGTAAATGCCGGCTTGTAAAAATCCCTAGAAGGCGTGTGACAATTCCTTTCCGGTAAAATTGGTAGGATCTTTCTCGATAGCTGGTAGAATTTCAGTGTGGAGGGAAACGGTAAACCACCGCACTTTCTGAACTACCCTTATACATGTGCTTTCTATCAGATGGTGTGGGCAGCACTAACCAGCCGAAAGGATGGATGGGAAACACAGCAAACCAACCTACGGCTTGATGACTCATCAATCAATAAATCAAATAAATTGTACCTTGAAGTGTATTTGGTAGGTTTGTTAAAGTTTATACTAAACCGAATAATGTGTATTAATTTGATTAACCTGGCATTATTTGCATGTACACACACGCGCGTGCGTGCGCGCGCGCGCAAAAAGAAAAGGCCAGTTCGTTCCCAAAACCCGTTCAGTCATTTTTTTTAATTTACAGGAGAGCCCAAAAAACTAGAAACCAAACTTCCTTGAGTTTATCATTTAAATTTAGTTAAATTAAAAGGTTTGTTGCAACAATATTTTTGGCTCTTCTGTAAATTAAAAAAATGAACTGAACTGGTTTTGGGAACTAGCTCTTCCTAATTAATTATTTTCATTTGACAAAAGCGAAATTGGAATCGGTTTAATAGCTTGGCATTTTAAAATAACATTTTTAATTGGTTTTATTTGTTAAAAATCTATTTTAACACATTTCTCTAAGTATAAAACCGGAAACTGCACCACGATGGCAACCCAAAACCTAAACATATGATTTTCGAACTGTCATCCGGGTAAAAACCTATCGTGAATGGAATATACTTCACTCAATGGTGTAATGTGGTCGGTTCACAAGCCTAGACCTCCGGGAGGACATGGAAACAAATCTGTTCCCAGTTAACGAGGTCCATTAAACGGGTGGTAATGTACAGCTTACTCTCGACATAAGCCCAGCGGAACAGTAGCCATCCATCCATATTACAAACATTTTCACCGACGTGCTCAAACAAGCTGGCACCAAGAACCCACACAGTATACCATTTTATAAGCGATTTAACGTACACTTTCTAAATATAAGGTTATGACAACACGCGACTTACAAAACTATCCACCGAGGACAGTAGCGCTACTCACTAACCTTACGACCGGAAATGTACGTATAGTAGTATTTTGGTAAGAAGAAACTTTTAGAATATACTTTTTTCCTGCGGGTGACAGCTGCAGATCACATGACTTGACGTATGAATATGTGAACTGTCCTATGAAAATTGAACGGTATATTATCTGGGCACTAGGATGGATCCAAACGAGTTAATTTACTATTAACTAATCGACCGCACCTCCTGACTCTCAAAAGTCTCGCGTCACTTTAAAAATCACACTGGCCGAGTGTCAAGAGGAAAAATTTGAGTAACAATGAATGTGGAACTGTTTTAAAGTATGTTTTTAATTGCCCGAAAGAAACAAAGTTACCGTGAATTAAAAATACCAATATTAATTTGTGCTGGATTGTTTTAGTAGCAATATGCTCGCCCCTCTCGACTTACGAAAAATTAAACTCGTGATTTTCGATTTAGAGCACGCAAGTGCACATCTAATTCTGCTAATTCCTTACATTGCTTTTATTAATAGAAGCTCTCCCTTAAAAAAAAGAGATGAAACACACCTATAATTTAAAATAGTTTATTAGAGTTGTGCATGCCATCACTAAAAATATAAAAAATAGCCTTTCCTTAGCTGAGAAAAGGCAAAAGACCTACTGTGTTTAAAAATTACTATTCATTTTCTAAAATCCCTAACTTTTTCAGGTTCTCCAGACAATAAAACTATTTCCTCGTATTTTATATGTAAGTCTATATAAAAAATGCTCATTATTTTTAATGTTTTTCAAGACAATATTTATTAAATATATATAAATATGTCAGCGCTCACACGTATTGGAGGTAAGGCTTATAGTTTATGTTATGTTCTTCCAGTGATTTCCTCTCCCTCTCCCCTCTAACCTCCTGCCACATCAAATTCCGACTTGTGCCGACACGTAACGACCTTGAAAATATATAAGCCGATCTTTATGATCACAGAAGCACTTTAAAGAGTAGATCACAGAGCTTTCACAACTTGTGAGATGCAAACAAAATTATTCTCGCATTGAAACCAGACACTAACCAGTCACACTTTAAAACACGTCCACTCGAGACTAATTCGATCCAATCTGTTCCAGTTCCCAATAAACATCGCCTCTTCAAGCCGATACAAGGAGTTCTAGGTATTCATAGTAGGATACAGTTCAATGCCTTTGAGCTGAACATGTTCAGTCCGAATCAAAACCCAAAACTCTTGAGCTCAGTGATTATGAACAAAGTTCTATACATTACAAACCCATCTTTAAAATAAGCTCCAATGCCAGCAGAGGCTATAGGAAACCTAAATATGATATATTCCGTGACGGTGTTTTTACCGGTTTAAACAGTACTCTCTGAAAGATTCGAGCTCCGACCTATCGGGTTAGTCCAACCCGCTAAGCTCTGTCGGAACTGCCCCACCTTTTTTTGTTGTTCGGCGCACCTTACCGCGGTGTACCCGCAATTGTGTTGAGGGAAAGTGGAAGACTATAAGGGAAAAAAAATCTTAGAACGCCCGACCAGGTTTCGAACCCTACGGTCTACGGGCTAAATCAGGCCCACAGACTGATTTTATGCGGGGAGCAAAAGAATTAGCAAACAAACCATTATAATCATAAAAATAGACTAATGACTATGAGACCCGCTTTGTTGGCCACATAGTCTAAGGCGCTACTCTCACAGTATACTAGACTGAAGTTTTTTTTTTTTCAAATTTAGTTTACACTCCCCCCATGCAAGTGTGGGTACATTTAAAATAAATATTACCTTTCTCGTAACTAAAACCTTTGGATTTATTGGTATAACCCGAATGGGTAGTAAGACGCTGTGCTAAAAAACTTATTTTGAGAAATATAAAATTAGAGTGTTTTGCTTGATATTTTTCCTAAACCGGCCCACCAACTGTTTATTTAAACCCATACGACCCATGATCAAAAAGGTTGCCGATCCTATGACCACCTAAGCGAGCACCGCCTTTGTTAAACACTATATTTGTCCAAATAGATTCAAATTGTAGGTACGAAACTGGATTTAATCACGTTTTTTCTTCTTCCAAAAACCTCCCCCACAATAAGGTTCAATCTTCAAAAGCAAACTCTAGAGATTCATCAACTGTAGTCATAGAGCAAGGTGTTTCCACCACATTTTACTACCCATCCGGGCTTTACACATTTTAACTACCACCATTAAGGAATATATTATCGTTATTATTATTAGCAGCACCACGTCTTACTACCCGTTCGGTTTTAAGCGCAAGGAAGATATTAGGTAGTTGAAGAAAGTTCATAGGCCAGGCACCCACACCCACATTTGCGTGAATGTAGAGTGGGAAACCAAGGGGAGGAGGGAACTGTTACCTTGCACCACAAATTCCCCTCACAAGGTGGATTGGGTACTGCTACCTTGCACCACGAATTCCCCTCACAAGGTGGATTGGGCACTGTTGCCTTGCACCACGAATTCCCCTCACAAGGTGGATTGGGAACTGTTACCTTGCACCACGAATTCCCCTCACAAGGTGGATTGGGTACTGCAACCTTGCACCACAAATTCCCCTCACAAGGTGGATTGGGTACTGCAACCTTGCACCACAAATTCCCCTCACAAGGTGGATTGGGTACTGCTACCTTGCACCACGAATTTCCCTCACAAGGTGTATTGGGCACTGCTAGCTTGCACCACGAATTCCCCTCACAAAGTGGATTGGGTACTGCTACCTTGTACCACGAATTCCCCTCACAAGGTGGATTGGGCACTGCTACCTTGCACCACAAACTCCCCTCACAAGGTGGATTGGGTACTGCTACCTTGCACCACAAATTACCCTCACAAGGTGGATTGGGCACTGCTACCTTTCACCACAAATTCCCCTCACAAGGTGGATTGGGTACTGCTACCTTGCATCACAAATTCCCCTCACAGGTTGGATTGGGCACTGCTACCTTGCACCACAAATTCCCCTCACAAGGTGGATTGGGCACTGCTACTTTGTATCACAAATTCCTCTCACAAGGTGGATTGGGTACTGCTACCTTGCACCACAAATTCCCTCACAGGGTGGATTGGGCACTGCTACCTTGCACCACGAATTTCCCCTCACAAGGTGGATTGGGTACTGCTACCTTGCATCACAAATTCCCCTCACAGGATGGATTGGGTACTGCTACCTTGCACCACGAATTTCCCCTCACAAGGTGGATTGGGTACTGCTAGCTTGCAGTAATATTTCCCTCCCAAAATGGATCTAGCCTAATTTAACATAATCTAAAACTAATTTTACCTAGGATATAATTTACGGAGTAGCTTACTTTCCAGCTGTATGGCTTACACTAAAATGAGGTTTGCTGGCGATTTATTGTATTTGTTTCCAGTTAGTATTTTACTATGAAGTTCCCAATACACCTTTTAATAATTTCTTCTGTTTAATTCGACGATACCAAATCCAATTGTCGTTCACATAAAAAAAATTCCCAATCCACCATTGTAAACTTCCTTAATGTGTTTGAAATAGTATATATATATATATATATATATATATATTAACGTATGTTCCACACACACATACACACACATATATATGTATGTATGTGTGTGTGTAAACGCCCGAAAAAAGGGGTGGATATTATTTTTCATAAAAGCTCCGAAACGTTTTATCTAATGTTGAGGCAGTCTTCAGGGCAGAAGACGTCAGCAAAGTTCAAGAATTACACCTAACTAATTCTTTATGCTACCCAAAGAGATTGATATGAGTACGACTGCTCGCATTGTTATAATACATCAAGATAAGGCACGTGATAAGGCCCCTTCCAATCGTGACTCTCGCGCTTCTCACATTCAGGCACACTTGGCAACACCGCGGACAACGAACAAGGTGAATAATTGTTAAACCAAGGACAGTAACAAAAATAATGTTGTATCCATCGGCAATGAAAATCACAGTCACGGCGAGCAAACAGATTCAGCGGAGAAATAATACTATAAATAACTTAATTTATAACGAGAGCAAATGGAACATACGTTATAATTATGACAAGATATAGCCATAAACAGTGCACTGTGGAATCGCGCTAAAAACATTCTACAGAAATAGTCGCACGCAATAAATATATTTATTTTAGAAGTTTTTAGCGTGCACTTTCTGAACCAACTGATTATATCAGCACACGAGAATATCAATGAGCGAGAGCGAAAGGGCTTACCAATTTTTCCGGGGAAGGCATTTTCACATACCTTCCAGGGTTATTTTAAATTCTATAACAAACATAGGCCCGTCGGCTTTACTTCCTCTCCGAAGAGTTGTGCTACGGATTTTTATCGCTTAACCCCGGCGGGGCCTGAGCCGAGCACGCCAAGACCGCAGAGGTCAACTCAAGTGCGGGAAAAACAAAGGACAATTTTGTAAGTAAATTACAGGATCAAACCATAAATAGTATTATATTATTGCAACAGCTATTAATGAGACATCGGGAGTTATCAGCACCAGCGTGCTCGACTGTATCTGGAGATCGGGCTTTATTTAAGAGGGAAAATAACAATATTCAAACCGCATAGTGTAAACCTCGTCTTGTCTGGTTTGCAGGTGAAGGAGTTCAAAACCCAGCCAGGTGCACTGAGGTATTTTCTCTCTCCCTCCACGAAAATGCGTATCCACTTCATATAAATGCAACCTTCGTCATTCATATGCCCTATGCAGATAGCCCAAGCCAGTAGTAAGCCGCGGAGCACTAAAAGAAACATTATGACTGTCGGCCTAGGGCATATATTATTTTATTTCACTAGCCCTTCAATTAGTCTTCTATGTTACGTAATGACAGTAAAGTTACGTTAAACTGCCGATGTGGCATAACATTGCTACTTTCTACTTAATCTATACCCACGGTTTAGAGACTAAACTCATCTAGTCTGATTTTCTTGTGACAGTGTAAGTAGTGGTTCGAATTATGGCCAAGTGTAGGCCTAATGAGGGGGGTTGGGTTTTCTTAACTGGTTTTTCATTCTCTATCCACGTAAATGCGGGCATATGCCCTTTAAATTCTACATATGGGGGGGAAACTTAATCTAACTGTGTAACTAGGTCTTGAAACCAAAATTATCCCGGCAGATAAAACATTTATAGGCTCTACTTTTTGTGTGTTCATGTGCAAATACATGTAACTTTTAAAAGCTTAAAGACGATAGTGAATAGGCTAATTGCTATAGATTTTTTTTTTGCTCTAAAAGTTTCTTCCAATGGCAACCCGAACTTTCTAGCCTGCCACCCATCCGAGTGGTGAGGGATGCTGTATATATATAGTTTAAGACACATCGAGTATCTTAGTACTTCTATGCGCGATATATTTTTAGCCTTAAAAGAGTTTAGCTATAACGTGATATCATGGGTGTAAGTAAAATGTCTGAATGGTCCCAATCGGCTGTGCTGGAGACATTTACACAATGTGTTTTCTATCTTCTCTTCCAGTGAATGCTGATATTATTACAACATAATTTTACCCTTCCCGCCATTCAAAGGAAATTTAACTAAAAAGCATTAATGTATGCTGTTAGACACTTATCTCGGTCGGTGGAGAGTCTAACAGTTTTGAAAGTAAAAGATTCAATTGCCACTGTAGACAAACGGTTTGAATTTGTTGTTGACGATATTATGTCGTAAGATTGAATGTTCTCTAAATGGGGTTAATTCTCCGATAGCCTGTATATGGAAAAATAATAAGGAAAAGGCAGCCGCTACTTCTTTATACAAGTAGCTCATCAATAATAATTGTCCTTACTAGGCTGAGATGACCCCGTTACAGATCCATTGTTTTACAGAAAAATATATGGAAGAGTCGGGGATCGAAGCCGGCACCTCTGGATTTGTATTCAGAACTTTCGACCAAGGAGGCGGTCAAATATTTAAACAAAAACTGATGAAATAAATGTATATGAAATATTACAAAGCCTTCAGAAGTTGTATATCTTTAATTAACAATATTGGTTGGGCGAATGGGTGGTATTTGGCCTATATTAAGTATTACAAGCAGTGTATGGCCAATACACTTTTAACTTTGGATTAACCCAGAAAATATTTGGGGGTTGCTTTTAATAGTCAATGACAATGAGGGAAAAGGGGAATAGTGTGAAGTATGTACATGTATACATGTGTAGAGGACTTCTTGCAAAATAAGTGTAGATTAAAAACTTGGCTTTTATTAAAGTATTTTATTTTTAGTACAGCGTCTTACTACTGGGTCAGGCTATACAAATATGTGCTATTACGCTAATGTGTTATGGATGAAAAGGTTGAATTTAGAGGAAGTGTACCAGAATTTGCGGGGAGGTAGGGTGGAAAATTATCAGGAACAAACTCCTCAGTACATCCAACCGAGATTCTAACCCCAATGTCCCTATCATTGGCCATCTAATCTATTGCAAGAGTGACGCTTTTGACAATGCGGCCACCGAAGTAGTTTATATTGAAGTTAACATTTATCATGAGAACACCTTAAAGTATTATTATTATTATTATTAGCACCGCGTCTTACTACCCGTTCGGGTTGTACGCACTTTAAAGTATTATAAAATCATATTTGCTATCGTGTTTTTTGGGGTTCTCTTTTATTGAAAGAATCTTCTAGAAAATATAAACATTTTTTATGGTCAATAAAGATGGCATTTTAGTATATTGTTGGTGTTAATTTAGAAGTAATAGTAATATCTATCAAAATAAACATGCATACAATATGACGCGAAGTATGAATACGTGAAAATAGATCTAGTAGGTTTTCTAGTTGCCATTAAAACCCTTCTGATGAAAATGACTGTACACGCAATACAGGAAGGGTGGTAACTTATTGTATGTGTCACCAAGAAACATAAATGTCTGAGGAAGTGGTGTAATTTGGATGGGGGGAAGGGTGAGGCATCTTGTAGTTACTAAAGATACTAAAAGAATGTTAATATATTCATACATCAAGTCATGTTGTCTGCCGGTGTCAATTTTGATATTATATGTTATCAATACCTATAAAATAATACTAATAATTTAGAACAATGTTATCAATGCTGGCCGCATATATATGAATTTTCTAAACTGTCTTTTCAACCAAAATCTTAGTATAGCTTAGCTCTAATCTAAAAATAATCTAGTTTTTGATCGTACTCGAGTTTATTGACAAAGTGTGTCAGAGAATTACGAAAATATATAAACTCAAAACAACATTAAGGGTAAAATAATAAGTCTCTTCCCCCCTCCCACACTACAATTCACGGTGTATTGTAACGCCACTGGTCTGAAGTATATCCCTGTACAAAATCAGGAAGCGAAGTACAGCAGTGACGAAGACCCGAGACTTGACATTTTGAAACAATGAAAAACAGCTGATTCGGAGATTTACCTGTCACAACACACGCCAACATGTCAAACGTAACGTGCTCACTGAAATCACTGTCACTACAAACCTACCGAAGGCCCAGAGGATCGCCGTCAATTCGCTGCTGAACGCACTCCATTCTTGTTAAAATCCCTTGCCTCGCACAACTATTCGCAATGAGACCGCTCGAACAAGTGAAGATCACGGCGCGCGGCCCAAACTGGAAGCGGGTCAGTAGGCCACGAACAGAGAGCCACAGCGCATGCGCCAACACGCAATCGCAGGATACTTCAAGTGTTATCAACGTCATAAGGGGTGGACAAATCGAATTCTGTTTTATGTTTATAGAAATTAAAACCTGTCCTGTTTCTCCATGAAAAAACTAATACATTCGTTTTTTAAGAAATGCTGAAATTGGGAATTTTTTGGGGGTCCCCTCTTTCACACAAAATAGCTGCAATCAAGTATGTTTTATTATCTTAACTCAATACATATGTGTGTTTTATTCTAGCATAGGCTAAACTATTTTTCTATTTAAAATATTGCAAAAATATACATATTTTTTTAGGATGAATGGGGGAAGTGAAACCGCTACTTTTAGCCCCCTTCCCCAAAGTCAGCCCGGAGAGTATGTTATGTAATTATTACATTTAAATATATAGTATCTAGTTACTAGTTGTGTAAGTTTGGGTTTCGAGTATTTACATTTTAATAACTTGATATATTAACATATTTTAGATTATAATTCTAATACTAGTAGATTATTTAAGATAACATTTGTTGCTAATATATAAGCCTAGCAACACTTATGACATTATCGTATGAAATGTATTAAAGTCATGCGGAAATTTCCCTCAGCTGGTTTTGTTTGACTACCTCGCGCTAATAGAAAGAGAATCTGTAGTAACTTGCCAGTTTGAAGTGACGTGGCATGAAGAGCTGTGACGTCACGGAAAAATGTTACGTTACCTCCGTGTTGAAATGTGTCACGGTACAGTAATACAGTCGTTTCAATAATGCTATGTCCATATTTCGAGGGGCTTCATTGTTGTGTTTTGTCCAGTATAAGAGAACAAGGCTTCCGATAATTTCTACACGTAGTAAATAAATTGGATACTTGTTTCGGTGGGCGTATGGTCTAAGGCATCACTCTTGCAAAAGACTAGACTGGCAATAACAGGTAGATTGGGGTTTTGATCATGGTCAGGTGTACTCTACCTCAACGCAAATGCGGGTATACTGCCTCTAAATTCAACTTTACTCATTCTTAACTCATTAGCGTAATTAGTATGAGTGTGTATAAGTGGTCATAACCTTAAAAGGCAGTGAGGCGCGATGCTAAAAAAAAAGGAAAAAATTGGGTAAATTTTAGGTGCAGAAATTAAATGTGTGTTCGAGACAATATAATTATTTTCGCAGATAGTACTTTGTCAAGAATAACTTATTTTTAGTTTTATGTTTAACAAAAAGGTTATTAACGACTTAAGATAACTAGGGACGATACATGTCATTTATATAAAATGCAATATCACTAACATAGAGAATGTGGAAACACCAGTAAAATGGTGAAAGCCAGCCCCAATAGAACCAGCCTGGGTTCAAACTACAACCTCCCTTGCAATGGCAAACAAGTTTAATGTGAGTTTGACGACTTAAATTACTAGGCCACAAATATGACTGTCGGGAATGAAAGCAAGTAGGTAGTATTGTACAGTTGGCAGCAAATAGTACTGTACAGTCAGGAATGATGACTAGTAGTAATATTGTACAGTTGGCAGCAAATAGTACTGTACAGTCAGGAATGATGACTAATAGTAATATTGTACAGTCAGGAATAACAAAAAATAGTATTGTACAGTAAGGAATTGCAGCAAGTAATACAAATGTTTTGAAAACTCTCTTGGTGAAGGTGTGAAACGCTATGTTACAAACAAACATTGTGAGATCCATGCGAACGGTTTAAACCAAAGAGCGAGGTTAAAAATTGAGGTGGACATTTAATTCAGTACTTTTTGAACTTTAGATTAATTTTAAATTCTATCCCAGCACATCATTGATCTATAGGCTTAGATGAAAAGACTTGACGTAGTTAATATTTATTTTTCTTTCATAACGGATACTCTTAAACAAATAGATTTGTAGTTTCGAGATACGGTGCATCTGTCAAGGTTGTCCTGAAATGTAATGACAACTTTTTCTGTTCATTTAAAAAGTTTCTCATCTAATGCCGCTATGCTTAATATCACCATGTGAAGAAAACTAAACTAAACTAAACGTTGCTACTAAAGTAATATTTTATTAATGTTTATTTTGGTCAAAAAAGTTTTGTAAAAAAACTACAAAAACAATTACCTTTTCCTCGCATCTCCTACATTCCATACAATTAACGTAAAATGCTCACAGCCCGAACGAATAGTAAGACGAGCCCGTTATCTATCAAGAACATTTAAGGAGGGAAAAAACATGTTTATCAATCTTGTGTATGAATAATTATAAAGCAAGATCTCTGTAATCACTTGAAATACAAATATTTAACTACTGTCCCCTTTAAACAATGACAAACACCTCCGAACAAAAGATAAACGTGGTGGGACCAGTTAGAGCAGAAGAAAACAAGTAGCAACAGTGGTAAACTGGGAAGATATTTTATGAAGTAACCTTTGCTCGCTCCAAAGTCGAGTGGAAGTCACAGCGACTCTGCTAACTTATCGGTCAACAAATGCTACTCCCAGAGGGACACAGAATGTGCGTGTGCTTTAATCCGGTTTGGGTAAAGCCCGACACAAAATAGATGTATCCCAAAATAAAATATTTGCTGGTTAAAAATAAATCTTTCCCCCCTTAATAAGAATGTAATTTATTGTGAGTTTGCAAAAATGCACGATACAAAAATCAGCAAATGCGGAGGCAGCAAAGAGAGGAGGTTGTTTGACGCTAGCCATATTTGAGCAGAATGAATCACTTTGCCTTCAACTTTGAAAGGTAGGATGGAAGGTGAAGTCCACATTTTTTATGACAAAATTAATAATATAGTGCCCTAATATACAAATTAAGATTATTTTTTTAAATATAATAATCTCAAAAGTGTTTTAATTTTTCATGGCCATCGCATAATTTGACCAGGGTTTCTATCGCCATTTAAAAAACGTATAGTCAAATGCCGCGATGGCAATAAGAAGTATTAAAAAATGGTTAAGATTATTATGTTAACAAATTAAACTAAATATATTTACAGAAGCAATATTTATTTTGGCAAACAAATTTTTTTTTTTACCCCACGATCCCTACCTTACATCCCACCGCGACACATTGCCTTAATAAAATAGCAAACTTTAGTGAAAGGCATGTCCAACATTTCCTAAGAGCTAAAATAGACCGTTGCTACCCACTTGTTTATTTCCGGCCCGAGTCCGAAGTACAAGGGACTGTTATTTACCCAAAATAAGTTATACTTAAAACTATCACACTTGTGGCCTTAACAACATTCACTATTTTAAACCACGACATTACTGTGAGAAATGTGAAACAAAGCACCATCCATCTTGATCAAAGGGAAATTAGTTCGAGAGTTATTTCTTTATAATTTACAATTCGTGTATGGTTGTTTTGAAACTTAGTCTAATTTAATAGTAAGACTTAGTACGCAAGTACAATGTTATACTAAATACAGGACACCCACCTAAACCAGAATGGAATAGGCCAGTTACATACGCGAAGATGGCCTCTTCCATTTGAGAGCAGGTTGACGTTGTCCTGTATTTAGTATCGCACCACACTTGAGGCGCACTAGGTCTGACTACGAATCTAGCCACATGAACTACCACAAAGTGTTAGGGATTAGGAAGGTTGAATTTAGAGCAAGTGTACCCACTTTTGTGTGGAGGGAGGATTCAAAACATTTAGGAAAAGCCCCCTTAAAATCGGCAGTATAGTATATACGAGTGTGGCGGCTTAGACCAGGAGTTGGCAAGTGATATACCTCGTAGCAATTTTCTGTCGAACACGTAATAAAACTACATAAGCATTAAAAGTCCATCATTTTGGATTTTTTAAACTCGCAAAAATATCAATTAACTTGCAATAATATTTAGCGTAACCAAAATTTCCTCTCTCGGGCATGATCAGTTTTTTTAAATAGTTAAATATGAGAAGGGTAATTTTCTTTCTTTTATTTTTTCTAAGACGGTGGGAACAAAAATTCAACCTTTCCTCATATACTTAAGGAATAGATAGATATAAGATGTAGATAAAAAAAAAGTAAAGTGTAGAAACTATGGATGATCGCGGGATATTTAATATAGTTGATCGAAGCCCGAAGAGGTTGCTGACCCCTGCCTATACCATGAGGCAACCAATGCGGGTCTCTCCAGTATTAATTAATCAGGGTGTCCCACTTGCTACCAAACCCGGCATTTCTTTAATAATTTTAACATAAATTAAGATACTTCAAAGAAATTTTAGGTGGAATTACCTCATTTTGTGAGAACTGTGATGACATCATAACATGTGGTGGAAGTGGTCACCCTTTGCGTCCAGACAGGATTGAACCCAGTGCATCGTATTTTGGAAAGTTCTTGCCAGTACATCCACTGTCAGTGCCTAAATTTCTTCGGCTGTGTTTGCTTTTGGCCACAGTGCTCGCCTGGTCTAGCGCCACCTGATTTTTTAAAAATAGAAATATCTAAAAGGGAGAGTTTACCGAAACAAACCACGAATCATAGACGCTTTGAAAACAAACATCACCGAAGAAATTCAGGTAGGACGCATTGGGTTCAATCCTGTCTGGACATAAATGGTGACCACTTTCAGCACATGTTGTGATGTCATCAAAATGTTCACAGGATGAGGTAAGTCAGCTTCAAATTTCGTTGCAATATCTTTATTAATGTTAAAATTAAAGAAATGCCGGGTTAAGTAGCGAGTGGGACTAACTGAGTCCCACAGTTAATTCTTAAAAATCTACTTAATAACATTGCAAAGGAAGCTATGTGGCAGCAGAAAAACACTTGGCTCTTGGCCCTATGATCCAAATACTAGCGTCCCAATTAACTGTCAATGTCGGGACATCGCCTGTTCCATGGCCCAGACCGAGAAAATAGAACTTGTTATCTTGTCAACGTTAATTTTGAATAGTTATCAATAAAGGCCAGTTTCATAGTCAAATTTAGTACGCCTCAAGTGCGGCGCTACACTAAGTACATGACGACACCTACCTAAACTCGAATGGAATGGGCCGTTCTCGCATTTTGCGGCGTACTAAATTTGACTATGAAATTGGCCCTAAGACGGAAAGTCGAAGCGTGACTCTCATAAGAATACGGCGATTATGACAGGTCAGCATTACATACTCTAATAAAGACATTACCTACCAAGGATGGATAGTTAGTAAATACAAATTTTAAAAAAACACTTAAAAACAAAATATATCCACTAACATTTTTTAAAGTTTCTTTTTTAATTATAAAATTGTTTAGTATGTAGCGGAATCTCCCATTGTGAATGGTTACTAGATATTCATTAGTTATTAAGTGTTATTTGATTTAGATTTTTTTTTTTTTTTTACAAAAACATTTTAACAGAAGGGTTATGTTGCGGCCTCATTTGACTTCACCATTGCCAAAATATCTAATATTTCCCCCGTCAAGTTTGTTTTACCCGTTCGGGCTTTACATATACATGAATATTAAAATAAATCAATATTGCAGGGTCAGATAAAGTTAAAGTTAAATGAATAATAAATGTATCGGTAATTTGCATTTATAGAGAATGAGAAAACATTTAGAAACATCCATCTTCAGTAGTCCCAGCCTTTCCGAGGTGCAAAAGCAGGCGAAGTACAAGTGATATGGAGTTCAGTAAGAATGTCCTTAAGTAATGATAGCACCACCACGTTGAAGAGTCTGATGGAAAAAAGTTAGAAGCTAATGATTATTTCTCTTTTTTTAGACACCTTAAAGACTTGAAAAGTCACAAAGACATATTAGTACGATAAGAAAACACCTTGTTGTCATGCATCAGATAAGAATTTTGAAAAATGGTAATCTAGGTGTTTTAAAGAAGGGGATAAAAAAGCCCTACGTGACCTCTGTTGACCTATAAATCTGCCACTGCATATTTAACATAATTGATAACACAGTTTTAAAACAATCCTATTAGTATTATTTTAAAAAAACTTATCGAGTTATGCAGGTTGATTGAAAAACTCCCCGCAGTATTCACTTTATTGACAAACACTTCACCCCAAGGCTGTAATCGGAATACAGTGTGTGAAACTTATAACAGCCGTTTTGAACTCATCAATAATTTTGGATTGTTATTATGAACATTGGACTTGGCAGTTTTCCACAAAGTGGCTCAGCGCAAATCAGAAATTTCAAAAGGTATAGCTGAATTAAACAAAGTTATAAATACCATAAATGTTTGTCGACATCTAATGCAAAGTAATTATTCTATCAACCTATGTTAACAACTAAAACAAAAATAAACCTTATTTCTTCATTATTTATTTAAGGAGCATTGGTTATAAAATGCATCACGGCACAAATGAACCAAAACCATATATATAGCCTAATGAACTAGGTAAAAGAAGATCCCGGATAGCTGAGGCACGCTAAGCCAAAGGTCCCGAGTTGAATTCCATGTCCAGGTATCATTTTTCAGTATAGGCGCGCACACACATTATATATATATATATATTTGAAGCATTCATAAAAAAAACTCAGTCTACTGATGATTAACACAACCAAACATAGTTTTATGAAAAACTCCCTTAACATAAAAGACAATTAATAGGTAGAGTGTGCGAAGTTTCGAAATGTCCTTGTCCAAAATGAGATCCCCCTCGCTTTGACTTCCACACCCACGGAAACATTTGACTTTGCAAACCCGATACGTTTCGAAAGAAGAGGAAAACTTCGATATGTTATGAACATATTTAACATAAAGCAAGCATAAAAAACTTAGATGTCAGCATAAAATAATAAATTGTGCTTTGTTTTGATTTTTTGCAAAACTTAATCTTTACCTTTGTGCACTTGGTGGATAATTTAAAAATTAAAAGTAATATTAAGTGACAACATAAAAAAAACTATCAGACGTCGCTTCACATGTTTCAAGCATTAAAGGGTGACCTAAGCACATTCCTATTCAATGCCCTTAACCCAAAATAAGTGTAGGGTGTATTAATAAAAACACTAAAAATGATAAAATGAGTTAAGAGAAAATTTATATTTATAAGGTTTTATTAGAAGACATTTAATCCGGGAGCTAGTTTACGTGCCTCAAAATTACCACAATGGGAAGGATGAGCACTAGGTTAAATTACACATTCAGTGCGATTGTATTTAGCACAGCGTCATACTATCCGTTCGGGTTATACGCCTATGTACTAATTAGGCTAGGGTTGCTGTGGGTTAAGGATTAGGAAGTTTGAATTGGGAGGAAGTGTAACCGAATTTGCATGGAGAGCAGGAAACCATTTAGGGAAAACCTCCCTCTGTACATCCGACTGGGATCGAACCACGTTTTTCCATCATCGGCAGTCCAGTCTATTGCGAAAGTGAAGCCTTAGACCATGTAGCCACCGAAAAAGGCCACATCCAGTAAACTTTAACAAGAAGGTTAAAACTGTTTTAACGTTACAACATTATTATTATTATTATTAGCACCGCGTCTTACTACCCGTTCGGGTTATACGCACTTACGCTAATGTGTAATGGTAGGATGATTGTGAGATGAAATGAAGGACCTACAGTTTAACGTGGAATCCGAACCACGGTGGAGGCCTGGCATTCCCCACATTCACAAGATGTCTTGTCAGAGGTGAAGGAAGGGTTTGGTAATCAGATAAATCTTTGCTGGGACCTAGGATTGAACCCCGGCCGCCAGCACAGAAGTCTGACACCTTACCCCTAGACCGCCAGGTCACCCGACAACACTACTAAGACCAAGTTCCAACGAGGCGGATTCGTTCGTGCGGTTTGATCCGCGCGGAAATTGGTAACTGTTCAGACGTCGCGGAATATAAAAGAAACGTTAACTAAAACATCTTAAATATTTAGCAAACTAAAAGCTTGACATTTATAGTACGAATAGTACAATGGGCCGGATGGTCGCGGGCTTACTGTTTTTATATAATATAAATATCCCTGATAATAGCTAATAATAAATATCTTTAATCAAGAGCGATTCTACCAAGTACGTTCTTTTTGTAGCCTACAATGAATCCTCAGCGACGGCGAATAGTTCCACCAATTCCATCCAAGCTAGTTTTTTTTTTATCTTGTTAGAATATTTTTCACATTCCATGTCCCATATAGCAGACCTTTTTTCCATCTTGTCAACAAAAAGTTATGTATCGAAACGCTCCATAATTCATTCCTCTCTCTTCGTCCAAACCGCGGCGAATCCACTCATCAACTGAACGCTCTCATTGAAATTTGTAGAACTCGAGCCGCGCGGTACCGAGTTTCTGGCGGTCGGTCAGCGGAGACCGCTCGGGCGATTGCACCGCTCCGCCTCGTGTGAACGATGTATGGAGCTCAATACAACTCGAGCCGCGCGGTACCGAGTTTCTGGCGGTCGGTCAGCGGAGACCGCTCGGTCGATTGCACCGCTCCGCCTCGTGTGAACGATGTATGGAGCTCAATACAACTCGATACCACGCGGATGGATCCGCCCCGTCTGAACGAGCTTTAATAGCACTAATCACAAATGAGGGGATTGGCAACTCTATGAAATAAAACCAGCACAGACTACCGCGCCACAGCATGTAGCTAGGGTCCACGCCAAAAAAGTATCTAAATGAATTTAAGTAGCTACGAGCGGTTAGATGTTCACCGTTTTTTTTTATCACCGCATCTTACTATCCGTCCTGTGCGTATGTACTAATTGCGCTAATGGTTTTTGGGCTGAAGGTTATATATAGAAAGTGTATCCGCATTTTCGGAAAGGGAGAATGGAAAACCATTTTGTAGAAAACCTCAGTGCACCCGACCAAGATTCGAACCGCAATCTCCCGTCATCATCAGTCTAGTATATTGCAAGAGTAGCGATTTAAATCATTCGGCCACCGAAGCGGATTTCACCTTAATTAAAGCTCAAGTGCTAATTAACCAAGAGTCAAAATAAACAATGAAATAGAATCGAAAAAGAATAAAGATACAATTAGAAGAGCACTACAAAATTTGATAACGCCGTGCCGTCAACACGAGCTAAGGTGTAATTCTTGTCGGGTCGTGTTTGCTAGTGGAGGAGGTCTGGTTCACAAAGAGAGTTTTGCCTGCAATTGTTAAAAGTGTGAATCATAGTAGGCCCAACTCAACTCCCGTCTCGCGCGAGATATGGGAGTAAAAGGGAAAAGAAAAGACCCATATTCGCCAGAAATGTGTGCAGTGCATTCGTATGGGAATGATTACTCGAAATATTCCGCAAGGAAGATGGGGGACAAGGCGACAAAGTTTCTTGTCTACAGTGTGTCACTATTAGGACAGAATAAAGATTTGTGCACAATGCTTATCTGTGAAGCCATTCTAAAATGGTCAAAAACGTCCTTTTCGGTGGAGTTTTTATTCAAATATCATTTAGAAACTTCTATTAACTCTTATTTTCATTAATGTTTAATCAGAGATGATCCAAATGCAAAAGCTTTGGTGTAAATCTACGATTTCTAGCCGAATGTATTACAGAACTAATGGGCATGTGATGCAAGCTCTTAATCACTCTCCCTCCAAGACAGTACAAAACATTAATATATGTATATATAACTTACTTATCCCCGCTCCATTTGTGTCAATATGAGAAGAGCTGCAAAATAAAAACGCTGTGTACAATGAACAAAAAAAAATGTATTGCGTGAAATAACCTTTTTACCCCTATTTAGTGCGTTAACACCTGCTTTATGAACTAGAGCAAAAATACTATAGATAAATTATTTAGGTTTTAGCTTAGCTCAAAATTAAACAAGTTTCGGATGTTATCGAAGTAGCTTTTCTAATCGTTTTTGATTTAATAAATGTACTGCCTCAGCAACGCGATTCAGTGAAATCATATCAAAATAAATATGTTAAATCTAATAACATAAAAAAGGAGATCACATCACTGCTACATCCATTATCAAGTTTGGATGGAGGTTAGTTACAGAATTAAAAAAAATATCGTTGTTATATCCTTTATAAAATCGAGCTGTGTGTTGAATTATGAATACTTATTCTTTTTGTAATTTTCAAAACATGTATAGTGAAAAAGTTTTATTCAATGCATTTTATTTAAGTTTATGCGTCTCAAAGAGCTTAATACTTTTAAAAGGGGAAATAAAAATAATAAAATGTGTAAACAAGATGCGATGAACAGGTATTTAAGAAATGTTATATTTACAACACGCGGAATAGAGTTTGTCTGTTTCTCGTGAGCATGGCGACCGCAAGCAGAGATCTGAAATTTAACAATTAGCAGCCACTGTACACAAAATATATGTGCACCTAGAAGCCAGAGTTGTAAATTATTGGTTATAAATTTTAAATATATCAAAAACTGAGTTGAAATAAATAAATAATTTTTTTTTGTCTGCTCGACGCAAAGAAAAGCGGGGTAGTCACACGCAATGTATTGCTCGGTTACCCCGGACCAAGCCGGGTGCTTTTTCTAATATTAAATAAAACTCAGTTCTCGGGGCCTTTTCCCGAAAAATACATACATTATTATTGGTTCCTGAAAAATATTAATGTTATATAAAAACTGTAAGGATTAAAACCTTTAGTTTCAGACATGCCATGCCACTTGATAGTATAATTAAGACGATGCCTGGAATCGAAGTAAGGTTCCATATTGTTATATCGGCCATGTAACTTGGCTGTGTTTGTTGAACAACCTTGAGAACTGTTTATATCGGGCTATTGGGGATGGACCGGTCAAAGAGCAAGAGCACGTTTACAACC
>CABFOW010000493.1:28714-56163 GCA_902141385.1 Timema californicum | reverse complement strand
GTAAATAACTGACCCACTTACAGGGGATAGCGCAACATACTGTTTATCGGCCGGACGCACCTTTCCAACACGATATAGCACAGAACTATGACTATAACATCGATACATTCTAATACGGTGCACAAGAAAAACAGTTTAAAAACGTCAGAATATTAATAATAATATTTAGCACCGCGTCTTACTACCCGTTCGGGTTATACGCTTTAAGTACTAACTACGCTAATGGATTAGGAATTGGGAAGGTTGATTTAGAGGAAGTGAACCCGCATTTGCGTGGAGGGAGAGTAGAAAACCATTTAGGAAAAACCCCAGCCAGTTCACCCGACCGAGATTCGAACCTCGATCTCCCCGTCCTAAGCAGTCGAGCTCAACACGACAAGCGCATTAGCCAACTACGCCACCGAGGCGGGTCGAGAACGTCAGAAAAACAAATAGATAAAATACGTGTTTCGTTTAGCAGTGACACTAGAATACTGGTAAAAGACAAGTTTTTTTAAAGGTCATAAATAAGAAATGTTTATTAGATTAATTTAATTGTGTAAATGTTTGTGATAACTGAATTTGGATACATGTAATATGGAATTTCGATTATCAGTTCAATGAAAGGGTAGAGTTTCATATTTCTGGTAAATTTAATCTTCTAAATCATCAAAAATTAACATTTTCTTTAAAAAAGAAATAGTGATGATGTTTGTCATTCACTATATAAGGTCAGCATAAAGATCCTAAGTTTGCTTGGGAGCCTAGCTCATGCGTTGCCAAAACACAAACACAATATAGGATGAATATAATTACGGATTAATGCAAGGATATGTCGCAAACAGTATAGCCCGGACACAAATAATCGGGAGTGTGATGTATTATAATTAATTGGTAGATATCACACCCACATTATTATAGGTCCCAACAAAGTTTCTACTGATAAAAAATGTATTTGTTTTTTTCACCGTGTCTTGCTACTAGTTTGGGTTTAACGCATACATTAATTGCGGTGATGGAATAGGGCTGAGGAAGGAAGAAGACGCGGTGCTAATAATAATAATAATATGTTTAAATATATTATAAACCATAGTTTGCAAATCCAAGCCCTAGTATGATTGTTGATACGAGGTGTGTTGTGCACCCTGTGTGGGTGTGGTGGGAATGGAAGGGACTACCACTAAACGCCCGAGATACCAGACCAACCCTAAATGGCAAGAGATCGAAAAGTTTCCAAGGTGGATCTTACAACACGGTGAAAATTACACACACCCTTTCTTTGAAACTAGAGAAAAAAAGCTGTAATTATGACAGCCCTATGTTCCAAGTTAATACATCTAGTAGTAGGTAGTCTTTATGTTTAGTTTAATGTTGAAATCCATTAGTT
Source organism: Timema californicum (assembly GCA_902141385.1). Classification (NCBI taxonomy): domain Eukaryota; kingdom Metazoa; phylum Arthropoda; class Insecta; order Phasmatodea; family Timematidae; genus Timema; species Timema californicum. The sequence continues at coordinate 54,797 of CABFOW010000493.1, read as the reverse complement.
TATCAAATTAAATTATAAACTATTTCATGAGAGAATAGGAACGTTCAATAGTTTATCAAAGTAATTTTACTACTTTTCTAGAAAACTTTATACATCGTTAGAAATGTTTTATAATTATTTATTGTAGAAAATCTTTCCAGTGAGTAATTTTATTTTTAAAACGCATACAATTTGGGTAGACTACTGTACATTTATATATTACAATTCACCTTTCATAGGAAGGGCCTTTTAAAAAAATACAAACCTTTTGCGGCAAGAATTGATTACATTTTTATTGCTATTTTTATTAGGTATTGATAGATAATATCTATCAAATGTGACAACTGCAGATCACATGAATTGACGTATGAATACGAGAAAATAGATCTAGTAAATGTTGAAGCTGACAAATGTGGACTGTATCACAAGCGCATTAATACTACGGCCGACAATTATGCTATATGCACATACTACCTTGGCGTATTAAGCAAATCGGTCGTGAAGGTTGTAGTCACTCGCCCATGCGAGTCTGGTAACTGCTACTCACCTGAAATCAAAAGATGATACAGCAATTACCAAATGTGAACATTGTATGACGCCCTAAATAGTTGTCAAGTCCTCAGCCCTAGAGTGGGGGGATGGGGTCAAAGTACTCACATCCATCAAACTAACAACATTACGCTGACTACAGGAAAAACTTACGAAACACTTTGTAGGCCTACATACAAAAATAAGCTTTATTATAAACAAAAAAGTCAATGACCTAAGGTATGTGTTATTTTATCACCTTTATTATGTTCTAGTTCAGTATGATCTATATGAACGATATAGCTTATGTAAAGAGTTTATATTCTTAGGTTCATACTATTTTTTTATACAAAACAAATACAGTTTCTTTCGTATTCATCGAACTCGTAAATGTGTTTACCACTTTAACAAGATATTTTAATTCACCAAAAATATATTTTAATTTACATCAAAGTGGCTATATATATATATATATTTGGGGAGCAAATGATTTAGGGAAAGATTTTTCAGTTGAGTATAAACTCAGAAAAAGTAGGTTACAATAAGTGAACCTACTGCATAAAACGTCATACTAGGTTCTAAAAATGAGATACAAAATTTAAATCGCAAACTCAAAAGTATACTAATTTACCGCATGAAAGAAAAACAAAAGAAAAAAATTGTAGACCCTTCTTGTATAATACTAACGATATTCCTGTTAAACTCTTAATATCGAGTAGGCCTACAAATAATCAAGTAAAGACTTTCCCACAAATAAGACAATAATACATACGTTTGTCTAGTTTGAAGATATGTTTTGTCCTCAATTCATCCGACCAGGATATAACCCAGATCTGTTTGTCATCGTAGGCCATTGCGAGCGTGACATTTAGCTAACATTTTCATAGTTGTTGTGGCAGAGCCCATTATTGCATAAGAACCTTAAAAAGTCAGAGGATAAGCCAGGGGGAACTAACATAGGGAAATATAAGTGTGAAAATATGCAATACTTATCAGAGAAGGGGATACACTATGCCTAAGCTATTATTCATGTACATTTTAACAAATGAAAATATTAAGGGTATTTTGTCATGGCATAAACGGGCTCTTAAATGTCTACTATACATTAGAACCGTTTTCAGCACTCTATGTTATTGTCCTAAATAAAACTATCTAAAGCTGCTTCGGTGGCCTCATGGTTAAGGCGTTACTCTCGTGTTAGACTAGAATGGCGATGGCAGAATATCAGAGTTCCACTCTCGGCCGGGTATATTGAGGGTAATTTTTCCAAAATAGTTTTCCACTCTATCTCCATACCAATGAGGGTTCACTTCCCCTAAATTCAACCTTGCTCATACCTAGCTCCTTAGCGTAGTTAGTACATATGCGTATAGCCTGGACAGGTAGTAAAACGCGGCTGAGGAAGATCGCCGTTGACTGTGGTTATGAACAGAACGATATCGATTGCAGGCCACGTGTCCTACATCCCTGCGGGGGGTCAAGGTGTATCGTGCCAGGTGTGAGGCTCAAGGACGAGTCAGATCTGGTTCATCTCTCTATATACCTTCATTTTATTACGAAATGACCTTTTAAAAATAACTTTTATTTTTTTGCTGCCAATAATAACATTTTACTACAATGGGGGCCGTCTTTAAATTACGTGAAGGGTTTGGAGAGAGGTGGGGTGGTCAGGGTAATATTTTCTTACCAGAGGGGGGGAGGGGTGTTTACAAGGGGTCAGAACACATCTTACCTAAGTTTTTTTTTATCAATGTCTATGGTTATATACAAATATTTAATTCTTAAATTCCACTCATAGCCTATTTCGTGGTGGGATGGAACGGAACGCGAGAAAAGGCCAGTGTTTTTGCAATTTGTATGGGAAAACTTTTTTATGGCCAAAATATAATATTGCTCGAGTACAAATAAAGAGTTTAATTTTCTTCACATGTTTAAATCAACAATTCCTGAATATCCATCACGAGCATAAGGATATTAGATGAAAAACCTTTAAATGAAAATAAAAGGGGGTCATTAAATGCCATGACACCACCGATAGGCATCCAAGAAATTGTGAGGACATCATGTGAAGAAAATTAAATTATATGTGTGTACTGGAGCAATATTTAATATATTCTGGCAAAAAAAAAATATTTTGCCATAAAAACTGCAAAAAGTGCTGGCTTTTCCTTGCATCCCCTACCATCCAACCTTAATGCAATTAAAACATTCTAAAATGTCCTTTCCTTCGCTTTGTTACCAATCCTTATGTCTAAAAATAACCAAACTATTAAAATGATCTAATTTGCCAAATCTTAAAATATTAAGTCAAGATAGGGAGGGAGAGGGTCAAAGATAGTTTAAAAAACCCTTACATAATTTAAGGAGACGATCCCTTACGAGTGTTAATAGATTGTATAGGTAGGCCTATCGGTAATATTTATCAAAAGTAACAGCTGCAGATCACGACGTATAAATACTACGTGAAAGTAGATCCAGCGATTTTTTTTAGTTGTCAAGATATATTAATTCGTAGGATAAATTGGGTACACAAAGATCACCAACTATGTAAAATAAAAATATTGGGTTGCTTAGTTTAAAATTAACTTACTCAAATCAAAATGGATTGAATAGCCAAACTGTCATTTATTTACTAACGGTCATAGCCACATCTAAATATTATATTCTTTAAATTAATCCATCATGATATGCGCATTGTGCTTGTAATTGTACTTTTGGCAGCACAAAGCTTTATGGCTGCGTCATCTGATAGCTCGTGGTATTAATGGATCACTAATGTGTGGCTGGCGATTTCTTCACGTCCATCACATCTGGGTGACGGGACGACTCCTGGATATCTCAGTGGTCGGAACATTGGCGTATGAAGCCAAATGTCCCGGTTTAGATTCCTGTATCCGGGTAATTTTACAATTTAAAGAATATTACTTAAATCGACTAGTTATCATCACACGGGTCTTGAACATATATTTGCTATTTCGCAGTTATAAAATAGTATCTTAAAAAGGTAGTCTATGACATTAATAGTGTATATCTTTAAAAAAAAAATGAAATCACAGAGGATTCGTTAGGCATTTTAAATACAATAAAGGATATTTCCGTGCCAAAACTAAAGTTAAATGTCCAAAAACTATTTGATAGAAAGTAAATAAATACAATTGAAGCGAAAAAATTAAATAGAAAAATAACATGTTAAGCAAAGTTGATGTGTTTATGCAAAGTTTGAAAACATGTTATTATATAACTCTTCCTAAATATGATCCCCACAAGAGGTCGACGAAAATATTCTCGTTCACAATAACAAGTATTATCATGTATATACAACATATGTTTTGGGTGAAAAATTAATTCTTTAAGATAATTGAAATCATTCTTTTACGTACTTGTGGGTCGGTTTTATATTAAACTAATTAAAACAGGCTTCGGCCAAGTACAAATTTTACACACACACAAACTTTGAACGTTAAAAATTACTAACTTCGGCCGAATAAAATATTTATAGTGTTTTGCGACCGAGTGTACCGCTCCTTAAGAAATACTGTAACGCAAATCCCATCAGTTGCTAAGGTTGCAGCAAGATACCATTCCAGGGGCGAGCCATATGTATTATTCTGAGGCACGTGATAATTGCCTAAAATCTACAGGAGGTTGATAAGCTGTAGGACGGGTAGATGGGATGGGAGTTGATCATCGCGACAATTAAAACAATAATATGCAGGTGTAAAAATAATTAGGGGTGTGCGAGTACATGAAAATTATAATTCTAGTAGAGTTTTAGTAGCTGCTCAAACTCGACCTTAAAAAAATGGAGCACTAAGAAATTTTTTTAAATCTTTTTCTAGAAAATTCCTAGTTTAGTTGATTTTATTAGATTTTAGGATATATTACATATAAAAGAAATTTCCCCAATATTTCCTTTGGTTTATTTTTTAAAATGTACTTAGGACCTATACTTAATTTATTTAAAAAAATTGGAATTCATGTGATATTTTTTTTACAAAAAATTTAATCAAAACATGTATTTGTATTTATTTATGATTTATGCATATAGTTATTACATTAATTAAACTTTAAGTATTTATTGCTCTATATTACTCGAACTCAAGAAAAACTCGTTTTAATTCAAACTCGACACAAAGTGAATACCTACTTGCGCACCCTTAAAAATAATTATTAATAATGCAACTAGCTCATATTTGTCAAATTTAGACGTGTGTTTAGTTTTTATGTTTAAAGAAAAATAGTCCAGACACTTTTTTTTTTAAGTTATAGCCTATTACACTATATTACAGTAGCCCCCATGACTTCTTTGGTGCTGACTGACAGCTCACAGCTGACTTCTGACAGTCAACATTTAGGTATATACCTAAATTTTGACCGTCAGAAGTGACAGCTGCTAAACACATGTTTTTACAGATCATTTGGTCTGGCGTAGGTATACATAATTTGGTCTGGTAAAGTTTCAAAGATGTCAGTCAGCACCAAAGAAGCCATGGGGCTACTGTAGCTGTAGATAATTGGCATCTTGTTTTAAAAACGTGTATTGCGCAACAATAGACTAACAGGCTTACAATGCACTTTGTGGCGGAGTGTTGAGCGGAATACTAAAGTGTCAGGTTCTATTTTTAGGCTGGAAACTAAGCCTACTTACATAATCCATGACTATCTTGCAACCATTTACATATACGCAGGAAAAATTACTCCCAAATTTGTGACCATTTCTTCTTACAATTACGATGCCAATATGGTTGTAAAATTTATTAGGCCTACTCACCGGAAACAGTTTAAATCATCTTCTGGATCAAACCAAATTTTTGGACACTAATGTATCCAAATTTGCGTGGAGGAAAAGTGGAAAACCATTTATAAAAAAAACTCTTTTAATAATCCCGACCGGGATTCAACCCGATGCCCCCGTTATCTGCAATTCAGTCTAACAAGAGATTCAAGCGTTATACTATGTAACAATATTAACATTGATGTTATTTTTATTGAGCTGATATTCCTTACTAAGAAACGTTTAGATGTATCGTGTCAAACTCGTGCGTAGAGCGTGGATGTGGGTCTTGAAACATTTTCTCGGAGTGATTGTTTACCATTTAAGCCCTTGGCCCCATGTGACAGGAATATGGACTGATGTGATGACCATGTCACCTTCATAGCATTCAAAATAATCGTTGGGCCTCGACCTAATTTGGGCCACATACACCTTTGGGGATACATCTTTCTAAGCCCACTATTTAAAGGGCATAAAGACTGTGAAAAATATAAATTACCAATACATCGTAAGTCATGTTTGGAACTACTTAATGAACACAAAGTATTCATTGATTAAACTTTTTTAAATTAGCGTGCGTTTACAATAAATTCTAAAATGTGCTAACAACCCATTAAAACTGGCCGACATAGTTTAAAAAATCATTTAAAGACAAGCAGAAACATCAGGAAACGAAAGTTTTTTTTCTGTCTCAAATTTCAACGATCTATCAATAGTAGAGCAGTGACGTAGCCAGGATTTCATATCGGTGGCGGGGCCAGGGGGGTGTAAAAGAAAGGCCTCCCCCATCTATCAGCCTGAAGGTGACCCCCCCTCCTTTCCCCTTTCAAACCAACCCTATTGAACGCAAATCTTCCGTGCAACCAGTGCAAGTACACATTCAAACCATCTTAAATCACAGCTCATTTAATCCAAATAAACGTAGCATACCTAAGATGGTGGTAATATTATTATTATCACCGCGTCTTACTACCCGTTCGGGTTATACGCACTTACGCTAATGTGTAATGGTAGGGTGATTGTGAGATGAAATGGACCTACAGTTTAACGTGGAATCCGAACCACGGTGGAGGCCTGGCATTCCTCACATTCACAAGATGTCTTGTCAGAGGTGAAGGAAGGGTTTGGTAATCAGATAAATCTTATCCGGGACCGAGGATTGAACCCCGGCCGCCAGCATAGAAGTCTGACACCTTACCCCTAGACCGCCAGGTCACCCTTGTAATAATAGACTTTGATTAAATAAATATTTTGTAGCCCAAACTAGAACACACAAAGAATATAAGTAAAAGTCCAAAATTAAATAAAAACAGGCTTAAATGAATGTTTAAGTTTAAGCTGGCGCCTGTGAGCCGAGTCTTCGGGTAAAAGGGGAGGGACCCCAAACCCCCGAGAACACATCCCTGGTTACGTCAGTGAGTAAATCCGATTTAATTCTAGCTCTGTAAGCATAATATATACATTAAAAATAATAAAATCAAAGTTTGACAATCCTGAGTTAGCAGATGGCATCATTTAATGCTTTTAAAAGTTGCGATTACCTTAAAACAATAACAATTATTTTGGAATCTATATTAATAGAATGGAGAGCTTGTTTGCTATGAGTCATAAGCATCGCACGATATCTGCCGCACAAAGAGGTCTGGAATGTTAAAATTAGTAGTCCTTGTGCGACTCAAATGGAGAATATTAAATTTTTTGTTGGATTTTTTAAAATTAATTACAAATCAAGTCAAGCCTCAGGCAACGCAAATCTTAAAGGCACTAACTTTAAAGTTGCCATTCAACTACTATCTATCATTAAATATAATATATATATATATATATATATATATATATATATACGGGTAGCGCCGGGTACTTAAGCTAGTTTAGCTTACACAAAGTGAGTACAAGTATACATAATTTTTAAAATTAAGTTCTTTATCTTGAAATAATATCACTGTCACATATGTTTTTTAACTATATTTTTAGGCCTGTATTTTCTGCTCTAGGAAAGTTTAAATTCTTAAAAATTATGAGTAGTCATCTATAAAAGTTAGACAAAATATGGCAATACAATTAAAATAAGTGATACCCTTAATACGTTTTTAAATTCCCCTACTTCTCTCATATTTATAAACAAAATAAAGTTTTCCCCAATAAATTATAAGCAAACCAATAGAAAAGTTATCTTATTTTCACCTTTTCTTAGTTATATTTGCAAGAATGATAAAAGATAAATATGTAGGTGAGCTTTACAAAATTGCATTGATTGCAGTTAAGCTAATAGTTTTTACCGATGTGTGTTGTTCTACTTTATATTTCCAAACATTTTCACAAAAAATGTATGAGAATTTGAAAATGTTCCTCCCTTCTATCCATCACATTAAATTCCCAAACTTTCCAATGTTTTCCACGTGTCTATCATTCATCAATGATTAAAATGTGCATGCTTCTACAAGTACCACATCATTATAACGGTAACATAATAAAGTTTGATTAAGAAAAATTGAATCTTTGGTAAAAAAAAAGTAGGTTAAAAAGCTATTGGCGAAATTTGGCACTAAGTTTTCGATTAAGAAAAAATTAATCTTTGGTAAAAAAATATGTTAAAAAGATATTGACAACATTTGGTACTCAGTTATTTAGTAAAACATATTTTAACATAACATTAATTCAAATAACTCAAATCAATGAATCAATCTTATATCTATTCCGTCCAAACAAATAAAGGGCCTATTAAAAAAAGGAATATTAAAATGTATTGCACTATAACAATGTTAAGTTATGCGTCACTAATTGGCAATATGTTGTGTTCTCTATATGAATTTCTTAAAGTAAAAGTTATTTAATATGAGTTTTTAATTGAAATATCAAGTCAAAACAAATAATGAGATCATTATTAAGTCACTAAAATCTTCAATTAAGTATTAGTTCAATTGTTTGCCAACTAATTACAACATTAAATAATATGTTCTCGGGACCACGCACGGCTGACATATCTAAGTGAGGGTAGTAGCTAATTAAATGCTTTGTTTTATTATACTCTTCTCTGATAATTAGATTGTTTCGTTAGTCATTACTTGATTGTTTTTAATAAAAGATGCAAGGAGATTCTGCTCTTAATAATTAGTGTGTTATTATGAATGAATAAAAGCAAAGATTTCACACGATTTTGTTTTAATTTCCGTATATCTATTTTGGTAAACTTTACTTTTACATAATTGAACCTTTTTCTAAAAAATAAATCAGCGATTGTTGTGTTTTGCATTGCGATTAAATAAACAGTAAAAAAGTAATGCATCACTTTAATTGGTGTTTTTTCCAATGTATTTCCAAACTGAGCTATTTAATTGCATAGCTAGTTTTGATGTCATTCCTGGAGTATTTTATGTCCTAAGAGAAGAACATAACAATAAAGACTGCTAATGGGCTCTTAGTTCCCGTTAGGACTATACGAATATATTAACTTCATTAATGGACTAAGAATGAGGAAAGGGACATTTATAGTATAGGAGATGTAACCAGAATTTTACGGAGGCAGAGTGAAAAAAGTTAAGGAAAAAACACCCCTGACGGGATTCAAGCCCTCCCCACCACCACCAAACCAAACTAAACGAGCCTGGTACGAGTTTTTCATTACTGTGACCATGATCGTAGTAAGTTCATTTAATAGGTATCTTCATTTTTTAAAAACTTTACTGATTAAAACAGTTATATTTAAGTATCGTGTTTTTTTAATCAGTTAACGACAGTTAATTTTACAAAGAAGGGTATTTTAGAAAATACATAGATTGTTATTCTATAGGTAACGATAATATATATCAAACGTAACAGCAACAGATCACATGACTTAACGTATGAATGAGTAAACGTAGAACTAATAACTGTTATAGTTGTCAACTAAGACCCTTCCTATGATAATTGGACTATAGCATGACTCATACGTAAGCTCTCTAGATATAAATGACCGGTTGTTAATAGGTTTACCATATAAAAATTCCTGTTGACTTGTAAAAAAAAGAAGTGCTATACATGGCCATGTCTAACTAATTTATTTTTACAAGCTCACTCGTCAGAAACGAACTCTTTTACAGTGCTACTTCTTAAGTATAGCTTTACATTTACGAAACCTTTCCTTCTAATCACTATTACACGAAGCCAAACTGTGTTTAGGAAGGCTACATAAGACACAGCTGTTGTCAGGTAGACGTGGCAACACTGGTCACCATAAACTACGTCACAACACCGGCGGAAGAGTCGTTTAGCAAGAACCACACAAACACCCCAACCATAACATTACTTCCCCGCCGAGGGTCATGAAGTCTAGCGCAGGAGTGTCCACCACTATGGCTGGACCGCACGTTCCAATTGTGTACAGTTCTAAACAATAAAAGTGGCTACTGGTATAACTTAAGAGAACCTTAAGTGTAAGATTTTTCTTTCCTTACGTCAATTGTATAATAATTTAGTGCCCACTTACGACAGGTATTAGTTTTGGTATGTAACCTTGTTATTAACATATAAGATCGTACGTACTTAAATAATTTTAGTTAGTTATCTTACAACTCACAACCGTGATAATTATATGTAAAATAAAAACCTAACTGTACATCACAGTCCTTGTTATCACAAAACAATTCAAATAAACCCTTCACGTTTAAAAGTGCCCTATTTTGAAAATCAACTATTTAGCGGTTTATGATGGGGAAACAAAGATATTTTAAAACCATGCCGCGTCTTCGATTGAGTGGAGTGGTACAATGCCGCTTCCGAATTGGAAACAAAACTTTATTACGTTCATAAAATGATGCATTAAGATGGGAAAGCAATAATTCAATTTATTGGGGGGAAACGGAAACATTGGCTCTAAAACAAATGTCACTATGGTTGAAGTTGCATGCAATTAATTGGTAAAGTCCAATTTTTATAGGAAGAACAGAATTCACCAACTTTGATTGGAAGTTACTAACATTTGAAATTAGAAATATATTTTGTTTGATTGATTTATTATATATATTCCATATAAAAAATTATAATAACACTTTTAATACTACCTCCTTATGGATTACTTAGTAATCAAATTATTTGTTTGTAAGCCTTATATTAAAAAGTGCAAATAAATATTAGTTTGAAATAAAAGTTATTTATTTTTTATACTCCAGCGAATAAACACAATTAGCGTTGGGTATTGGTGTCATCAAAATAAACAAAGACCCTATCAAGTCGCCATATTGAATTCTTAATTAAGGCAACCTTTGAAAAAGCTTCACTTTGGTTCCTTAATTTAAATAAATCACAAAAAAAAGTTATAAAACTGTTATTATTACAACAAACTTTTTTTTTAATATTTTAAATACTAGTTTCATTTTACATTAAGTTTAAAGAGTAAAATATGCCGTGTGTTAGACAACGAGATTAAAAGCGTACGTTTGTTTTCGTGTTTGTATAATTTGTGTTGTATTGGTTATTAAAAAGATTGGACGTAAATTAACTAGATAATATATTTTTTTAGTACAGGTAATTTGTTTAGTAAAAGTTACCCTACTTTGGAACATATGATCTGTGAGAAAATTGTAAAGTTTATTTTGCAGTGGATACTTTGTATATATCTTTTTGAACTCCTTTATTCTTGTGTACGAATAATTACAAAGTATTTGTATTATTATTAGCACCGCGTCTTACTACCCGTTCGGGTTGTACGCACTTACGCTAATGTGTAATGGTAGGGTGATTGTGAGATGAAATGAAGGACCTACAGTTTAACGTGGAATCCGAACCACGGTGGAGGCCTGGCATTCCCCACATTCACAAGATGTCTTGTCAGAGGTGAAAGAAGGGTTTGGTAATCAGATAAATCTGTGCCGGGACCGAGGATTGAACCCCAGCCGCCAGCACAGAAGTCTGACACCTTACCCCTAGACCGCCAGGTCACCAAAGTATTTGTAGCAGTGACATATATTTAATATTCTATTTTATGTTAATATATTTTCTAAAGTTCATACTGCGTATGTATAAAGAAAAGAAGTGGGGACCCTAACCTATTCAAACCCTAAGATTATTCCCCTTCACTAGGCCTAGGTTCGGAAAAATTTATGTTAATATAGTACTAATACAAACCATAATAAGATAAATGGGTTTCTAATAGGAGAGATTTATTAGTTTAGATGTATTGATATTAACATTATTTTAGTGGTTTTACTGTGTATTAAACCATTTTAAATAGAATAGCTTTAGTTACGAAATTAGGTCGCATTTTTTTAAAACAATCTTTGTTACAGAGGTGCTTGTGTTGAATAAAGGTTTAGTTTTATTAATCTCAATTCCCCCCTCTGTGAATGAGTCTCAAAACCCTGCCAACAAGATCTATGACTAGAAGAGTCTAGTGGTCCCATTTATCTGCTTGATTCCTACCACTCAGGTGCGATGTTCCTAAACTATCAACTGAATTGATCCAAATCTACTAGAGTAGTGTGAGATGTTGAATAGGCTAATTTTGTGTTTTTATAAGTTTTTTTACATAAGTCTATCTTTGCCAGGAGTGTTTTTCTATATCTAGTAGTTCTCACTATTTATAATTCAGAACAGGGTGAAATGTGTTTCAAAATAGCCTGGTTTTCTTCCTATTTATATAGTTTGTCGAGTAGTTACAGAAATCATAAAGGGCTACGGGAGTGGTAAGTAAACACATACTTTAAGATAAGCTGTGATTATAACTCAAACACCACCAAACCAAACATCTATAGGTCTATTAATCACACAAAAATGTTCGATAGTGTGTTTGTGGTATTAATACTATTTTCCAACAGCATTTGTTTATTAACGGGAGTTGGTGCGCAAACATATCTACATACAGGTCACATTTTATAAATAAAATAATAAATAACTAATTATATAATACCATCATCCCGGTCACAAGAATACGGAGAACCTAATGACATTAAAATCATTATTGAAAATAATTTATAACTAGCAAATGAGTCAAAAATAGGCCTAGCTAAGTCCCGTGTTGTCGATGCTTGAAAGGTTAGGTTGTGTTAGTTTTAAATTCTTAAAAATAATACAAAAAGATAACTATTGCATATAATAATAGAATAAATAAAAATACAATAACTTAACCTTACCTTTAATTAGTTGGTTGATAATCAATTTAACAATATAATGGTGCTAGGAAAAAATGGTGTCATATATTAAAATTTAAAACCAGATACAAATGTTATTATAATTTTAAATAGTCTTTATTATAATTTTAAATAGTCATTTATTAATTCTCTTTGGTTTTTTTTACTGGTATGAGGGATTAGAAAATTAAGTAACATTATTTTCTATTTAAAAAAGAAGCTTATAAATGTATTGGTTTTGGCGTACCCCCCCCCCCNCCCCCCCCCCCCCACCTTATCACACTTTTATTATATAAATTATTTCAAGGGTTTATTTTATCTGTAAACATGTTTGATAAATATTGATTTCAGTCACTGTGAAAGGAGTTTACAAGAGATTCTACACATCAAGTTATGTATAGAATGTATCATTAAGGTTGTTTCCAGTGAATATTTACAAAACTCTTACTTGGACCTGACCTCTCTCCCTTTTGCCTTTAGGGATATTTACAAATATAAGCTATTGCTCTTATTTTGAATGTTTGGCCCTCAACAGCAACAGATGCATAAATTGTACTATACAAACTATTGAACATGTATACATTAGCTGTAATTTGTAAAAAAAATATTTTCTTATCGAAGCGCAAAATATCCAATTATGTGCATTTTATTGATAATTCTCAGGAAACACCTTTCATCGGATATTGCCATGTCGGCCATAAGATAGAGTGACAGTTTTTTGTGTATATAAAATCTCGCTGAGCACATATGTTGAAAGTGTTAAACATGTTTGCATAGGTCCAATTCTTGTATAAAAGTGTTGCCTTTAGCTAACATACGTCTTGCTTCACATGACATGATGCTCTAATAGGCTCACACGCTAGTGGGTAACCTTGAATTAAGTCACAGGATCCTTGCACAGATATTAGTTTGCAATCACCCACAGTTACTCCCTTATCAACTGTCTGTTTTGTGTTATGCGCGAGGCCAGTATGTGGGAATACATATACATGTTTTAGCTGGAGTAAACATTTGACCCACTGCGAGAAACTTATTAAAGAAAATTGGGGCAGATAGATGACGATGGGTCAACTTAGGTGACGATGATTATTAAGATGAGTCCAACTCTGGTGATGCAGAAGAAGTTCTGGCTACACCTCTAGACGAGTCCAGGGGTGATTGTAACTAACTCTTAAATTTGCTAACGTGATTTTACGGACATTAAATTATTATAAAATTAATTAGCTCATCAAAACATTAAGTCAAGTTAAGCTCTTACACATCCAACATATTGTTGTCTACTATATTAATAATACACTTATCCTTAGTGAATAGTTCAATCTGTGAAGAAGGGGACTGATGTACCTAAAAAATCACATAATTATGTGTGTATGTTTTAATTTTGAATTTTGAGGCCTACAGTTTCCTGGTAAGTGTGTATACCTTGCCCTTCTATTCTCTTTTCAATGTTTAAATTAATACACATATGGAAAAAAGTAATAAAATAGCTTTTTTAAAAAATATTTTATTTTTGATAAAAAATAATAATTTTGTATTACTATAGCTTTTCTTGTTTTCAAAACTTTGCTTGTTAAAAGTGACAGCTGCTAAACACGTGGTCTTTCAAATTATTTGTTTTGGCGTAGAGATACATTTTGAAATCTAGTAAATTTTCCAGAAATATTCTACTGTTCTTCTTACCGAAATCAAACTGTATATCACCGATTCGTAGAGGGAGTCGTGCGGCTATTATATGTATACTAGACTTGGTCTATAAACTGAAATTTGTTTCTCATTAGTGTGAGCTATTGAGCCAACCAGGACAATCGAGAATATTCGGAAAGTTAATTTTAAGTTAGTTTTCCGCACGGGAAACAAACATTAAGCTAAATTACAACTAGGAGATGTTAGAACCTAAAATCCTGTTTGTGGTTTCAACGATCTCAACTGAGCTCTGAGCCTTCACTAGAATACCGACATTCCGGTGAAACAAACCTTGAGTTAAATCTTTTGGCCATGATAAATAAAACCTTGCTCTATAAACACTGTTTAGTTTATTCTATACACATATTAATATCAACAGTTCTTGAATATCTGTCATATGCATAATTACATGTCATTTGAGCAAGACTTGAGTAGAGATAAAAGGTTCCGTTTAACTGCAAAGTTAGTTATGAAAGATCTTCAATTACTATTACTATATTAAGCATATAATGAAAACGAATATTACTACTGATGAGGCAAGATTTTGATTATTTAGGAAAGTTTATCCGTGATCTTTTTTCGATTTTGTTGACAGTTTATTTCAAGAAGGTGCTTGCACAAAGTTTTTCCATAAAAAGAGAGTCCAATCTCAACTGCCTGAGATGGGTACGAATAAATGAAACTATACTTAAAACCTCGCGTTGTTAAATAAGATTATTGTAACCTACTGTAGTGTGCAGTTAGACCCAATATAAGCATATATTGTCTTGAAATAGAACTAAAATTAGAATTTTCGGCAGAGTAATGAGAATAATAATAATATTTTTCTGCCATTTAATGAAATTAGGTAAAATAGTTTTATTAATCGTTCAAGTATCAAGGATGTGTAAACTAGTATATTTAAATGTTGTAAACAAGTTAGTGTGTTTAGATAATTGTTTTAAATCAAATGTGAGGCAAACTAAGCTATTTATTGTGAAAAAATTGCTTTGTTTTGGAAACAATATATTTAAAATAAGTAATTAGATATAAAATAACTTTAATTAAGTGGATTGCTAAGGCGGGGCTGCAAACCAATATTTACTAAGAATATTTTTTTTAATAATTTGCGTTCATGTATGCGAACATTATTCGCAATCTTAGTGTTATAATATACGAATTGCAAAGGTCACAGTTCACGGAGAGGTTAGGGTTAGAATCCAGGCCATGAAATATTAATATAGTATCCTTCCGCCCCAAGTTATCTACCCTCCCTATGAGCTCTTTGTGCTTCTCCAGGTGTAGGTTCTCTAAAATATCAGTTTAAATTAATAATCCATTAATATACCACTAATTAAACATATTATCCATACATTATTTGTAACAATCTGTGTTTAAAATAGGAAGAAAAAGCATTGTTTTGTATTAATTGCCCTACCGTTATAAATTATGTTACTAAGGTGTTCATAAGTAAATACGTTAGGATAAATAATTTGTCTTAACAAAACCAATTTATTAATAAAATAAAGGTATGCTTTAACGAAACTCATTGATACGAAAAAATAATTCAACGCCGTAGTATGTCAATGTTTAATGTCAAAAGACCCGCTATATTAAATACTGATTTATTTTGTTTTAAGTTTTCAAAATTGAATAAACTTTAGTATAATGGAGAGAAAATTCATAAACTAAATCAATAATGTGTATTGTATTTAATACAATGGCTAAAACTTTTTAAAAAATTACTAATTTGATGGAATGGGAAGTAACAGACAACAAACGATTATCACCCCTCGTAGAGTAGTCTTGTGGCAGTCGAACGCGTTCAAAGCAGACCTAGGAGAACACGTGGGATATTAATGACAGTACAATTTGATACATAATTTGCTCCTGTATATTTTGGTTTGGAAAACATATTCAAGGTGTTTTTCCTCCTATCTTCAACGGTCTTATTGTTTTGTTTTCTATTAAGAGTAACCTGGAATTTCATTACAGTACTCCATTTTCATACTCAATTTTAATATTTTAAATTAATTAAATTTGTTCGGGGAGCTCAAACACGAAATGAATATAATGTATCTGTCGCTGTCTATGAGTAAACAAAAACAATTATTAAGATAAAGATAATACATGAATTTAGTCACACATTGCGAATGAGCATAGAGAGTGGAAAAGTGTCAAAGGAACAGACAAGGAAACGTTGGAAACTGCCAATTGGCTGTAATGAGGAATTGCGGAGGGTTTAAATACCTCAAGGTGGCGATATAGGAAACTAGAGAAAACGACAGTTGGTTTGTGTTTTTTTGCAATTTTTATGGAAAAACTTTTTTTTTTGCCAAAATAAAAAATATATCCAGTAGATCCATCGAGTTTAATTTCTACACATGGTAATATAAACATTTGTTGAATATCTGTCATGAGTGTAGCGGCATTAGATGACAACATTTTTAAATAAAGGATAAAAGGTTATCGTTTAATTTCAGGACACACTTGACAGATATTCATGAACTGTTGAGGTGACCATGTGAAGAAAATTACACTCTTAGTTCCTACTGGAGAATTACATGATTTATTTTGCCCATAACCCGCCTCGTTGGCGTAGTTGGCTAACGCGCTAGTCGTGTTGAGCTGCTCGACTGCTGAGGATGGGGAGATCGAGGTTCGAATTTCGGTCAGGTGAACTGGGGGTGGTTTTTCCTAAATGGTTTTCTACTCTCCCTCCACGCAAATGCGGGTTCACTTCCTCTAATTCAACCTTCCCAATTCCTAATTCATTAGCGTAATTAGTAAAGCTTATAACCCGAACGGGTAGTAAGACGCGGTGGTAGTAGTTCTATACAAACTGTAAAAACACTAGCCTTTTCTCGCATTCCCTAAACGCCCAACTTAAAAGCACGACCAAGATTCTCTAGCTTTGTCAATCTTATTCTCATTATAAAGAACTTCCAGAGATTACGTCTGCATGACTGATGAATGGTGACAATCTGGCAACACCGCCGTGCTAGCTAACTGCAAAGCAGGCTGCATACAGACAAAAAACACGGCGCATTCAATACGTGCAGTTGTAAGTTTAGACCTAGACTAGCAGCATTATAAAATCTAAAATAATAGCGGACACAGAAGATCAACATGAAAACTTTTAAGTAAGTTTACTTTTATAGTAAATAAACATTCTCAAATATTTTTTAGTAAGAGTTTATCTGTATCCTAGCAACGTACTTACTAAAGGGGAGGAGTTGAAATAGCCTCTATTTTGCAAAAAACCCACATGTCAGTACGGTTTTCTTCTAATAACCTCACTTGTCAATGACAGAAAAACATTTGAGCAGTAGTATAAAAAAAAGGCTGATCAGTTCTCTTATGAACGTCAGCTTCCTGCTGAAAATGTAAATAATCCATTGAAACGAAATGAAATTTGTAATGAATAGTTATATTTTGAATAAAATATTCTAAGGATTTCTTTTGGTAAAAATAGTATCCCAAACACACCTTATGTAACAAATATTTCTGCAAAAATACCATAAGTCACAAATATGCTAAAAAAACATATTCCAAACACAAATTATTTATTTAAAGACCCATAAAGCTAAATTTATTTTGAAGTAATATATTCAAAACTATGTCCAGAATGATGAAGAATACCCCCAAAAATAATCAAATTATTTAGTATAATAGTATCAAAGATGGGCATTTTTATGTTCCTCCTGAAAATTACTCAAAGGTGACATAAGGGATTTTTACAAGAAGCCCTTCATTTAGATTTATCCCTTTTCCTCTTTTAATATAGTTTACACTTTTTTAATATTTTTACTTACCCTCTTTAGATTAAAAAAATATTATTTAATTTTTACCCTTTATGTACGTTTACTTTTTTACCCTAAAATATTTATCCAGTGATAAGCCAGGCAATTAATGTAAAATGGCGTAAAAAAATGAAAAATGGACCCAAAAGGGGTCAAAAGTAAGTCTAATCAAACACCGCAATAAGACCAAAAGTGGAAAAATGTCCAAAAAGAAGCAAAATGTCAAAAAGGGCACGATTATTGAGAAAAATTGTAACAAAAGCAAAATGTAAATTTAATTTTAAAAAACAGAAAAGGGCCAAAAAGGAGTAAAAGGGAAAAAAGGGTTAAAACGTTAGGCTAAGCGGGGTCAAAAGTGTAAACGAGGTTGAAAAGGTAACAGAAGGTAAGAAGAATGAAAAGGGTAAAAAGCATAAACGGGGTAAGAAAAAAGTAAAAAAAAACAATACTTTCGTGTGTGTGTGTGCGTGCGTACACAATGGTCATTTTTGTAGCTGCCTCTAAGAAAAAGTTTATTGTGCGCCCTTGATCCCATCACAATATAAGATGTGAGGAAAAGCATGAACATTATTGTAAACGCGCATTTCCTTGCCTTGTTAATAAAATGTCTGCAGCGATGAAAGAGTAAGCCTCTTAAGGCTATGCACTTGGTCGCTGTTGACATAGACATGAGTATGAATCCCTATAGGGTTCAATGAGGGGTTATTTTTACATATATGACTTTCCAGTCATATAGTCATACTATTGCGGGTGCATTTCCTCTAAAATATCTGCCTAATCCTTAACCCATGTATAAGCCGTTAACTTTAGTGTTAAACACGCACACAAAATAAACAGTATCTACTTTTATTATTTTACAAACGGGTTTGACGAAACAAAATATAAGTGCTAAGATGGGTTTTTTAAACCCGTCATCTATAAAAAAGATAAAAACAAAAACAATGGCTTGCCAAAACGCGTTAAGGAAGAGGGGCAGTGGGCGGGGTCACGACAACCTTGCGGCTCGTCAGCTTGATTTATTCGTGTCCCACTTCTGAACTTCCTGATGATGATGCTCACCTGTTGGGCCAAGGCCCCCCCCTCTCCATCATTACAACACGTCCTCGTCAAACGCCGCCTTCACAACTTCAAGTTCGGCCGAGAAGTGGACGGGCTAATTGGGCAGTTGTTGACAGGAATAGTTTTATAATCAAATGGATTGATATCAGGAAATAGTCTAATTTGCATTTGCTTATAGAAAATACATTTTTTTTGAGGGGTCAACAATAACATTCTGCTATTATTAATATTATTATTTTATAGGTAGTTATACTATCTAGCAAGAATTACATATCTAGCTCACATAGCTTGACGCATGAATACATGAATGTAATCACTTTCAAGTAAGCTAGAAACGTTAGTAGCTGTCATCTAAAACCCTTCCTACAACAATACAAAAAATGTCCCTTTCCTTGCCGGTTTATTTATATTTAACTCCTTAATAATACAGTTTTCTTTAAACATTTAGGAGCCCCTAATATATAGATAGGTTTATTGTGAGAACACATGACCCATCACACAATTTAACGAGCGGTCAGCCCTCCTGCCCCGAGTTTCTGATTGGGTTTCTACCTACCTTGGTCCCGCCAAGTAAACAACCCCCACGTGTTTAAGTGAAAATTTGTTTAACTTTAGTTGACTCCCTAACTTTAAAATACTCATGGATAATGGCCCAAAGTTCCAAACTGGACCACGGCAAACTACCATCCATGGGAGAATCCAGGAGAGCAACGGAACCCGGAATTAGAGAAAAATCCCTGCAGCCACCTACAAACCAAAAACCACGAACGTTGGGACCAAGCACTGCCTCAAATCCTGTTCTGTCTCCGCGACCGGAAGAACGAAGATACCGGTTTAAGTCCTAATGAGCTACTTCAAGGTCAAACCTTGCCACAACCAGGAGACTGGCCCGCTCCTGAAAAAGCGTCAGCGGTATATGAGGGAACAGCCCCTGAGACAGGTGAAGAACCGGGGAGAATCTCTTAGTGAATTTAGAGAACAGCCAAAAGCGCATCATCTAGGGCATCAAAACTGCTACATTAGCCCCGTGGCTTCTTTGGTGCTGACTGACAGCTCACAGCTGCTAAACACATGCTTTTGTAGATCATATGGTTCAGCGTAGGGATATATAATTTTGTCTGGGAACTTTTCAAAGCCGTCATCTGTCAGTCAGCACCAAAGAAGTCATGGGGCCACTATACTTGAAGAGAAAACAGGAGAACCCTTAGTTTCAGGGACAAGGGTTCTACTTCGAGACCACCCACTACTCAATTCCCACAGATGGAGACGATCGTTACACTCCATCCACCCTCGACAACCACTGACTAATTTTGTCTCTCAAAACATTCTTCTATTCTTGAAATGTATTTATGTTGATAAATAAAGTGGTGTGCAATTTTAGGTACTTAGTAACAGTTTATGAGTTCATGGCACTCGTTTGCTCTTGAGTAAGCTTACCATTAAGGGTGCCCAAAGAGCAAATCTTAGCATATAAGAGTCCTCGAAATTGTTTTCAAGTTAAAAGGGGTTTGCACACTTTAAGTGTCTGTGAACCATTGTAGTATTTTATTTTTAAAACCGTCAGATTAAAGAAGATCAACAGTTGTAAGGGCATTACAAAGTTTGTTAAAGGTGGCATTCCCCCTAGAGATATTTTGTATCGTATAGTAATAGAAGTAATACATATTTTTCATGCAAAAACTTAGATTAATAAATCCTACGATTTAGTCTTATGTGTGACAATAATAATCATAGAATCACTATTGATGCAAACAAATATTGTAACATCAAACGGTCCCACAAATTTCTGATCTTTTGACCGCGTGAGATATTTCGTGTGATATGATTTCAGACACCCGGGTTTATTTCTGTCGTTTCAAATTCCAAATTTTACCCTCCAATATGATTTTATTCTTTCTTCGGATAAAATAATGTTGGCAGTTTGTTAAAATTCACTCTCCTCATCCTGAGTATTGTTAGATCGTTTCAAATCATTGATAACCAGTAGTAGCACTATAACGTTCAAAAGAAATAAAAGCTTTACCAAATATTATTATTATTATTATTATTATTATTATTATTATTATTATTATTAGCACCGCGTCTTACTACCCATTCGGGTTGTACGCACTTACGCTGATGTGTAATGGTAGGGTGATTGTGAGATGAAATGGAGGACCTACAGTTTAACGTGGAATTCGAACCACGGTGGAGGCCTGGCATTCCTCACATTCAAAAGATGTCTTGTCAGAGGTGAAGGAAGGGTTTGGTAATCAGATAAATCTGTGCCGGGACCGAGGATTGAACCCCGGCCGCTAGCACAGAAGTCTGACACCTTACCCCTAGACCGCCAGGTCACCTTCGAGTGTGATAAAAAGTGTGTAATAGCGTGTATGTGTAAGAGTGAGTGTATAAAAATGCAAAAGTATGTGAAAGTGAGAGAAAATATTTTGTGACAGTGTATGTGAGAGTGAGTATGTGAGTTAATGAGAGTGAGAGAGTGTATGAGAAAGAAAAAGTGGGATGTTTTCATTCAACATGATTTATGCGATCGCCTAAATATATTGTTCGATCATCAAGAGTTTAATACCCTAGTGATTTAGGTATACACTAACATGGCGTAATAATAATAACGCAACACCTGCTTCGGTGGCCGCGGGGTCTAAGGTGTCACTCTCACAATATGATAGACTGCCGATGACACGGAGATTGAGGTTAGAGTCCCGGCCAGATGTACTGAGGGTGTTTTTCCTAAATGGTTTTCCACTCTCTCCACACAAATGCAGGTACACTTCATCTAAATCCAACATCCTTAATCCATAACACGCTGCCGAAATTGCGTACCTAAACAGTTAGTAAGAAGCAGTGCTAAAAATATATGAAAACATGTATGACTAGGTCTAACCATGTATAGTTTTTTTATTAGCAGTATGATTGACAAGACCAACTTTTTAACCAGTACTTGAGCCGTTTTATTGATAGTCCAGCTCTCAGGGGAGATATACGAGTGGAGGACAACAGGATCGTAACGCGCTCCACAGATGTAGGAATGTGGGTGAGGAAGACAGGAGTGGTCAGTCCAGTTACGAGAGTGGACAAACACACAAGGAGGTAGTGAGTGGCTTGGTTTATGAGATCCCCTTGCAATCAAAGATATACATATTTAGCACCAGATCTTGCTAGCCGTTAGGGTTATACGCTTGTATACTAATTAGGCTAATTTATTTAAGGGTGGGGGACGGTTATATTTGTAGGAAGTGTACCCGAATTTGCGAGGAGGTAGAGTGGAAAACCATTATGTAAAAGCCCCCCTCAGTACAACCGAGCGAGATTCGAACCTATCGGCAGTCCATTATAATGCAAGAGAAGAGCCTTATCTTGCTGCCACTCAAGTGGGTCAAAGAATTAGTCCTTTATCAGAATGCAACTCCATCTATATTTCACATTACACTCAAGATTGCTTACGTGAATGACGACTGGAATATTATGCCAACAGTCGACTTGAGCATCTGTAATCCGGCCTCTCGGTCTAGTGGTTAGCATTCTTGGCTACTAATCTAGAGGTCCCGGGTTCGATTTCATAGGTAGACTATTTATCTCGAATGAGCATTATCCCTATGGTTGTCATGGTCTGGTTGATTAGGCTTAACTAAGCTTTAAGACTTCTGCTGGCTCCACATAATTATCATCATCACATCATCTCATCGGGCCGAACGAAGTACCCCCACGTACATATATCCCCCACTGTCAGTAGATGACTAGGAATGTCTAGTACAAACCCTGGTGGCATACGCTGAAAAATAATTTAAAAAATCATAAATGTCAGAGTGCGTTTCCAAAATGATTTGAAATAATAGTTTGGAGCCATCATTTGCTTTGAGAAGGAAACGACATTGTTAAAAAACCTATCATTAGTCTCTCCCCTCCCACGTTTGTGAATCATATGTCGGCCACCCGAGTCTTGAGTCAAGTTAACTATCAGCCGACTCTCTGACAATGAGTTGCCAAACAGGAAAATTTACAATTTTAGCTGGTCCGATTTGAAAAACTATTTCTACGTCATGAATAGCGTAGACAACAGTTTCACAGACTCGCCACTAAAATGATAAATAATAATAAAATCTTGTAAATATTTCAAATGGTTACAATAATGTGTATCATCACACGAAGCGTGGTCATGTTTAGATCTATTAATCCCTTAAAGTAGTGACAAATATGCTACATTAGAGGCTGAAAAAGCTATAATTCTCAATATAAATAACATTATTAATCTAATATTATGAGTCAATATTTACCACGTCTTAGAAATGAAAATACTGTATATAGATAAAATCATGTATTATTTCTTTCAAAACAAGAGTGGATGAGTCAAAAATGAAACTTGTTTTCAACGTATCAAGTCATGCACGGCAAAGGCATTCTAATTAATTTGAATAAATATTAATAATATCTAAAATATATTATTCATACTGTACAATAAGGTTTTTTTCCCTAGTGACATCACGTATTTTAAAATATTAAATAAGAAACCTCGACTATAATAATTACCAGTTCCTCTGTCCAGCCGGAAAATTCTCCATGGCTAGAAAATCTAAGAAGCAGAAATTTTGCAAACAGGTAGCCCCTAACTCAAAAGGGCGCGGGAATATTTGGTGACATAATTAACAAGAGGCCCCCAAAATGGAAAGGGAGGTTTCATTAAAACAAATTCAAATTTTCTGGAAGGCCAGTAGACCTAGGAAGCTGATAATTTTCAGGTAGGTCAGGTTGGTAGCCACTAACCCAAGAGAGTGCAGGGATACGTGGTTGCCAAAAATTGCCATGGGGAGGCCCTAAAAAACGACGAAATACATACAACAAATGTCGTTTATAATAAGATTTTCAAATGAGGAACAGTATTACTTTAGTTGAAGTAAATATGTGATCTACTATCTAGAATATTTAATGGAAAGGCGCCTCACAGATTATGAGGGTTACTAAAAAATTATTCCCTTTCCCAATCTTGTCCAGTAAATGTCAATAGGACACATTACAGATACACGATCATAAATGAAGCCGTTGTTTTCCAAACGGGTACTAAGCTAGTAAATAAAATAAAACTAGTCTATTCAAATGAATGATGTAAGCAGCACATTTTATTATTTAGCACCATGTCTCAACAGCTGTTCATGTTGTACGCACAAGTATTAATTAAGCTAATGAGTTAGGAATTAGGAAGGATGAATGTAGAGGAAGTGAATCCACATTTGCGTGGAGGGAGATTGGAACACAATTTAAGAAAAACCTTCCCCAATTCGCCCGACTGAGATTCGAACCTAGATCTCATCCTCAGCAGTCTAGCTCAACGAGAATACAAAACATAAAAAATGGGGATATTTTATTTTATATGTGTGTATATATNTATATATATATATATAAGATATCCCATTTTTATATATATATATATAAGATATCCCATTGTTTTTTATCTATATATATATATATAGTAGAAAGTAAATTTGTTTAAAAAAACGTGCTAAATTCAATAAAAGTAATCTCACTACATGCAAGTGAGGGTACATTTCTAAACTTTACCTCCCTCCTCCCGACTAAAACGGGCACTGCGACACGGCAAAAAATAAAATATTAGGTAAGGTCGTAGAGTAAGGAATAATATGCGCACAAATTCACAGATTTGGAGTAAGTTTAATTAAGCCGAGTTTATCTCTTGATATGAAACTGAGCAATCCCTTTGAGCAGCCGAGTGCGTATGTATATATACACATACACACACGTCCCATCACAGACAAACAAAATCACTCAAGTTTGTCTTAAGCCGCATTTCACGGTTCACTTTGGATGATCATCACGGATGAATCATCTAAAGTGAATTCATTTTATGTTTATATCATTGATAGTGAAAGTCAGTTGACTTCAAAATGGTGCAAAGTGAAATTGTTTGGCTTGGAATTGAAATAATTTGTGAATGTATTTTCTCTCAATGCAGAAAAGTTTGTGGAGAAATAATAATAATAATAATAAAAATGAATGTTGGTGGATAAAAACCATGGGTAGTTTGACGTCAACAATTTCCCGTGTTGCTTTCACTATCCCATTTAACTTTATTTTTCTATTTTTCAGCCTTTTTATTCCATAGGGCTGGCTGGATGTTCTTTAAGTAATATTCCAAATTGTTGACATATGCTAATCTTTCAATTTGAAACTATTGTTTTGAGTACTGATATAATGCACACACCAAAAAAAACACACGGTACAAACACGTTTCAATGACTACGATAAATGAAACACTGCGGTGAGTATAGTTTACAATGTTTTATACCCGAGGATTAATCCATGACGGACGAAAGTAGAACCTGATCCTAGCTTGTTCATCGATCACCCTAGGTGATCACTTTCATAGATTGATTGTTTATAATCTAAATGGTTCACTCCTCTTTAATTGTGGGTGATTCATCCGCGATGATCATACAAAGTGAACTGTATAAATCGGGCGTAAGCGCGACACTAGGCGGTAGTGACGCCAATCCTTGCTCTCCCGTTCTTAATTCCATGTCTTGTTCAATGATAAGAGCTTTTCTTTACCCTCTCAAACGAGGCTGAGCGTTCTATAGTCTGATTTTGGTTAGAAGAACAGTTTAGGGATTCAAACCTATTTCTTTGCAACCAACATTGACAACATTTACTACTCATATTATTGGTGTAATTTTAGAGGTATTGGTAATAGCCATCAAACGTGACAGCTGCATACATGACTTGACGTATGAATATATTACAACTGTTTTAGTAACTTTAGAAACTAATAGATACTGAACCGAGTAGTTATATCAGCACAGAATTTCTATCAACGAGAAAGGAAAGGTATTTTCTAGGACTGGGCCGATGCCGACAACCGATCCGATTTATCAGCCGAGATTGGCCAGGGCTATAGAGTAAGGGCTGTCTCACTACGGCTCTGGAGGTGGTCCTCTCTCATTCAAGACGTGACGTCACAGGCCTGATAGAGCTCGAATGACACACAAAGAACGCTCGAAAGTTTCAAAACATAAATCACATTTTCTCGTAAACTGCTTGAACAATCACAGTCATTTTTTCAGAATTTGTTATAAAAACCTTTTAAGACACGAGGAAATTATTAAAATTCCCATATCCCAATTGGTTTGCTTTTAAAAAATTGTTTTCTAATGAAAGAACTATAA
>CABFOW010000493.1:0-27171 GCA_902141385.1 Timema californicum | reverse complement strand
CCATCGAATCATTTTACCCTTATAGGCCAATGATTTGAGTTGTGTGGGTGTTAACAGTTTTGCGAAACAGTTAGTTAAATGACAGTGTTCTTCATATTTACGTTTAATTAAGCATAATTTTCGCTTTAGTGATTTTGTTACACTAACATGCTTACTAATTTGTTTAGAAAGTATTTTAAATTTTCGAGCATATGTATGTTTAAAAAAAAATTGTTTCTCCTTATTAAATACATTCAACTGGATTTTTAAGGCATCTACAGTTTTCCTCAGTGTTTTAGTTTCGTCGAGCATTTGTTCGTAGTTTACACATTTATCACACTTAACAATATTATCTTCTTCAAAGGCGGAATAACGCGGAACAATTTTATTTATTTCAACGCGTGGTTTTTTAGGGCTTAAATTTTCAATTCTTTCCAAAGCAGCTAAACGAGTACGTCTAACACTAACAGTAAGCCTTTCTTCTATAAGGAAAGCCAATTTCAATTCGAAATGAGTAAACATCACGCATTGGAATATCACACGTGGTAATTTGGCAGGTGCCGCGCTGTGTCTGGCCGGTGACGTCACGCCAGTGCTCCCCCCTCCAAATATCGGAACCAAGGCGGCAGCGTTAGCATCAAAGAACTGGGACACCCCTTACTATAAAGCCCTGGAGATTGGCACAATCGGCCAAGGATTGTCGTTTTTTCCATCATGGAAATATTTTGCGCCGATAACTCAAAATCTATATATATATTTTAGATTCTCAAGTCATGAAAATTTAATTCATAGCTCAAATAAAAAAATTAAATACAGTCTCTTGCATGTAAACACAAATTCTTTAATTGTGCGAGATATATTTTATTTTATAATTAATAACAAAACCAACCTTCTTAACAAAATAAACCATTACATTTTATTTACCTTAAGGCTTATTTCAAATTATGAAATACATGATAAATATATTAGAGATAAAGATTTTCTCAAGTAACAAAGTTAAGCATTATAAAAAATAATATTAGGTGAGACTGTATGATATCATTTGTTGTGGAATGATTTAAAAAAATCATATTATGGCTATAAGTAACGTAGTTATAATTGAATACAAGTTGTATACCAACATAATATGAAATATTACCCGCATCTTTCAGTACTAGGCGAGGCCCACGCATGCTCGCAGAGTTTTGCTTTCTATTC
The DNA here is from genome assembly GCA_902141385.1 of Timema californicum. Taxonomy (NCBI): domain Eukaryota; kingdom Metazoa; phylum Arthropoda; class Insecta; order Phasmatodea; family Timematidae; genus Timema; species Timema californicum. The sequence goes on along the minus strand of CABFOW010000493.1, from coordinate 25,995 downwards.
AAATAATTTTCGTTTTGGATTCGAGTTATTTATATTTTATATACCTCAAATTTTCCGTTGGCTGAATAAACTAACTACATTTTATTTAAGTTACCATAACTTATTCACACAGAAAAAACAACTAATTTGTCCAAGATAAAGTATCATTATTGTGCTATTGCGTACTGTAGGGGCTAGCTGCACAGAGCCACGTTCAGTAAGCATGCGTTTTTCTTTTCTTAGGGATGTGTGACGTCGGCTGCATGCCGATTACTGAGCGCTCCAAGATCCGCTTGATCGTTCGCTCAATGAGCGCTCCCCAAGATCAGTTCTTAGACCGCGTCAGGCGTAATGTCGAAGTACCAATTTAACGCTGCTGTAAATAGTTGTTTAATTATTTTGTCGTTTAACCGAGAATTAATAATTTAACAAACAGCAAAGACAAAACTTTCCACTGCCAGGGAATATTTTTATTTGTACTTCAATAAAAAAAAATACCTAGAAATGCCTTTCTGTTTTTGTAAACCTGGTAATGACGTCATAGCCTAATTCTTTTGTCTGCTTATTTTAGAAGCAAACTTTAATTATTTTCTTACTGTATGTGTAGGTGGCCTAATTAATTTGAAAACAAAATAGGTATGTTTCTTGATTTATTTTTTTCATTTAAGGACCTAAATGCTATTTGAATTTGTGATTATTAATGTTCTTGTTAAATATGATAGCGTCAAAATATTGTCTTATGTATATGTGATGTGGCCTTCCTTTTGGGTACAATATTAAGTTTGTGCTTTTTATTTATTTATTTTTTAGTATTGGTATTTTAATTTATTTTTAATTATTTACATTCTTGTTTATTATGATAGTGCAGTAAACGTAAAAATTAAATTAAATATATCTAACTAATTTAATCATTTAAAACTTTAATTCAAACTTTTTTCAATAAACATACTACCACCATAGAGTGTGACAAAATCAGATGTTCTTGTTTTTTAGTAGTGTTACTACACTTTTGTAATATTGGGAAAAAAACACAATCGGCATAGGTTACCGCCAATATAGGCATTGGCAATACCTGCTAAAGGGATTATCGGCCCAGCCCTAGTATTTTCAGATACCTTCCACGGGTTCCTTTACATGCCACAATCGACACGGGACCGACGGCCTTACTTCCCCTCCGAAGGAGGTTGTGCTACAATATTTTTATTGCTCAAGACAAATCCGTCGACCCACGAACATCATGTCCTGAGGCGAGCACTTACCCCAAGAGCACCGAGGTCGACCAGATACTATTCTTCCTACCAAAATCAGGGTATAGTAGCGACAGTAACAAACCTTGCCTGGAATATTATACATTCTTCCCAACCCTCTTTTCCACAACCTATCTTACTGTTAAAATAAATTACATATGACAAAAAGGTCAATAAAGAAGACAAACATGTTTTCCAGGATTTTATGTTTTTAGTGTATGATAGTGCCAGCTCGCAGCTACAACGACTTAGCCTGGCTAATATAATAGAAAAGAACGAGGGGGGAAGATGTTAAGGCAGGGGTTCAGGGGTTCTTAACCTTTTACGCTTATTATGTCCCTATAGACCCTCCACCAGCTGGTAGAAATCATCACCACCACCTTCAGTCCAATAGGTACCTCAACAGATCTCAAAATATGTCAATAGAACGGTTTTGTTCTAAATTTGGGTAGCTATAGGAACAGAAGAGCTGAAAGAAAATCTTAAAAATGTTATCATATTTATTTAAAAAACAAACAAGAATCACAACTATACAAGCTAAAAATACTATGCATCAGTAAATCAAATAATAATCAACTAAAGTCAGTATTAAAAAACTAAATACAACTAAGAATCCCATATTGACCACCACATTATTCTTATATAATAATATATTATTATGCATCAATAACATCTTGAATTTAAAAAAATGAAAATTTACTCATTATTGTATTTGAAATTACAACTTGCATTTTTTAAACAGGTTATTTCAACCCCAGAACGGGATTTAAAATTAAACATTCCCGTCATCAGCAAAGATAAGACTAATATATTTATCGGCGTACCCAATGGTGCGATCGAGTTGAAGTATGAATATATGAGTTCTGATAACATTTGCAACTGTGAGCATACCAACTACAAATCATACTGACCGCGTAATCAACCAACTATATATATAAATTGAATCATGAAAAGTAGTGCTTGCTAAGCAAATGGACATAACATAAAAACGATATAATAGACGGTGTATTTTTATACGCAACAATGAAACATAAATACATTAAAAGTTGTAAGTCCAAAGAGCTAATTATAGAATGTGCTATAGAATATAAAAAAACACATAAAGTTTAATTGATACTACACGTTTAATTTCATGTTGGTTAAAGCGACACCAAAACCTGCACCGCCCCGCTGCTCTAGTGAAATTGAACCTTTAAATCTTACGAGCGTGTTACATAAAAACAAACAAGACTTTGTGGCCATGTCAACAAAATTAACTATATTTTGGTCGTACTTTTACGATACTCGGGACAGTTACGGCACAAGGTCAAGGTAAAAGATATCAATACGTTACAATGTGTAAAAGTATATATGGTCGTATTACCATATAAATAATGTTAAGGGGATATTAACCAAATTAAGAGTTGACAATATTTACCCTGAAGAAAAAACTGAATTGGTTAATAAACCAATAAAAATAGCTCTAGTAACACTTTAAACCATCAACAATTATTTTCCCCGATTGCAATTTTAAAACCTATATCAAAGTTTAAACGGTTCGACTATTTTAGAATTTTTTTTTATAAGAATTATCATAACAAGAAATATTTTCACGCAAGGCAACAGGGTGCAACCACACTCTTTTAACTTCCCTAATGCCTACCAGATGGTGCAGGCAACACTAATCAGCCGAAGGTGTGAGTGTATACCCAGCTCTGGATGGAAGAAACCACATCAAACCAACCTTCGGGCTGTTGAATGAAGAAGAAGCACTTGACGACAGTGAAATTTGGATAGGTGTTTTTTATACCTTTTCTTATCTATTTAAATGTTGAAAAGATGGTTTAACCGGTCTCAATTCCGCTGTTTTATAATAAAGACTAGACGTTATCGCACTACAATACGACGCCTGGTTAGCGTTTCCTTACTTACCTAAATATTACGCAATGTCTGTGGGGTGGAACCCTTATCATGTTGCTTTATATGAGAGATAACTATCTTCTAACTTTCTAGCTATCAACGATACTAGAACGTAATCCTTNTGGGGGGGGGGGGGGAAATATCTGTATCTTCGTGAGAGGTTTGAGCAATAAAGCTGGCGAGTGTGGGAAAGAACGCTCAACAGGATGGCTAGATTGGTCAATGAGAGAGTGGCCCACTCCCATACTATGCAATCGAGTAAGTAGCTAACTATTAAGAATTTGTCAACGAGTGATCATGAACCTATTGACTCACCGCGCTGGTTTGGCCATTAGGAATGTAGATTATTCAGTCTGCTCTTACCTGAAACAAAACAAAATAACGTTAGGCTAGCAGTCAGGCCAAGAATCGAGTATTTTTAAACTAGGCCTAAATGTGAATATTTCAGGTTAACATTTAAACACGCACTTAAAAATATTGTAAATAAACCAAACACACGACCTGTTAAGAATACAGTAGCCCCATGACTTCTTTGGTGCTGACTGACAGCTCACAACTGACTTCTGACAGTCAACATTTAGGTGTATACCTAAATTTTGACTGTCAGAAGTAACAGCTGCTAAACAAATGTTTTTGCAGATCATATGGTCCGGCGTAGGGATACATAATTTGGTCTGGTAGCTTTTCAAAGCCGTCAGCTTTGAGCTGTCAGTCAGCACCAAATAAGTTATGGGGCTACTGTACTTATCCAGGATAATGGAAGAGTATGGCCTCTGCCTGGTAAGATGGAAATGGAAATATTAAGGGACTTGCTGGGAGGAAGGAAATGTTTAGGGACTGGCGCCTACCCCAAGGAACTTCTCTCGATGAATGAAGGCTATCCGGAATATAATCTCGTCTTCCATTTGCCTTTAGAACTAATTTATACACAACTATAAACAATACATTTAAGTGATTTTTTAAATGATTGATTTGCTAAACCAAATAAAGGGCACTTAAAAAAATCGGAATATATACGTAACTTTATACTCGGCACAAAAAAAAAGATAACATCTGAAACAGTGTTTACGTTTAAAAGAGAGATAATAATTTAAAATTTTACTTTGTTTTAATAATGATTATGTTTTTATTAGATTTTAAGGTATTTTTTTTAAATACCTATAACCATATATTATTAAATATCGACAGCAATTGCAAAATATGTTGGTTTTAATTTGCATACAAAAAAACTATTTATGAGCCTAGGAGGATTATCTGTGGACAGACAAAATAAGTTAGTTTAAATTAATTGTATATCTATACTATATAGGGGTTGTTATATAAAGATAGCTTACACAACTATTTACTAAATCTACTAGAGCAGCGGTTCTCAAACTTTTTTTAGATTGTATGTACCCTTTGCCATGACTAAAAGTTTAATGTAGCCCCAAGATTTAAAGTCCAAATGACAGGCTTTTAAAATATACCGTGAATGATAAATCATTGATCTATTTAATATTTTGGGAAAAAATATCCCTAATCAAAATATTTCAAATGTGACAAAGCTATTTAGAGAGAATCCTACAGTTATAGACGTAACATTACCTCTTATTGAGAATCGTTAAGATCAGTTAAAGAAACAATTTTACTGTAAAAAATATGTAGACAATTTATATATATTTTCTTTACAAATTCGTCCAAAAATAAAGAAAAAAGTAAACTTAAACACAATATTTTCAAATCAACATCTTTAATTGTAATTCTGGAGATGATATATTATGAATCCCAAAGTGTTCAATGAGAGGGGTGTGGCTGCATGGCTTGGCTCAACTTTTTGATGTCCGGTTCTCCAGTTGAAGCTTTCAAGGAGTTCTGGCTCCAAATATAGTCTATAGCGATATTTATTTTTAAGTATACCATGAATAAAAAACCACTCTTACATAGATATGTTGTTGATAAAGGCATCATAAACTGCTAATGTAGAAGGTGTAAAGTATAGGGTTGAAAATTCTCAGAAATCGGTCTCCAGCCGAGCAAATATGGGAAAAAAAGGGGTGGAAATAATTAGATGCCGGTAACTGCCAAGAATTAGGATTTCCCATAAGTCCCTTGTTATTTTGACAATCTCCCCTTGAGAGCTGGTCGGGTACTCCCTGAAAGGTGCCCACGTACCCCGGTTTGAGAACCACTGTACTAGAGGTTTCTTGTGTATCAAGTGTAATTTTCTCTTCGCGCGAATGTGGGTAATTTTACTCTCGAGTTACTCTCCTCATCTTTAAATTTTGGTTGAAACACTTCAAGCTTGTGTTGTGAGTGTACTACTACTAATTAATACTAAACTTCTACAAACCACTTGTGTTAAGCAAACGAAAAAAAAACCCCAGCTAAACTAACAATCCTTTATTATTTGAGTAAATATTTATGAAACCGCATAATTATTTGTGAGTTGAGAATGTAGGGAAAAAAGTGGTCGTTTGACTGTCTAAAAAATTAATCTTAAATACCCCCGGTAGATAAATTAACCCAATTTAAGAACTTAGAATCTTGACCAGCGATTTTCAATATGTGCTACGAGGCCATAGTTAACTCAGGCTTCGTGAGGCAAATTTTTTTTTTCACACTATAAAATAGCAACAATAATCTTAATAGTGACATTCCCTCCCCCCCTTTAAATCCGAATAAAGTATAGTTGCCAAATATGTGATGTTTTCCTTTTGTTTTGTATTTTTATACTTGTAAAAATTTAACTGTCGTTAATGTTCATAATATAAGAGTAAACAATTTTAACAGGGCTCCAGCGTGTATTTTTGTCTGGTGAAAGGGCTCCTTCAGACATAAAAGTTTGGGAACCCCTGCCCTTGATGACAGAAAACGGTACTGTTGTGAGTGAACCTACTTGCTGCCGTTGTGTAACGAGCACATCACTCGGCCAGTAAAGCTTTCATCTGGGCCTGACAGATCAACGACAAGCTTACTGTGGATTCACACATTCGCCCAATAGCAGAGCAGATACAATTTTAAGATTTCATCTGGTGCAACTTGAATCTACTTTAAGCTTTCCTTTATCTGCAAAACGTCAGCTTAAGAGACCCAATCAGTGCTCATGCGCCTACAAAGTGAGATGATAGAAGACAACTTCATTTAGTGTTGTGAAATTATTTTAAATAACATTCGCGCGAGTGTGGTTCTTGTTCAGATTTGTTTACAGACACATTACAATAATTTGCAAACATCTATTGTGATATTCATCTCGATCTGTTTATTCGTTAGAAAATAAAATATTTCTAGTTTGTGTTGCGAAATATCAGAGATCACAAACATACGTCGCTGCTATAGTGTGAATTGCTGCGCCACTCAAAACAGATTCTGTCTGGTCTTTTGTCGGCAAACGTGTGAATCAAGCTTTACCCGGAGGAAGGTTTAGAGCCCTAATCTTTAGTTTTTCTGGAAAAGTTAACGCTCGCTTTGTTGACGACAGACCCTATACAGTGTGGGTCACAGACCAAAGATGTCACGAGGAGTGTGTTTGGGTGAGAGAGAGAGAGCGCAACATCGTTCGTCGGTCAGTGAAGTTTATCGCCGGCTATTGTTGCCGTGATGTGGAGGAGGGTAAAACTGGGCACCACATATAGTGGACCTGTCGCGTCAACATCGATAACCAGTCTACTAGTACCAGGCATGCTGCGACACAAAAAAAATATGAGGCAACAACGTTCGAAACGTATCGTCAGCAACATGTTTCCCGAACAAAGTTAACTAATATCCCTTCATTTTACCAGCTGTTATTTAGTGTGGATGTAGCGAGGAGGGAAAAAGAAAGGTTGAATGTAGTTTCGTTTTTCCATTGTTAGAATTATAGATCAAAGGAAAAGAGGAAACTTGAGTCGACAAGCATCTACAGAAATAAAATGTTCTCCCTGTGTATCGATGTCGATTGATCGAAGTTTCATCGAGGTCTGAACAAGAGCCGTGATACTGTTTTGTTCAGATCTTTCGCTGTATTGTCTTAATGTCGAACCTAGTTTGGACGAAGGATACAATTGGTCGATGGAGTGTGTGTATCGACTATAAATATATGTGGAACCTCAATATGTGGGTCAAAAGCCACTTAGTCACTTCTTTGGTGTATGCTGTACGTACTAACACATTGTACACGTCCCAAATTTACTAAAGGTATTGGAGCAATAATTCAGGAGCTTAGGGACCAGTAGATACATACCTAGACACCTTGTTTCCAAAAACAGTAACAAACTTGTCACATGTGAATCATTTTTATAAACATTTATAAATAAGTCGTTTCTGGACGAACACTATTTTTCCTAATGTCACAGTGAAACATAAGGAAACATGGGTATCATAAATAGTGACAGTAGGTTGTCGCGGAAGTGTAGAGTCTACTTAGCAATTAGGAAGACCCTTTCAAAATTTGGCCGTGCCAAAACGGTTGACTCTTGTATCCCTATAAAATACATTGTTAAACTTAAGTTCACACGAAAGAAAGAAAAAAAAATCGCACTTTGTAAGTCGCAAACCTTACATATTTTATATATATCAAGTAATTTGCTCGCCTTTTTTATACGAGTAGTTATTGAGGTCTGCTTTACGTCAGAAAGACCTGGTTTGATCTTGAGCGGTCGCTCAATAAGTTAAATGTTGTGAAATCTTATAACAAGACTACACAGAAGGGGACATCAACAAATCCATGGGCACAGTATCAAGTGTTCAGTCTTAGTGGATTTCAAAATTAGACCTTTACGGGCTAAATATATATTTTTCTCAATCAGAAACATCCAAAAAATATATTCACCTACTTTACAAATAATAGTTTCCCTTGTATACATGTATTTACATTTATTAATTTCTACTTTAGTATAATCTTGTCATCCACCATCAGAGGGAATTTGATCTCTTCTCTCGTTTTTAATAGTAATTAATAGAAGAGTATGCTGCCGCTTCTACTTGCACATGAGTGCTCGCCACATCACTGATATCGAAGCACAACCGAGTTGGATGGAGACAATTATGGAGTTACCTACTATGGGAAAACGTGAAGAACATATTCTGCTCGAGTATGGTCACTCTGGCTACAGCGAACATATAATTATGGTTTTCCCATAATCTCACTAATGCGGATGTACTGCCATTAGACAAACTTCCTAATGTATACATTTAGGAATAAGTAGTTGGTAACCCTGATGTTGGACTAAATAGCGAATATAAAAGTTGTATCATTAGATACACAGGCGCGGCATGAATTAAGTTCTCAGATCTTCCAGCAAATAATTAAGCAGGAGGTTCGTGCCAGTCACCCACTCACACGTACAAGATTATTATTTATTCCCGCAATTTCTTAACAGATAATCACACATGATAAACAAACAAACTTAAAACTTGAACAGACAATTAACATATATTTATCAACTGTCAATGCATCACTATGAAGGGGGAGACACAAATTTCCCCAATAGTTTATTTTTTGGGCATGTTGGGAATCAAATCCGTTACCCTAATCTCAATGGATAGACCCAGTATGTTTTGTTGTTGAAAGGTTGGTACCAGAAAGGGCGTGGGAAGACAAGCTATAGATAATCCGTGCTCGCTCCACTTGGAATGAATCAAAGTTCTAGAGAGGTGTATTGGCTGAGAGCTGCCCATGTACCACCAGTCACACTCCGGCAGCCATGCGAAGCGGGTCAGCCATTCAGACAGCTGTAGTCCACAACAGGTGGTTGGTTGGTCCCGCCCTCTTCACGGGCCGGTAGAAACATATTCAACCTCGGATATCATCTCAACCCTTAATCTCTCATGAAACCAACCACCTGTTGTACAGGAAGGAGGACCACAACAATAAAACGTGTAGCCATATTCTGAAAATTAAAAAATGACGCCTGGACACGGGAATCGAACCCGGGATCTTTGGCTTAGTACGCCAATGCTCTCACCACTGAACTATCCAGGAATCATCCCGTGCCCATGGTCATGGTCATTCTTCACTCATGGTTTAAGGCAGAGTCTAATGGCTGCAAAAATGCCAACTACCGAGTCGCTAATGGCTGCGTTGTCTGATGGCTGTGATCTTAGATAATCACATGTTATCACATGTTTATAAGCTGACGAATTCCGCACGTCCATCTTAGACTCTGCCTTAAACTATGAGTGAAGAATGACCATGGGCAGGGGACTAATCCTGGATAGCTCAGTGGTAAGATCATTGGCTTACTAAGCCGAAGGTTCCGGGTTCGATTCTCGTGTCCAGGTGTAATATTTCAATTTTCTGAATATGATATCTAAGAGGGATTATCCCCAATAAAATGCATTAACAATAGTTTCGGCTATTGTTTCATTAAAAAGTGTAGTGTTAAGAGATTGCACAGCAATCCCCTGTATTATCTTCTATGCCTGTCCCGTGTTTGAGGGATGGAGAATTAAACAATGTTAAGAAGCAAGGAGATTACAGATCTTCCTTCAGTCCCGTGTTTGAGGGATGGAGAATAATCACTGTCAAGAAACAAGGAGATTACAAAGCAATCCCCTGTATTATCTTCCTTCAGTCCCGTGTTTGAGGGATGGAGAATAATTACTGTCAAGAAACAAGGAGATTACAGAGCAATCCCCTGTATTATCTTCTGCCTGTCCCGTGTTTGAGGGATGGAGAATAATTCACTGTCAAGAACCAAGGAGATTACAAAGCAATCCCCTGTATTATCTTCCTTCAGTCCCGTGTTTGAGGGATGGAGAATAATCACTGTCAAGAACCAAGGAGATTACACAGCAATCCCCTGTATTATCTTCTATGCCAGTCCCGTGCTTGAGGGATGAATTGACTGGAGAAAAGTAGGCGAACATAACTTAGCGCCACTACCACTAATTGATAGGTTCAGCGTAAATACGTGGTGTATACGTATGTATATACAATTATATATAATCATACATATATATAGACATTTTCTCGGTCACAACCTTAAAAAAGAAATAAATATCAAATTTATGAAAACAATAATTATACAGGCATCACTATTTCAGCATGATCCGTATTGCTCTTTTTTTATTCTTATTTCAATATAGCCATAAGGTGATGGACCAAAACATCGGAACTTGTTTTAATGAAAGGTTTGCTTGTAAATAGGCTATACTTATTTTTCTTTTTCTACATAAATCATTATTTTAAATACTCATTGGGTTCATAATATGTGTAGTAAGAAATATTAAGCCATGCAAGTAAAGAGTGAGTGTAATCAAGATTTTTCAGAGTTATTGGTCGCGAAAATCATAACTAAAGAATTGCACAGTTTTTATTAAAACCGACACCCCACCCCTCCCCCAAATATCATAGCAAGAGAGTGGGGGTAGAAGGGGCAATGTACCCATGCCCCTTGGCCCCACCTCCCACAACTCTAGTTTCGGCGCCAAGGAATAAACTCCCTTCGTTTCTTTGCAGTTAAGTGTCAAAGCAGAACAAACATTTTTACCAGATTGCTCCTTTTAGCATACAAGAGCATTGCAAACAATTATTATTAATGTCGGTAATTGAACAGAGATGTATTTCTAGGAACATTGTCAATTATTGGAGAAAATCAAACCAAGAAAAATATTTTTCTTGTTTAAATCCAGAACAGACACTAAATCCAGACCCCCACCGTTAATTTATCATTATGAAAGGGTAAACCCACATTTCACCAATGATAAATTTTTCTGCCATGCCAGGAAACGAGTCCGGGACCCTTAGCTTAGTAGACAGCCAAGCTACCGAGTGAGTTGAGATGTCGGACAGTTTTAGCTTAGTATTCACGCTAATGGGACAGGATGAGAAAGTTGTAATTAAAAAAAAAGCTGAATTTGCGCGGAGTGAAGTGGTAAGCTATTAAGGAGAGGAAAACCTAAGTCAATCCATGCGGGTGCAGTTCCTCTAAAGATAACTTTCATCCACAAAAAACCTAGCGTAATTAGTGCATATGCGTATATAACCCCGAACTGTTAGTAAAACGCGGTGTTTAGGTATATGTTTGGCAATCACATGTATACACACAGTGTATAATATACATGTGGTTTTTTAAATTCCAACGATAGCCCGTGATTCATGCAAATACACCAATATGAACTTCTTAACTTAGAAAACTCTTGTTTAGGTTAGGTGTCTTTGAAAAATCGCTACACTGGATATCATCGTTGGGGTAAATGCTTGGCTGAAACAGCGTTGCCATTCTCTCGTTTTCGTGTGATCAATCTCCCCTTAAACATAAGACAAATATCGCTACACTGGTTAGTCGAGTTGCCAGCACACCACCTTCAAACATAACTGAGAGCGAGAAGATTTAGCAAAAGTTGACCTAAAGAGCGATGATAAAGAAGACCAACGGTTCACTCACCAATTATAACTTATTGAGAGTAACTAAAATTAAGTTTTGAAGACATGGCCGCGTATGATGTTCTTTTCAAGATGTTAGCAATGAAAGAACGTGTGTGAGGTTGTTATTGCAGAGACCTCTCTTTTAAAAAAAACCCGACACACACACAAGGCAATTATAATGTACCTCAACAAAGAAGCGCTGTGCGATTAACCCGACTCCCAGCTGGGACTCATAAAGGGCGTATACCGCCTTGCCGCGAGCACAGCTGTTTGCTACAACTACACAATCTGTAGTGAGGAGCTGGTGGAGAGAGAGAGAGAGAGAGATGTTTAGAAAATATAGACTTTAATGTCAACAGAGATAATATTTTACTTTGTTAATAGTAGATCCGGGATATTTATATAATTACATATTGGCGAGATAGGATATTTGTGACTGTTGTTTTAGTTTCAATTTTACATATCTATACATATTTTTGAAGATATGACATAAAATTACATGTTGCGCGCTTTTTAACGTGGTATTATTTATATATTTTTCTTAGAGAAAATACTTTTAGAAATTATGTCACTAATTTTTAGGCAGCCTGTACTCTGATAAAGGAATGTATTCAGTGAAGGGATGGCAGTGTGCAAAGTCCAAGTCAGATATGCTGGCACGTCAGAGGGAATACAGTTGGCGTAACCGTTTGTAAACACGTCTTAGAGTTGTAGAAACATTATTTTTTGTGATTGGCTCATTTTACCGTTGTTCTTGGGTAGGAGTAACGGATATAAATCGGTAAGACGAAAACGGAAACCAATATTAATCAAGGAAATGTAATTAGAAGTCTACCTCAATAATACGGCGCGTAGAATGGTCCTTTTAAAGGCAAACAAGACCAACCGCGTTTATACTTATAATATTAAGATCGGCTAGGATGTCTTGACCAAACATTTAACCTCGGGGATAAAGTGTGTAGGACCTATATTTAGAGAATAGTTTTTCTATTACTTCCTTCATAAATTTGGAGCAATAAAATTATATTTCATTTCAACAATATAGTTATATAGCCTATTTGTTATAAACGTTATGAAAAAAGGTTTATTTAATATTACAAATCTCACATTAATAAATATATTAATACATTTTTTACAACATATTTCAACTGACTTTGCTACATATATTTTATGTGTAATTTAGTAGGTTAATAATACATTCAAATCTGGGATCTAGTTATTAGTGATATTTTATAAGTATTAAAAGGCATACTATCAACAATGACAGTTAAATACGTATTAATAATGTACGTATATCAGAACATAGCTTACTTTATTACTTGCACTTAATCGATATAGCAAATAGAACAGCTCATCTGAAGGACGCACAAGACCGCCTAGCCTAGCAAGAATCACCAAAGTAATTAGCACACGACAGTCTTAATATAGTATGATTTTGGTAGGACGAACAGTAGAAGTTAGTTACTAAAGTTAATAAAACAATGTTAATATATTCATACATAAAGTCATGTCATCTGTAGATGTTACTTTTAATAGATATTGTCAATACCTATCAAATAACACAAATAATATAATAACATTTTATCAATGTTGGCCTCAAAGAAATATGTTTTGATTTTCTCTAGTGTTCTTCCAACAAAAATCAGGGTATAGCTATTGTTATTTAAACCTTGAGACGATATAAAAGAGTATACAAGGAGCGAAATGGTTATGATAGATTTTCCACCCATTCTAAAAAAGAGCCAGCACGCGCCAGGTCTGGAACGCGTACACCCAAGATCTCATTAACTAGTGACAAAGTGCTGCTGTTGGATACTTCATTATTTCAGGATTGCACATCACCTCTCAGGCGCTGCGACACGACTGTGTATATGACGTTGAAACGACCGCGAGCCGTGACAAATAATGTCGCGGAGAGATTTCAGGAAACAATTTGTCATTTCAGGCGCAGGTGTGCAAGACACATCCCGCAAGTCATTCCCAGAATAATATATTTTGCTTTATTAGCTAAAGTATGTATTCAACAGAGAATTAACATAATCACAGGTTAGCAGTTTTATAAACACATCAATTAGTTTTTATGAGCATAATATAAGGATGGCCGGATTATAATAAATGGTACGGCACACAGCACGTAGACTTTATCGCTCTTTTACCTTAAAATTTAAACATTTGCTTATAACTTGGAAATTAGGTGGTAGGCTACCTTCCATGTCCCCATGTAGAAGAGACTACAGTAGCCCCATGGCTTCTTTTGTGCTGACTGACAGCTGACTTCTGACAGTCAAATCTAGGTATATACCGAAATTTTTACTGTCATAAGTGACAGCTGCTAAACACATGTTTTTGCAGATCATCTGGTTCGGTCTAGGGATACGTAATTTGGTCTGGTAACTTTTTAAAGCTGTCAGTCAGCACCAAAGAAGCCATGGGGCTACTGTATTTACAAAAGATGCAAGGAGAAAAATAATCATAACAATTATGTCAATAAATATTTAATATATATAGATAGATATTTAACAAAATTATATCCAGCCCCTTTGTATAGGAAAAAATTTGAGTGCTCAAATGGACGGAATTCATATAGCGATTTAGCATTTTATGGCTAAGATCGATCATAGGATAAGCGACACAGAATAATTTAAAATGTTGTAAAAACGTAGTGAAAAAACTAACATCGCATTTCACTAAAACACAAACATGAAATTATAAACACAGTTACAGAAACATGTATGCTATGTGCATTTTAAACTATAAATTTCCCAAGCTCTATTTAATATATATATATATANATATATATATATATATATATATATATATATATATATAATTTCCCTAAGTTCTATTTAATATATATATATATATATATATATTTATATATTTGCCTGTGAATCAGAAAATATGGTTTTTATAAAGTATTCTTTTGAGTAAAAGTTTTTTTTATCTTTAACAGTACAACAATATTTCAATGATAAGTTAGGCCTATTTCTATCTCTTTGAGATAAGGAAATGTGATAAAAATTGGAGATAAACATTCAAATAACCCCCACCCCCGTTATTTTTTGGGGGAAGATTATATGAGCCATTTTGTTGGCAATGTTAAACAATACCCAGATATGAATTTTAATAAAAATTGTTAGAGCCAATTTGAAGATTTTGTTTTCTTTTTTCGCATTAAAGTAAGCTATCTTTAATCTTAAGGATGGATCAGGCACGTCCATTATACAGCTCGCGGCCCCGGAGTTAGTTATGTATCGGATTAATTGAAATAATACAGATTTCAGAAATAACCACCAAAGTATGCTCTAATTATATTTGGGCATTAGCTCCTATACATCTCAATGTGTGGACCATTAGCCGCCGGGGAACGGATGAACATGCCTGGGCCGGATATACCACTCCAAGGAAACGTTATTAAAACCCTAGGAAACAAGTTTTAGCCCGAACAGTAAAGTGGTTTCGGATCCAGGCCTAAATACAGATAAACGGCTTTGAGTAAACAACTGTTTTTTATTAGAATTTATGAGGTGACCTGGCGGTCTAGAGGTAAGGTGTCAGACTTTTGTGCCAGAGGTCCGGGGTTCAATCCTCGGTCTCGACACATATTTATCTGATTACCAAACCCTTCCTTCACCTCTGATAAGACATCTTGTGAATGTGGGGAATGCCAGGCCTCCACCGTGGTTCGGATTCCACGTTAAACTGTAGGTCCTCCATTTCATCTCACAATCACCCTACCATTACACATTAGCGTAAATGCGTATAACCCGAACGTATAGTAAGATGCGGTGCTAATAATAATAATGTATGTATATTTTTTTAAAGTATATCGAGAAAAAAATTTCTACTAGGTTAGTAAATTTGAGCCACTAGCAACCCCCAATTTCTCGGACCTTTATCGTGAAATTTCAAATCTTTGGTGGGATTCTAGAGTGGTATCTTTACCGCTTCACGATTTTTTTTGGTCAAATCTATAAGTGGTTGTTAATATTAGTTTTGAAAATATCCTGCCCAAATAATTTCCCGGGCCTCTATTTTAAATTTTAAATGTGCGTAGTCTTCTACTCATTTGGGGTTGCCCCTCTACATTTATTTTAAATTTAATAGTTCTACCCTAGAGAACAGTCTGTTTTTTCACCTTTAAGTTTTGAAAATTTTGAGAGCACTTCCACCCATTCCATTTTGCAATCTACCTGCCTCGTTAGCATAGTTAGCTAACGCGCTAGTTTCGTGTTGAGCTAGACTGTTGAGGATGGGTAGATTGAGGTTCGAATTTTGCTCGAATAAACTGAGGGGATTATCCCTAAATGGTTTTCCACTCTCCCTCCACGCAAATTCGAATTCATTTCTTCTATATTCAACCTTCCTAATTCCTAACCCATTAGCATAATTAGTAGATGCGGTGCTAAATATTAATTAACATTTTGCGTTCCTTCAGACCTTTGTGGCTGTTTGGAGTTTACCTTATGTCTGAATTACATATTTCCATCTTCTCCCACACTGAAAAGTAGCTTATTCCGATTTTTGCAATGTCGAAACCCCCATTTCACCATCCTTAAATTAGTAATATTAATGTTTAATACGTCTTATTTGGTTATTTTAAGTGATTGTTCTAATATTTTGGCAAATTTCAGTTTTCTACCTTATTTACCCATTTCTAAAAGTACTACCTTATAATTTCCATACTTTAATGAACATTTGGAGACTTCCCAATACTTGCTTTCCCAATTTGTTTTCTACCATACTGAAAATTAGTAGTTTCTACTAATTTTGAGTCACTCAATCTCCTGCGCCCGGACCTCGGAACCCATCGAGTGAGTACCGTATACAAATTAATGTTATATTTGTAGATTACGTCTCAATAAATACCCAAATATCCAATTTCAACTAGAGGAGAGGACGTGAGATTTCTCACCCCTTTCTGCCTCTCTCCACCCAGTTTGATGAACCCCCAAAAATTGTTTCACCAAATTCTAGAACATAACCTTCATTTTAAATGTCAAGGTTCTATGTCCGCTTGTTCAAAAGATTAAAGCAGTAAAAAAAAGTTATTTTATCTTTGAGCTCAACTAAAAATCACAAATAACTTTTTATTATCTTTTTAGAAAAGTGTGTAACAATCTGTTATCTATCCCTATAACGAAATGACAGCTCACGTTGTTGTTGGAATGTGGACGTCACTCTGACGTCACGCGTCACTTTCCGTAATGTTGAGTTGAGCAACTTCCCATAGCCTCAGGTGTGTTGGATAGGTTGCCTCGTTTCTCCCCTACGTCGGGCTGGACACTCGTCGTAGTTCTTATGTCAGTACCAACACATCTGCAACTGTCTACGATGTTCACCAAGTGAAGGCTAGTACACCTAACGTTATTTGGAAACCTTTGTATTTCCAACCCAATAGAATCCGGGCTTACTCCACCCCCTCCTCCTATTAAGGACTTCTCTCTTTCAAAGCGAATGCGGTTGCATTTCTTAAAATACGTTAGATTCAATTTTGTAAATTGCATTTAGATAATCTGAACGATCAGTATGGTTCAAAGTATGAAACTACCGAACTAAATTAATGTATGCCTTTGCATTTGTTTGACTATAAAATCGAAATAATTATATATATATATATATATAAAATTACACTGTTCACAATTCTATGTGCGTTTTCAATTGAACAAAGGGATGTTTAAAATATAATATATACTCTCTCTTTATTTTTAAAATAAAGATAAAAAGCTTGGAAAATATCACGGCTAAGATACTAGCCCTTACTTTCCTGCGGCCCCTCTGAGAGAGGAAATATTGTGATCGTTAAAAAATATAATTCTATAATTTTATGGATGTCAACGATTCATGACACATAAATTCTAGTGAAGGAAGGGTTTGGTAATCAGATAAATCTGTGCCGGGACCGAGGATTGAACCCCGGACCCCCAACACAGAAGTCCAAGGGGGTCACTAGCGTACCGAATTCATGGATAAAATTGGAAGGTTGAGCTCTCTAAAGAGCGACATAACAATTAATAAATAACATTTAGAGACATAGTTGGATGAACCGTGATTTTCTTAGGAAGCCATGTTGCTCATTTATTCAAATAATATGTCTTTAACACTGACTATTATTTTATTTGCACTCGTTGGTGAAATCTGATGCTATTTTTTGACAAGATGTTTTTGTAACAATGTCTAATGATTCGCTTCAATTATTTTATCATCGTACTTAGGCAAAGATCGCATCTTAAATGTTCATTTCTGCATTCAGTTTGTGAACTAGCTAATCTTAAGACTATGTCAGCTAGTTGGTAAAATATTCAGTGTATTACATCGGCAGTAATTTAGTACAAGTTTTATTTTAAAATGCTGTGGTAGTTTCAATATCAAATTTTGGGAAACGTAAGAAGTTTATTTTTCTTTCTGCAGAGTTAAAAGCTAGTTTTCAGATTGCGAAGAATAATCGGTAATACAAAAACAACATTTATATTACCGTATACATTCTCAGTGTATAGGTATACTTTAAATAAATTTAGAAAGAAATTAAAGAACATTTCCACATTTTTGAAAGGAGTTGCTTTGCAAAGAAATAAAGCATAGTTACCAAATTGCAAAAAGTATTGAGATGTTATTTACTAAATATAAATCACTAACCTCGTTTCTAAGTCACAGAGAAAAGATAATAGCATTGATTATTTTAAGTGTGCAGGTATTAAGGTTCGATGAATAAAATCTAAATCAAATGCTTTTCATCTTATAAAAAATAAAAATTGTCCTCAATTGGGTATAATCATTTATATTTGATCAATCAAACGTGGCCCTATCCCCTGTTTATTTGATGTATTTAACGTTCAATTTCCAACTCGACTAATCATATCAGCACACAAGAATTTCTATGAGCGAGAGCGAAAGGGCCTACCAATTTTGCAGGGAAAGGTATTTTCATGTGTATTTTTTTAAAGCCACAATCGGCATGGAACCGACGGCTTTATTTCCCCTCCGAAGAAAGTTGTGATACGGATTTTTATTGACCCCGGCTAGAAATGAACCAACGAACATCGGATCATGAGGCGAGCACTTTATCCAAGAGTACAGAGGTCGACAAAAACACGTCTTATTAATTATAAATTAAAATATTCTTAAAAACAGATTATAACACTAAAACTTAATTATCCGGTCAAAGGAAAAACAACCCTGTATGACTAGGAATCTGCTAAAAGTAAAAACGAGCGAGCCCAACAGAGAACTACAGATGGATAGAAACCGTCAACACGTAACAGCAGAGAAGAGCTCAACTCAACACCTGCCCGGTGCGCTGAGCGACAACAGTGGCGGTGTGGCAACACTGCGCACGTCGCGTGACGTCAGAGGCTGTGCGGGCTCATCGCGGCGAGGATTGTGACCCACTTCGCCCAGGGCTGGACAAACTGTGGTGATGTTAGATTTGTCACGAGGACCACATTCCTACCAGTCGCTCCTGCTGAACACATTCTTCAGCAGCACACGACGGATACAGCAATATGTTAAAATGCCTCTAGCACATTAGAGTATATTAGTACATAAGCATTCAACTTAATTTTTGAAAAATTTAAAATTTCTCAGATATGATTTTAACAATTTTGTTCAAATTGAAAATCTGGGGGGGATTATTTAACATTATAATCCACTATGTACACGTGGTTTTGGAGTAACAATGATTTAAGAGTATTTACAAATGACTTATTGGTTGTAGATTTTTTTTTTTTGAAAATACAGCAAAACCGAAGAGTACATGGAAAAAGACCTTTTGTCTTGATTGGTGTGATTTTAAGAATACTTGGATTTGCGTAAAAGGACGGTGAGAAACCATTTATGGGGAAGTCCCCTCAATACAGCCGTTCGAATTCGATCAACAACCTCCGTACAATGCGAGACTGATAACCGTTACCTACATGTCAGCACGGGAAGTACGAAAGGTGATTTTTATTTGTACTGAAAAATGTATCCCGACTGTGGTAGGTACGTAAGATACCAGCTGGAAACATTCATTATCTGACTATGATAAAGGCATGGCCTAGTGTGATAAAAAAAAGGGGGGGGGCGTAATCTGGTGAGGTAACTTAGAGTAAAATAATGGTGGGTATGAAAAACTGACCGAGACTACCTTGGACGGAATTTATAACCTACTCGAAGTCATCAGTCAGCTTTAGCCAACGATTCTTACGAAACTATATTATAAGATCAACTTACGATATTAAAGAGGATTTAGAGATATGATATTTAGGATTTCAAAACAAAAACCCAATAACCTATTTCATTTAAAAAAATACTCATGGTGATCCCCAATAAAACGTTAAAATGCATAGAAAAAAAGAGAACATTAGAGAAAATCTATAAGCATTTAGGTAGAGAGAAAGTAGGCAACTATTTGGGCAGAAGATATCTAAATACAACCGTCCAGGTTCGATCCCCGATCTCACTGTTCCCATAAAATCAAACTGGGTGAGCACTTTAATCCGAGTACCTATAAATGCAGATGCTTCTTAAGATACCTATGTTAAATTAATGTGCGAGTAGATTAGATTAAGTTTATCTGTCCACTGTGTATTCCAATGGAATGAAGAAATAAATACTCTTTTTTTTTAAGATTTCGGGTCGCCTTATTTGATATTTAATTTGTTACAATGAGAAAATACACATCTGTTTAAAAATGTTCTAACTCACTTTGGAGACACATAAAAAGCTTACATTCTGAAATATGAAGCATATGGTCACAAGATGTGGCTAACATGTCTAGTAAAGCAGGCGTGGTTAGGTTTTCTTTACACAAATTTAAATAAACACCTATAAATAAAACTGTCGAAGATATGCAATAACATATTAAAATAATAAAAATTATCAAATTTAAAATCTAAGTCTGAAGAGGGTTAATATTTTAAACTTTAGTGCTGTATAAGATTTCACACCTCACGGGTCACAGCTAGCATGTGTTTAAAAATGTATCAAATATAAAATGGGTATATATAATTAAGTGGACAAGGAATTAAAATAGTGTGTTCAATATTAAATGCAGACTTCTATGCTGGCATCCGGGGTTCAATCCTCGGTCCCGGCAAAAATTTATCTGATTACCAAACCCTTCCTTCACCTCTGACAAGACATCTTGGGAATGTGGGGAATTCCAGGCCCCTACCGTGGTTCGGATTCCACGTTAAACTGTAGGTCCTTCATTTCAACTCACAATCACTCTACCATTGCACATTCGCGTAAGTGCGTATAAGCCGAACGGGTAGTAAGACGCGGTGCTAATAATAATAATAATATTAAATGGGTATAGAATTAAACTGTGTATTAAATATGAAGTACATATAATAAATCTAAAAGTAAACATTTAACAAACACCAAAAAAATTCTAATCAATCGCTTTAAGAAAATCAATAAAAATCAAATATATTAAATGTCGATAGAAGAATGATATAACTATCGCGAATAGTTCCTTTGTTAAATTAGTTGAGTGCGTGTGAGTGATGGTATCGCACCAGGTGAATAGGCCAGGTGTTCAACAGGTGGGGAGCGTCTCACAATCTGTGACGTCATAGCATACCAACCTACAAGAAAGCCATGTGTTGGGTGGGGCTCCCTCCGTAGTTTAAAAACAGAGTAAAGAAGCGTTTTCTTCAGAATGAACATAAGCTGTACAGTGTAATACATTATTTTCAAATTGAATTTTAAATTATGATGGGTTTTTTAAAACAAATATCTGCGTATAACCCGAACAGGTAATGAGACGCAGTGCTAATAATAATTTTAACAAATAAACTTTGTTACATTTGTATAATCACATTGTATAGAAGAGAAACATGGAATTTTATTTTAGGAAGACGGAAAAGAAATACTTGGAGAATTTTGAAATGTGGTGCTGGAGAAGACTTGAAAAAATCGGGTAGACAGACCAATGAAGAAATCCTAAGAAGAGTGGGTGAAAATAGAAACATACTGGATGTGATTCTTCGGTACAAAGCAAACTGGATCAGAAACATCCTGAGGAGGAACTAAATGTCTTCTGCACGACGTCATAGAAGGAAAGGATGAGGTAAATAGGAGAGGAGGATTAAAATATTAAGAGGACTTAAAGAAAATTTTGGGAGCTGAAGGAGGAGGCGGAGGACAAGGAGCATCGGAGGTTTAAGTTAACTGACAAAATGGACCTGTCGTGAGACAAAACACATAATAATAATAATAATAATAAACTATTGAAAAATATTAGTTTGATCATGTTGTGTGTTACTTTAATCATTTAAAGACAGTTTGAGTGTACCATTAAAATGTTATATTCTTGAAATACAAATCTATATTACAATAGCTAAAACCCAAATATGTGAAGCAATATTAAATATATACCACACCTCAAGAAAAAAGTTGTCATTTTACACTTTCCAAACATCTTCAATAACAAAAGCGTCTTTTTAAATTGTCATCTTTGTTGAAACAAGGCTGAGAATGACATTTCATGCAAAACACATATGTGAATCCTTTACATCTGTTAAACACTTTTAAACGCCCTTTTTTTTAAAACCATTTTGGAGTTTTGCTAGATGAGGCGAATAAGGATTGAAATAACAAGTTACGGGGTATTTTTATTCAATACACCTTAAATACATACTCAATGTGACAAATAAATCACATAGGTAGGGTCTACCTAAGTAAAATCTGCACCTAAAGGACTATCTATTAGTGCTAACGATGTAAACCTTTATTATAAATGATTATATCCACGCATTTAGAGTTTTTCTATTCTTACACTTCTTATTGTAACATCCTTACTCGCAAGTGCAAGATACAAGTGCATGACGTGCTTCCAGGTGTAGATTGTCCATTGATTGACTTGGTGATACATTCAAAATAATTCATGTCTTGTGTCGGCTGGTGTTTTGTGATGTTTAGCCGGGTAAAAATCGCACTTCCGTTTAGTTTCAGTACAGTTCTGAACGGTAGTAAGCTTACTTTGAATAAGATAAAGAGTCACCGTTTAATCCGTAGAGGTTAGACTGCCACCTTTCTGGATAAACAGTGTGGCTAGGCCCACCGACAATTTTTCAGCGTGCATGGCTTATGGGTTACGCTTCGCCAAGTAAATGACGCAATATCATCGTAGTTTGAACCTGAAATTGTAGGCATTTTTATTATATTGCAGGTGCTTAATTTGGCTAACCTATGGTTGTCTCATAGCCTGGTGAAGGGATTCCCATTACCTCCCACATAATGTGAATGTCTAGAACTTGATACTACACGATCGTGTTCATGTCGTTCGCCAACTAGATGCGAGAGGATGGGATAAGTAGAGCACATTCAGCAGACAAAAAAGTTAGTGATTGAAGAATCTATAGTTAGTTCCTCAATAATCAGTTTAAAAATAATAAAATATGAATTTAGAAAAACAGTAAAATATAAGCACATTAATGACTAACTCTTTGCTACCCGCACCGGTGGACACGTAGTCTAAATGTAAAGCTAATTAGGTCTGGTTTGCCGATGACGGGACATTCGGTGCTCCAAGAGGATTTTTAGAGGGTTTTCCCCGCAACATATATTTCAACTATCTCTCTCTCTCTCTCTATGCAAATGCGAGTATATTTCTTCTAAATTCAACCTTCCTCATCCCTACTTTGTATTAGCACCGCATCTTACTACGTTTTCAGGTTATACGCATATGTAGCAATTACGCTAATGAGTTAAGGATGAGGAAGGTTGAATATTAGAAAAAGTGTACCAGCATTTGAATGTAGGGAGAGTGGAGACCCATTTTGAAAAAAAAACAACCTCAATACACCCGACTCATCTCCCTGTCATCGGCAATCCAGATTTAACACGAGCAACCATGCGACCACCGAGGCAGGTCTCATTCCTACTACATTAGCTATAAAATAGTTACTATTCAAATGTCTACTTTGCATCATGTTGAAAGTCTGATTACTAGTTGGGAGACGGTTAGAGACTTCTAATTGGTAGACGTTAAGTTTGTGTGTGTAAATATTTGTTTTATGTGTATTGAAATTCGCAGGGTTGGAACTGTCCTCCCAACTAAAAAAAAATGTGACCTGCTTATAGGTATCCCAAATTTAATGAAAAATTGAAATAAACATTTATATATGTGTGTATATGTATGTGTGTGTGTGTGCGCGCGCGCACGCTGCCTAGTTACTAGGTAACCAAATATCGTTCGTTCATACTAAGCAAATTAGTGTCCTTACCGTTCATTTTACCGTAACCACAGTTAAATGTTTATTTTGCCGCCGTAATAGTCAGCGCATGATTATCCGTCGTTAGCTATTAGCAGAGCTTGTCATGGTAAATCGGAAGCATGACTTTTCCATGACGGGTGCGAGAAAAGAGATACCGGTAACTCTGTGTGGCTCCGCTTGGAAAATTGCAACTCGTGATTACGTGTACACGAATACAATTACATGTTTCCTTAACTCTTTAGATGCATAAAATAAAAACTATTTTCGACCAGGGAGCCGAACCAAAATACTTGTAGGTTATGGCTCCTGTTTCGGTTCTTCAAACAACATTTTTAAGGTTCCGGGTCAATAAAAATAAAAGTAATTGATCTTTTCAATTCTTAATTACGTTCCGGCTGGTTCCAGTTCTTAAAATTGTTGTTTACTAGTTTTAGTTACATTAAAATATTACAAATAAAACATAAGCTAAGCCTATTACAAAACGAGTTATTTATATAAACAATACAATTAATTCAGGATCTTGATAACTGCACAATTTATTTCGAATTCAATGCTCCATTTGAGATCGTTTTATTTTTGTTTGCTAGAAATCTAAATAATAATAAAAAAATACGGCCTTTGTAGTCTAAGTATCAAGTTTCTGGCTACAGATCCAAAGGCCCCAGACTCGATCCCCAGCATTGTAGATTTTTCTGTGAAGCAGTGGGTTTGGAACGGCCTCGTGAATATAAATAAGCTACTTTAATGAAAAAGGTCCTCTACTCGCAAAAGTTGCCACTAACTTCACCAACAGATGGAGGCGGCTCGATTGCGGGCTGACGCCGTGGAATTTTATTTTATAATACTTTAAAATAATTTCATTTTATTTTAAAATTAATAAATAAATATATATATATATATATATATATAATATTGTATGCGTATTTTCAATTGGAAAAATATAAATAATTTATCTAAAGCTGGTTTGAAGCAACCAAACCAGCTACTTACCATGTCGGAACCAAAAGAACATAGTGTATACCTATAATATGATTTTAGTTTATTTGTATAGAAAAATTAAATCAACTATATAGTGTCCGTCAATTCTTCTTTTGTATAAAACTATTTTAGGCTTTATTAAAAGGATATTAAAATAAGTTTAAGACAATATTCTCGATTTCAATTCAAACATTTTAGATTTTAAAAGTTAGTACTTTCTTGAAGTCTTTAATTTGTAGACTTGTAACCCAAAATAAGAAATGTTTGCAGGGTTAAAATATGTAATATTTATGTAATTCGCCTTGGGAACCATCTTTGATGTGTAGCTAATTCTCTTTTGTCATTTAGAGAAATTCCGCATTGGGTGAAATTTATTTCGCCCCCATCTATTATTAAATTACGTATTCAGATAATACATTAATAATACATACCTAATCACTTTGTTCCCTTACGAGGTAGACAAAAACTGTACATATAGCTTAAAAAGACTGTCCTCACCAACTAATTTCTCCACACTTCCTTATCCTTATCCTTGCATACTCTTTTCGTTTCAACAACATTCATACATCGCGGAATACATACTCCTTTATTCTCAAAACCGTTAACGTTTCTCTTTTTAACACATTTGTCTACAGCATTAGCCATGGCCTACCCCTTCCTTTTAACACACACTCTACCTTCGTGCCTCGTCCCTCAATCCACACTCATCCTCTCAAAATGCCCAAACCAACTAAAGACGCTTCTTTCATATGTACTTATTGAATTACCTTTCAAACCACGCTCCTTCAGTACCCATTTACTGACTGTCCATACGAGTTTTTCCACATAAGTTTCTTAGTTATCTTATTTCCACCGCATTCACAATGCTCTTGTGTTTCTCCTGACAAACTCACGATTCACATCCATAAAATAATGTTGGTATGGACATTCTTTGATATACTGCCATATTTGACTCTTCCGATACTTCATTCTCTGTGTAGTCCGCATCCAACTAATCTCCATGATGCATTCACCCGTTTGTCGATTTCACCATCTGTACTTCTACTTTTAAAGAACATTCTGCCCAGATATACAAAATAATTCACTTGTTTTAAACGTTTTCCATTTATACCAAGTTGACAATCATTTCCTGATCTGTCCTTACCAAAAACCATCACCTTAGTTTTGGAGACATTCGTACAAACATGCATGCTGCCTGTTCCGCGTCCTCACAAGTATCCATGAATACATTAATTATTAATAAAACTATAAAAGTACTTCTGAACTAACCACGATGTACACAAACTTCGGACGACTTCTTACTTAATATTTGGAAGAGAGAGTGACAATATTAACAATATCCAACCCTTCACCACCCCCCCCC
>CABFOW010000492.1:102232-258035 GCA_902141385.1 Timema californicum | reverse complement strand
TTGTCAGAGGTGAAGGAAGAGTTTGACAATCAGATGAATCTGTGCCGGGGCCGAGGATTTAACCCCGGACACCAGCACAGAGGTCCGTCACCTTACCTCTAGATCACCAGGTCACCCTCTTGATCTAGTTAAATCCACCCCATCCCTATCTTGAGCTACTTCTATTGAGTCCATCTCACTACACCCTATTTATTTCAGGTCCATTCTAATGATATCCTCATATCTGCGTCTAAGTTTTCTTAATGTTCTATTCCCACTTTTTTGCCAGTCAGTACCGTGAAACTTTGCGTTGAATCCCCTGCCCACCATAATCTGCCTATTTGTTAACCCTAACAATAACCGATGTTAAGTACAGGGTATATAACTCATCATCAGGCAACATCCATCCATGTATATTACCTTCATCACTTTTTGAGAAAATAATTTTTTCTTTATTTTCTGTTGGTGCACCTTGACTTTCTTCTTGCTGTACAGGATAAGAAAAACTGTGTCAAAAAATAAATATTTATTTATTTCAAATAAATCAACTAAAGGATAAATTAACTCATTCATATCATCATTAGGCGCGAAATTTCTTATCTCAAAGCATTAAGAAAACACTGGAAATAAACAAAGATATAGCTCTACTAAAATATATTAATTTAAGAGCAGGGTCAG
Organism: Timema californicum; assembly: GCA_902141385.1. Classification (NCBI taxonomy): domain Eukaryota; kingdom Metazoa; phylum Arthropoda; class Insecta; order Phasmatodea; family Timematidae; genus Timema; species Timema californicum. The sequence goes on along the minus strand of CABFOW010000492.1, from coordinate 257,378 downwards.
AACAAAAAATCTCTGGAGCTAGAATTATGTTTTTTTAAAGTGGTTTTAAAGTTTCTTACATGCTATATTCTTCAGAAAGACTCCAGTGTGAAGATATATTTATATGGTATGGTGGCACCCTTAATCATTAACATATTGTGTTTATGACGCAGGTTTTATTACGATAAAATAATATGTATAGAAGGTGTAACTACTCAAAAGTGAAGGTATTATTCAAACTATATGGTATGGTATGACTATATTTTCTTCATATAACACTTATCTCTCATTTCGTTGTATGTAGTTATTATTTTTATTTTTTTTAGCACCACGTCTCACTCACTACCTTCCCATGTTATGCGCATATGTACCAACTACGCAAAAATATTAATGGATGAATAAGGTTAAATTTAGAGGAAGCGTACCCGCTTTTGCTTGGAGGAAGAGTGGAAAAACATTTGGAAGAAACCAACCTCAGTTAACACCAACCGATATTCGAAAACCCGATCTCCCTTTAATTGGCAGTCTTGTATATTACGAGAATGATGTCTTAGTCCATGCAGCCATCGAGATAGGTAGCACAGTTGATAATAGTTCATGTTTTAATATGTATAAGTCTGTAACGTACAATGAATACAAGAATAAAATATACCCACTCCGGTGGCCACGTGGCCTAACGTGCTATCGTGTTGGACTAAACGGCCGAATATGGGGAGATCGGGGAACTACGAGGGTGGTTTTTCTTTAATGGTCATACACTCTCCTTCCACGCAAAAGTGGGTACTCTTCATCTAAATTAAACCTTACATATCCGTAAACTATTAGTGTTATTAGTACATAGGCATAAAACCCGAAAGGTTATAAGAGACGGTGCTAAATATATATATATATATATATATATATATATATTCATATATATTGTGTACAACATCTTTCTTCTACTTCAGCCTAGCCACATGTTTAACTAATGAGAATAGATATTAAAGGTAGAATTTAGAGGAACTGTACCGGAAATTTACAGTGAGGGAGAGTGAAAAACCGTCAAACAAAACAAATACCACCTCCATACATCCAACAACGACTCGAACCCCAACAACCCTGTCTATTAAAGGTAGAATTTAGAGAATCTGTACCGTAAATTTACAGTGAGGGAGAGTGAAAAACCGTCTAACAAAACAAATACCACCTCCATACATCCAACAACGACTCGAACCCCAACAACCCTGTCAACGACACACCAGACATAAGGAGGACGACTCTTTTTTTATGTTTCAACGTGCGTGTTTTTCTACCGCCAGGTCACGCTATATTATCGACATTCTCTAATTACGCGAGAGTTCAACAGAGATCACCTGAGCAAACACCTGTTGTCTAATGAGATACTATTAACGTAATTATGAGAGACGTTTTCGAGAATCGATATCATGTCTCTCTCTCTCTCTCATAGACACACACACGCACCTTCACGCAACATCCGAGTGACATTAATTATACTCCTGTGTGTACGTTAGAGATGTGGGCAAAGGATTCATTATCAAACCTCATAATAGTTCATGCTAATTAGTAAGCTCGATCAGATAACATATATAAGATAATATGTGTACATTGTGCCAAGTATGATCGAAACAGCGACTGAAGAAACTTTTCCGACAGTTCAGAAAGCTATTACCAGTGTTCAGATGTTAGTGAAATCTCGTAGATTTGTTTGTACTTCCCAGACAATACTCCGTTTGTAAAACTACATATTTTTTCCATAATCCCCTGATTGAAGAAACTTTTTTTATAATAATAATAATATTTAGCACCGCGTCTTACTACCCGTTCGGGTTATACGCTTTAAGTACTAATTACTCTGACGGATTGGGACTTGGGAAGGTTGAATTAGAGGAAGTGAACCCGCATTCGCGTGGAGGGAGAGTGGAAAACCATCTAGGAAAAACTACCCCCAGTTCACCCGACCGAGATTCGAACCTCGATCTCCCCGTCCTCGGCGGTCGAGCTCAACACGACTCGCGCGCTAGCCAACTACGCCACCGAGGCGGGTAACTTTTTTTTATAGATACTATTTTTAGCTAATATTTCCTTGGCTTGCGTCCTCTAAGCGTCATTTTTAACTATTTTTGAATGATTTTTAAGTTTTTTTGAGTATGGTTTAGGCATTTATGTTAAATAGATATATTTTTTAAAACAATTTATAGTTTATAAATGCATCAATAAACACTCAGAAGTAGATTTTTAACCATACATTTCTCGGAATGAAAAGATAGGGAAGACCATAAACAATTTACTCTCATTGCTATTGCTTTTGAACTAGACAATATTATATTACAGTCAATATTATATTTATCAGAATGCAAGAGTTTAGTTGTCAAAGGCTTTTCATGACCTATTGTAAATTTATAGTTCCCTTTTGTAAAGTGCGTGTTGGATTTCGCTGTGTGTAATGATTATAATTATTCTGATTTAATTTTTAGGTTATTTTTTTTGTGAATTTGAGGTCATTTATTAGAATTTTTATTAATTTTAAGTCATCATCATGGTTAATAACAAAGCGTAATCACACATATTTATGGGAAAATGAACTAGGACGTCCGTGTCGTTTGGCCCAAGTTTACCACATACAGAAGGGACGGAAATCGATGTCCTGGATTTGTGTGTTGAGATTTATCTTCCTTATGTTAGCTCCCGATATCCCTCAATGAGAATGCGAGTGCATTTCCTTTAAATCCCTTTCTCCTATAAGCTAGTATATTTATTTGGATAGTATGGATGGTAGTTAGATGTGAAGCACATATTCGTATTTAGGAATCGTGGTAAAAATCTGACTATTGGAAAACTTTTAAAACTACGTTCATATTTTCCTATTCTAAGTAAGATTTTTATAAATTTAAAACTTCTATTTAAATTATATCATGGTCGATAGGATTAATAAAATTCCATTGGTTTTAAGAGCAAAATAATATTTTGTATACGTCATAATCCTAACACTTAAACCAGACAAGACAAAATAACTTATAGAAACTAATCAGTCATGTAATATGTTCTGCAGTTCTCACTTTTGACAAACAATTTAAATTTTGACAAATGAAATCTAAATATAGTGAAATTTTTTCCTCCATATTATTTTAGAATTTTTTTTCTCGTATAATTATTTTAAAGGTTCTTCAACGCCTCAAATCAGATAGAAAGTAGTAGTATTTTTCGCAGCAAGTTGAACCATTAAGAATAAAAGCTACTATATAATAAATACTAACAATAATGTTAAACTGTTAATTTAATTCACTATTTGTAATAATTGTTTATTTATGACGGTTAATAAATGTGCATACAATTTATTCAACTGCTTTAGTGTCTGTCCAAATAAGTTAATAGGATTGAGTGTGAACAATAAATAATAAGTAGACAGCCACGTACCATACTTTTCAAAAATTTATTTATAGTTTTTTTAGCACCCTCTGCTACTACCCATTTGGGTTATATGCCTATACACTAGTTATGCTAATAGTTTTAGCAATTGGGAAGGTTATATCTAGAAGACGTGTAATCACACTTGCGTGGAGAGATAGAGAGAGAGAGAGAGAGAGGAAACCTTTAGAATAACCACATTAAGAACACCCGATTGAGATTCAAACCTCGGTCTCTCCATCATAAATAGTCAAGTTCACTGCATAAGTAGCTCATTAAAAAAAGAAGGCCAACGAAGTGGACTAGTTTTGGAATTTAAATGAAACGTAACCATACTTTCTGGAGGAAATCTTTTCCTGCAAGTCACATTGGTAAAAAGAAAAAAACTCCAATGCGCATAGTTGGAATTCAAACACTGATCTTCTCGTCATAATAAAACCAAACTAGAAGAACTTGACGTTTAGTCCGCGTGAACCCTGAGGTGGGTCGTTACGTTTTGTTGATACAAGTGATCTACTGGTTGCTCATGTAGGATACGCTCAAACAAATATTTATAAATAATTATCCTCCTAGTTAACTTTGACTCGAACATAAACTCAGTGTAGAATAAAACATTGTAGACCGGCGCCTCAAGCACCTTTTGTTCCCTATAAACTCCCTTTCCTTAATTATTCACATTCTTAAGAGACCGGTAAACACTAGTTGTACCCCTTTGTAAACGACCTCTGCATACAAAATGTGCCGGGCTTAGACTGTTGGGTGGGTTTTGTGGTTAGCGTACTCATTGAAAGAGACGTGTTTATATATAACTTTGTGTTAATAAATTGTATTATTTTACTTTGAATCAAATTTGAAATTCAATATTGAGTTTTAGTTACGGCAGTATTCAAAAACAAGGTGCTTAAAAATAGGTTTGGGGCAAAAAGGGGGTGAGGCTACTGGTGAGTGGAGGAGATTACAAAATCGTGAGTTACATAACATTTAATTATCACAAGATATTGTTAGGATAATAAAAGATCGTAGATTACGGTGGGCAGGACATGCAGCATGAATGGAATAATCTATAACCATATTTGCGGTGTTGAATGACAAAACCTATTGGAAGAGACCCTTTGGAGATTTAGACGCAGATGGGAAGATAACACCAGAATGGACCTGAAAGAGTTAAGGTGTAATGTGGTGGACTGGATAGAATTAGCTCAAGAAAGGTATAGGTGGCATACTTATATAAGCGCGGCAATGAACTTTAGAGTTCCTAATGACATATATTAGTCTAAGTTATGGCATGGGGAAATATATGAGTAAAAATTGGAATAATTTCCATTCACAATAATAAATTATTTTAATGCCCCCCCAACTTGAGGAAAATATACTAACAGTGCAGAATATTTTTTTGAAATTATAGTTATAAATCTTAAAAAACACTAAAACAATTTTATTCATCAATATTATATATTTGTATTTCGTGACTGTTTAAAAATGTCTTTTAATTATTTTAAGCATGTTATATCTATGATTAAAATCAATTATATTGATTTTATAACAACAACATTAAATTAAAGGTATTTTTCCTTTAACTTAGGACATGTGGATACTATTTTTCTTACTTTTTACATAGATCAGGTTTTGAAATAATAATAATAATCATATTTAGCACCACGTCTTACTACCCGTTCGGGTTATACGCTTTAAGTACTAATTACGCTAATGGATTAGGAATTGGGAAGGTTGAATTAGAGGAAGTGAACCCGCATTTTCGTGGATGGAGAGTGGAAAACCATTTAGGAAAAACCACCCCCAGTTCACCCGACCAAGATTCGAACCGTTTTGAATTAACCAACATGTTTTAAATAACTGTGGTGTTTTTTTTGTTGCCCGTGAAGAGTCTTATATCTTCGGTTAGTGGTCCCCCTTACCCTAATATTTACTACAAACACTATATTTTATTTATTTAAAATGGATTTCATTAAAACTACACAGGAATTAATGCTTTGATAATTTCTACTATAAATGAAAAGTAATTAATATTGTGTCAATTTCAAACTCTGATCAAGAGCAGGAAAGGCTTAAAGCCATTCTGGTACTTTGAATTAGTGTTTTACTTGATTATTTATTAGTTAATGAATGGAATGCTTAAGTTTATTTCTAATAAAAAACTTTTTAAGTAAATTAAAATTGTAACATATAACGTAAATGCTATTTTATAAAAATTCAAGAAACTATAAGCTTCTATCTATAAGTGAAAGCCATTTCTGCGTGAATTACAGTAAAACAAACTCTTTTGATATCTTCTTTCAGAGATCTCAGTCCTTATCACCTAGTATCAGCAATCTACCGATGTAGAAATGTAGTATTAAAAAATGTTATTTGCTAGTAATGTTTCACAAATTAATTTGGAATCACAGCCCAGTTACCGAAGAAGTGGGGTGTGTGTGGTGAGTTAGTTCCTCTAGAACAATGGTTTTTAACCTTTCATTACTCGCGACCCACTAAACAGCCTGAAATAGTTTTGCAACCCCTTAGTTTTTACTGACATATCAATCATTAAGATATATTCTAAAACAGTGGCTTCACTTACTGATTATAGTAACAAACAAATACCAAAAATTGAAATTAACTTACCAAAATGTATTTAATGGGACCTCTGCTGTTGAACACTTTCCACTAATTTTTCTATTCTTGTATCTCTTTTATTACTAATTGTTATTCGCATGCAGGTATCGATTCGTAATCTATTTCGCTCCTTTGTTTAAATATTTACCTGTGTGGAAAATCCCTTTTCACATAAATATTTAGAAATAAATTGCAGCAAACTTTGAATATCGATGGTAAATAGGTCTTTATAGTAATATTCGTGATTTCTATTATCTGTGCTTTCCCTCCATTACCCCTGAAAATTGATAGTCTACTGTACTTATGCATACTATAATCGAATTATTTCTTTCAAAACGTAACATTTATGATAATTGACTTCAGTTATAAGCATATAACATTTTAATTTTTTTTTAGGCTCTCAAAATACATTTTTCGGAACCCTCGGTAAAGAATCGCTTCTCTAGGATACCATTCACACACCTTAAGTATTATTTATTATTATTATTATTAGCACCGCGTCTTACTACCCGTTCGGTTTATACGCACTTACGCTAATGTGTAATGGTAGGGTGATTGGGAGATGAAATGAAGGACCTACAGTTTAACGTGGAATCTGAACCACGGTGGAGGCCTGGCATTCTTCACACCTTAAGATTCTAGAGATTTATTGACAAGGTATCTCCACGTGGCGAAAGGTAGATACGTGCAACTTTCGTCAGAGTTAAATTCCATATTTTACCGATACCTAATACAACCTATTATGAGTGATGACCTCCTGTTAACCCCTACGAGATAGCTTACCACCAATTCCAAGGGAATAATTCCCTTTGGTGTAAGATATATCAAAATCAGACACATAGGTATGTGTGCGATCTGTGACACGTGTACTAAAAAAATAAAAAAGGGCTAGTAGAATACATTTGCATTATATTTAATCCAATGATATAATGTTTAGTCTTAAAATAAAGATTGTATGTTTAACATACTGAATGCTGAATTAAATAATATTGAATGTTCAAAATATTTTAGAATGTATATACAGTATACGAAGCAAGCGTTTTTCTGAAGTACGTAAAAGACAAAATAAGTGACCAAACGATCCCAAGCTCTTCGACTCACTCATTACTGTGTACAAATAACAATAATAATGGGATTGATAAGTTAATTGTTATGATTCTATCCAATAATTTATGTCAGTAATAATAACTGGTTAGCTTAGTTTCATTCGCTAATACCAGAAGGTGAAGAAACCTTATTTTAGGTCGAATCCGGTTAGCTTATTAATATTTTTTTTTAAAGTGAACCCTATTATTTTATTAAAATGATAATATATACTTATTAATGGTTTATTTTCTTCTATTTAGTGTAGATAAATTAGTAATATTATTTATTCTTGACATTTTTAATCCTTACTCAACTTTCCCACCTCTGCCACTTTTCAATAACCCATACCTATGACCTTGGGTCCCAGTACTTAGGAGATAGTTCCATTTGTCACACCTTAATGAACTATACTGCGCACGACTATTATCAGACGCTATAGTGTTCATTTGAACTCTTGATTATAGCCAGAGTTAGTGACCTAAGTTAATCAATTTTGCCCCCTTTCCGATAGCCACTATCCCACCCCGTCACATTATAATTTCATTGCTTCTGAATTTATCGCGCAGAGATTGGGGTATGCAATACCACTTTATAAACTTGAGTCAGACACACGAGGTATTAACCTCTCAGAAACATTCAAAGTAATGTGGCTGAAATAATAGTTGAACACACAAATTACAACCCAAAAGCAATACATTTTTATCTGAGATAGTGACAGTTGCCAACTGCTGATTTAGGTATGAAAACAGAAATTTAGCAACAACCGCGTATTGGCTAGCTATATATTCAGTTAAGAACCACATTAGCCTAATGAAATCTACTCTGTATCAATTGAAACATCGGACACGATTGCGGGTTACCTATTATGACCGAGTCCAGTGGTCGTGTTACACCTGCTATGATACAGCGGGGAACATAATGTTCTGCTTCATATGTGTAACATTAGAAACATGTTTATTAATGTATATATCAGTTGTATAACAATTAGTCATTTGCGAATAAATATAATATAACATTATAATAATGTATTTCTGGTCGCTTGTAACACTACGCTTTGCAAATAACAGACAATGAACAATATTTCATTTAACAAATTAAAAAAATGTGTCAGCTTATTTAACAGTGGTTGAGAGAAAAATTGTGTATACGGCTCTCTTTCGTAGAAGCTATGACGTCATAAATCTCGCTGTTAACGACACACGGACACGGGAATGTCATATCTAGGCCTACCATGTGAGTATTGTGGCCTTCCCAACCAGTGTGACCAACATGATGCTACGTGACATTCCTACTTCAATGTATCGGTCAGGGAGAAATGTCTACCAGAACGATGGTTGCCTATTGTTACCGAAATACCCATTATTTTACCTGTCTGAAGTGGAAGTCGTTTTGTTTTTTTTATATTGAAATTTTTCTGTATACTGCTCCTTTCCGCGTGATTATAATAATGGTATGGAAAGGAAGAAGATTAAACTGATACAAAATAAACACACATTTGCTTGAGCAATCATTTTAGGGAAAGCATTTCTCAGGATACTTAAGCAGGATTTGAAACCTGACCTCATCAACAAAGACAAACCAGAACAGACGCTATTGGTTCTTTTATCCATTTGCCTATTGTATTTTTGTCACCTAATAAACCCCTTTTATGGAACGTTTATCCCCTCCATATTATATCATTGATAGTAAAAAAATTCTTACAGGCCTTCAAAGTGAAAAATTATTGGGGATGCACCGTTGTAATGTGTTGGTATCAATGAATGGGCCATAATTTAGGGCTAAATAGTAGTGTCATTTTGAAATGACGCAGGTGAAACTGTTTTGCTCATTGAATTTGTGATATGTGTCAAAATGGATGAGTAGTTTTAGAGCCGTGGACACAGAACCTGATTGAGTTTTTAGTTATTTAGTAGCGCTATTTGAACACAGAAGCGATACAAACATTTTGAGGTTGGTTTCACCTTCAAATCCCCACCACTTGAGAAGGTATCACTGTAAATAGGTTAATTATTTTAAAGTTATTCACTAGTGCGATGTAAAAACTATTATCTTTAACTTTTGATAAACAATTCAAGACAATCAAATTAGAAGGGAATTTGATTTCTTTATTTCATTTTTAAGAGTGATACTAAATATATTCATACAATGGTGAGCAAGTAAGTGACGTATTTGGGCCTGCATTGCATTTGGCCCAAGTATAAGGAGGTCGTTATTTGAATCCCGACAATACGTGTTATGAGTGGTTTTACCTATGGTTATTTCAAATGTGTCTTCAGATACTTTACGATAAATTTTAATATAACTTATCGGTTTATAAAGTAGAAATACTATTTTTTTTTAAATTAGCTTATAACGTTTATTAAATATAAATTGATATTTTCTATATTACTACAAGAATATTTCCCCCAGCATATAAAGGAAGACCTCATCTACAATTTTAAAAGCTCATGTAGTGATAAAAGTAAAAGTAAAAGTAAATTAACAAAACATAAATAGAAAAATGTCCCCCTTGAATAAATTAAAGTTTTTGTGAAAAATCGAGTATTGTGAAATTGGGCCTCAAATGTGCCTACTCCACTACTAGCCCTCCGGCTGGTTATTTCTTCTACTTTTATTTCATGGGTTATTTTAAATCTAAACAATATTTTTATAATCAATTGATTTTGGTTGAGTATTGTCGAAAAATCTCTTATTTTTCGTTTCTTTAATCTTTTACAAGTGCAAGAACCCTATAGAAATTTGTTTTTGTGGAGAGGGGTAGTAATGGTATAAAAGAAATAGCGTTTGCGCCAATGGAGTGGAAAAATAAATAAAAATAACTTGATGAATCTCTTAAAATAAATAAAAATAACTTGATGAATCTCTTAAAAATCATGACATTAAAATTTTCAAACAATTGGGCAAACTAAAAGAAACACATCTCTATTGGTTTTAATTTGTATTACATAAATGTAAGTTAAGAGTATATATAAATAGGGATTATTAATATAAATAAACTAAATTCAATTTAAAAGGAAACGTTAAATAGTAATTATTATTAAAATATAATTTATTTTTATTCATGGTTCACCTAAACCTAAACCTAACTGGTTTTGACAAAAATCAAAGTGGGCAAATGGATAAAAGAACCATTCACGTCTGTTCTGGTTTGTCTTTGTTGGTGAGGTTAGGTTTCAAGGCCTGATTAGGTGTCCTGAGACATGCTTTTCCTAAAATGGATTCCCAAGCAAGTGTGTGTTTATTTCATCAGTTCAATCTTCTTCCTTTCCATACCATTATTATAATCACGCGGAAAGGGGCAGTACACAAAAAAAAATCCATAATAAAAAACCCAAAACGACCCCCCACTTTAGACAGGTAAAATAATGGTTATTTCGGTAACAATAGGCAACCATCGTTCTGGTAGACATTCCCCTCCGACCGATACATTGAAGTAGGGATGTCACGTAGCATCATGTTGGTCACACTGGTTGGGAAGGCCACAATACTCACATGGTAGGCCTAGACCCGACATGACATTCCCGTGTCCGTGTGTCGTTAACAGCGAGATTTATGACGTCATAGCTTCTACGAAAGAGAGCCGTACATTCAATGTTTCACTCACCCACTGAAATGAACGTATTGTATAAGAGTAAATAAAATGAGTGCAATAACCAAACGTGTTTTTCAATAGAAATGTTATAATATAGCAAAATATTCTAGTTTATAGCCTATTTATGAATAGTTACCAAACAAAGTTTGATGTAAATAAGCAAAATAACTTTAAAAACATTCTTTAAATAAAAAAATAAATTATAAATTGGCAATTAATGCTTTTATGTGTAGGAGAAGACAAATAAAAGAAGCACCCATTAATAAAATGTATTATTGTTCTATACTTTCAATAACTAGTTTAACTAACATAGCTTTCTTTATTTTTAATTTAAGATATTTAAAGTTCACTTTCTGAAACAACTGACTATCGGGCCACAAGAGTTTATATGAACGAGAGTGAAATGGCATACCATTTTCTTGGGAAAGGTATTTTCACATGCCTTCTAGAGTTATTTTACATGCCACAATCAATATTGGATCAACTGTTATACTTTCCCCCAAAAGGACTTGTGCTACGAATTTTTATCGCTCAAGAACAATTTATCGAGCTCGGTTGTGTTTGAACCTACGAACATTGAGTCATAAGGCAATCACTTTACCCCTAGACCACCTAGGTTGACATAAGCTAATTTTATTTTTTCAAAATATTATTTCCAAGTGAAATATCATGTAAATTTTATTTTCAATAAAATATTTTGCATAATCGAAAAAAAATACACTTCAAAATTCGAATAATCTGTGCAGCCAGCGATTTTAAAAGTGAAGACAACACACTAGTGATCACACGGTGTTAAACTTTAGGCTTAAAAAATACTGGCTTAATGGTGATAGGTGATTCAAAGCTTAAATCATGGTTCGGTGATTTTCCACATGTAGCATATCAATGTAGTTCTCTCATATTTTGTCCGAGCTATTTCTCTACATTTTTCTTAATTAACCTACTCATATTAACCTCTATACCAATACATTAAGCTGTGTGTATAAAAAAAGTACTACCCAAAACAATAATGTCATAGTATATATTAAAATTGTGTGTCCCTTGAATATTAAAATATAAAAAGGCATTTAAGTTGCTTCAAAGAAATTTAACATTTTAAAATCAAAACTATTTGGAGATCGTGTCCTTGTTATTATTGGCTTAAATTACCTCTCATAAGCGGATATTATAACCTTACATTTTAAGATAATTATCAGTAACTAGCCTTAAAAGAGTAGGAGAAGCAATGTGTAGAAATAAAACACCGTTAATTGATTCAACAGAGTATCGAACTACCAACCTCCCTGTTTTGGCATGTAGGAATTTAAGGAATGGCTAGTTATTATTAATTTATTTTTTATTATTATTATTAGTAGTAGTAGTAGTAGTAGTAGTATTTTTACCCGCCTTGGTGGCGTAGTTGGCTAACGCGCTAGTCGTGTTGAGCTCGACTGCTGAGGACGGGGAGATCGAGGTTCGAATCTCGGTCGGGTGAACTGGGGGTGGTTTTTCCTAAATGGTTTTCCATTCTCCCTCCACGCAAATGCGGGTTCACTTCCTCTAATTTAACCTTCCCAATTCCTAATCAATTAGCGTAATTAGTACTTAAAGCGTATAACCCGAACGGGTAGTAAGACGCAGTGCTAAATAATAATAATAATAATAATAATAATAGTATTTTTCTAGTCTCTCACAGACCATTGAGACTACACACACTTATATTAGATAACGCTATGTGATAAGGTTGGGAAAGGTAATTTTATAGTAAATGAACTCACGTTTAGAGGAGGGGGAAGAAAGTTAGAAAATTAAAAAAACGCCCTTATTACATTCAGCCAGTGATTCACACTCCTTCCTCTTGGTTACCGTAAAACCTGACTAATTGAGCTGAATATTAACACTGCGTGTCCACCGATGAGGGTGGTGCCTAAATTGTTTGCCTCAATTTGTTAATAACGTTAAGACATATAAACCGTATTGACACAATCACGTAATATCTAAGAGATGGAAATTGTCAATCAAGAGACGGGGGTTGGGGGCGAGAGTCTGGAAAATGTTCTGTAATGGTGGCTTGTGGTGAGAGAATTAAAATGTAGAGGTGGTACCTAGATTATAAATCAAAATATATACCAACTTCGTTGGCGTAGTTAGCTAACGCGCTAGTTCTGTGTTGAATTAGACTGTCAAGAACGGGGAGATTGAGGTTCGAATCTCAATCAGGTGAACTGGGATGATTTTTCCTAAATGATTTTTCACACTCCCTTCACGTAAATGTGGGTTAATTTCCTCTACATTCAACCTCACCAATTACTAAATAAGTGTAATCAGTACGTAAGCGTATAACCCAAACATATAGTAAGACACGGTGCTAATTATTATTTAGTATTACTTCAAAATATATTGTGCTAAGAGAGGAGTGGGCTATAAGAAGGGCAAGGGGGCAAGGGGTTGGGTATGGGTTGATAGGAAACATGAAGGATATGGGGGAGACAAATGATGGGACAACCTAAACATTTATTTATTGAATTATATAACAAATTGAAGTATTATATTTTAACATAAAGGGTCTACAAAGGCACGTACGTATTAATTTGTTTCTTTACTACCTTTTTTTATCACCACTTCTTGCTAACCTTTCGGGCTATAAGGCTATGCACTAATTACCATAGTTAATAAGGATGAGGAAGGTTTAATTTAGAGGAATTGTACCACCGAGTGCGGAAAATTACTTAGGAAAAACCACTCTTAGTGCACCTGACCAAGATCTAACACCAATCTCCCTGTCGTTAGCAGTATAGTCTACTGCGAGAGATCCGCCTCGGTGGCGTAGTTGGCTAACGCGCTTGTCGTATTGAGTTCTACTGCCGAGGACGGGGAGATCAAGGTTCGAATCTCGTTCGGGTGAAATGGGGGCGGTTTTTTCTAACTGGTTTTCCACTCTCTCTCCACGCTAATGCGGGTTCACTTCATTTGATTTAAACCTTCCCTATTCCTAATCCATTAGTGTAATTAGTACTTAAAGCGTAAAACCCGAATGGGTAGTAAGACGTGGTGCTAAATATAAAATACTGCAAGAGTCGCGCGTTAGACCCAGTGGCTACCGAAGCGTATAACCGTAAAAACTATTTATTAAATAGTTACTGACAATACTATAACGAATACTTGTGTATTACTATTTTGATTATTTAACTCACTGACCACCACTTTTTTTTTCCTTCTACAAATTGTATAAACTGGTCTTGACAAGACTATTCAACAGAACTAAAATGAACTCTTCAAGTTGTCCGAAAAGTCCCTGTTCACTGATTGTACTAACTATATTAATGCATATTTTAATTCGTATTGAATTGTAATTAAATTTATCAGATGGTTGAAAGAGTCTGTGTGCCTGGATGTCTGTGGAGTTCATTTGCAACACATCTTGTAGGAACTATGGTGTCACTGTATTAATACAGTAGCCCCATGACTTCTTTAGTGCTAACTGACATCTCACAGCTGACAGCTGACGGCTTTGAAAAGTTACCAGACCAAACTATGTGTCCCTATGCCGAACCGAATTATCTGCAAAAACATGTGCTTAGCAGCTGTCACTACTGACATTCAAAATATAGGTATATACCTAAATGTTAACTGCCAGAAGTCACCTGTGAGCTGTCAGTCGGTACCAAAGAAGCCATGGGGCTACTGTGCAACTAGTGCATTAAGTGGACAAGGACTTTTTTGGACACGCAATACCGAAGAAATATTGATAAACCTGGATAAGATTAAATTGTTTGAAAATGATTTATTGGTGACAGTTTGTTTTCATTCTTAGGTTCTATATAGTTCTATTTTAGTACATGACGTCTAACTAAACGTTCAAAATACTCGTATATTTACTCTTGTGTGGTATGTATTAATAAGATATGGATTAAAACCAATATACCGTTATTTTAATGGGGGGTGGAAATTTGGAAACTAACGAAACATTTATGTAATACTCTCCTTTAACAGATTGAAATCACGAAAGAATGAACCCAATTAATGTTCAATAACTAAACCTTTAATTAATACTTCTATAGTATATAAACGGTTGACAGCCTGTATTTTCTAGCTCTCAAAGCTCCTTGCTACAGATCCAGAGCTACCGGGTTCAATTCCCAGAGCTTACAGATTTTCTGTGAAAACGTGAGTCTGGAACGGGGTCAGCTCAGCCTCATGAGGACAATTGAGGAGCTACTTGAATGAAAATATAGCGTCTCTGGTTTAGAAAACTAAGAATAATGGCAGAAGGTTTCGTTGTGCTGACCACATGATACCCTCTTTCTGCAGGTTTTAGAACTATCCTTACCAACATGTGGCGGCCACTCAGTCAGTTATAGCGGAACTACGCCAGGAAGTTATATAAACTTAAAAAAAATCAAAAATATTTAAATTTTTTAACATATACGTTACCTCGCTAACAATTTTTATTAAAGATAGAAAATATCTATCTAGCAATAAATATTATATTACGGCAATCACACTCGAATAATTTTCTTAACATCAGCGTAATCTTGCTCAACGTCTGCGAGCAGTCTAGAGTACCGATGTGAAGAAAAAGGTAGGGATACAATAATAATGTTTGCGCTAGGTAAAAGTGTTGCTTCTATAAATATTATGATTTATACAAATTTAAATAATAGATCGCCACTAAATATTTAATATAATCATTGTTTTATTTTTAATCTACTTGCCATCTCCATAGATATGTTATGCGTGGTATGAATGACATGGGAATGTGTGTGGTATGATTCACTTGGTTGTGTATACTAATATTTTTTTTTTATCTTTATTGTTTGTTTATTTAGCTATTGGTGCTTTCCAAATCTATTTTATTTTAATATGTCAATTAATGTACTTATTTTGTGATTCGATATGTGACCAATATTTTTATTATTATTATTTTGTACATACCAATATTATAATTAGTTTTCAATCATCATATAAATAGCATTTAAGTATTAAATTAACCTTGAAAGTGGTTAAGTGTAAGAAAAGGCGCTAGCCTTAACTACGCCCAAAAAGAGACATTATTATTATTATTATTATAAATACGAATCAGGACCGATAATCTTCATTTTATCAATGTATTGCACTGAACTGAAGTGTGTAGGCTGGATATAGCTATGGTGTAAACCTTCTCACATGTTCCTATCCTCCATTACAGAATTGAAACCCGATTGCCACAGGATGTTGTTACGGCCTTTACAGTAAGACCCAGAGCTATACAATGTAGTAACAATTATTGTAGTATTCGTGAGGGGGTTGCGGTAGGATTTGTCTCAAAAGCCTCTAGAAATGTTTGTTGTAGCGGAAGTCTAGTGGGGTCGGTGTTACGGTTAATTACTGATTGAATGTCGTCACCGACTCGGTAAACCTTTAGACATCCGACTTTACATCAGGTCAAAAGCCTATGTTATATGACGCAGTGATATTGTAATAATTCTAGGAACATATGATATATATATATATATATATACATATTCTTTACACACTTTTGTGTAAACAAATTATAGGCAGTTACAACTATAAAAACATTAAAAAAAACACATATTGGTATATAGGTTAATCCACGACGTAATTTCAAAACGTTGAGGGCGAATTATATTTTCAATCCTCAGTATAAAACGTT
This sequence comes from Timema californicum, assembly GCA_902141385.1. NCBI lineage: Eukaryota > Metazoa > Arthropoda > Insecta > Phasmatodea > Timematidae > Timema > Timema californicum. Next base: position 241,071 of record CABFOW010000492.1, on the reverse strand, counting down.
ATATAGGTGCAAAAATAGGTTAACTTTTAAAGGTTATCAAGATATCATGTCATCATTATGTACCTATGCGTATACAGGAATAAACTTCATTAATATTGATATTCTAAGATGGGGAGATTGAGATTCGATCCCAGCTGGGTGCACTAAGGGTGGTTTTCCCCAAATGGTTTTCCACTATCCTTCCAAGCTAATGATGGTTCACTTCAACTTAACTAAGCCTCCCTACTCCCTAAACCATTAGTGTAGTTAGTAGATAGCCGTACAAACCAAATGGGTAGTAAGACGTGATGCTAAAATTTTGTGAGAAAATAGATAAGTATAAGCTAAAATTAGAATATAATATATTACCATAGGTCGATCTGGAACACGACGACTGCGAAAAAACAGCCATGGCTGCATTAGCGTTGCCAATCAAAGGAGTCGTACATAAATACCTACTGTCCCTGCGTATTCCTCCAGTTTAAAAGATGCCCGCATTTTTTAACGATTACTAACGACTGTTCATCTATAGACTATCCCGATGCGTTTGTTGAAATCGACCGTACTGTTTACACAAGTGTGTCTTTATCGCATCAAATGTAGCCTTAAACGTAACTATAGTAGCCCCATGGCTTATTTTGTGCTGAGTGATAGCTCACAGTTGACCTATGAATGCTTTGATAAGCTACCAGACCGAGTTATGTATCCCTACGCCGAACCATATGATCTGCAAAAACATGTGTTTAGAAGCTGCCACTTCTGACAGTCAAAATTTATGTATATAGCTAAATGTCGACTATCAGAAGTCAGCTAGCTGTGAGCTGTCCGTCAGCACAAAAGATGCTATGGGGCTACTGTAGTTTTAAACTGGATATATCAATAACCGTAGAATATCAGTAATCAGACCTACACACAGAAGCTATTTTGTAAATAGAACTAACCTTATAATTCAAACCAAATTTTATAAAATGCCTAAAAGGAAAATGTTGTCATTACCATGTGGTACACCATGAATATAATAATGTAGAACTTTAAAATATATACAAATATTATGGGATGAAGCCAACGTCTGATCATATTTTAAGGTAAAGGGAAGTCCAAGATCAAAGTTCAAATATATAATATTATGATTAGTCTTATTTGTTATTAACTCTCTCTACCTGCAGATACATATACATCTACCAATTTAAACTTCCTCACTCTTACAACATTAGTGTAAAATGCAGGTAGTATGGATGGGTAGTAAGAAAAACAATAAAGACTGTTAAAAATAAATTTGGGTCTAACTAATAATATTACAATAAGTGTAAATGTAATGCAACAATTCATATATTGTAATAGAAAACAATAGGTTTTAATTAGAAAAAAAAAACATTTTTCTCCATTTGGTTTCCATATTTACTGAAGCATTTTTAACACTTCGTTTTAATTGCTAAATACGATTTCAGAGTTGTTTAGTAATAATAAACTAAGTTAGTTTGATTTTACTCGTAGCATTACTTATGAACTCCTTCCTAGATAACTTTTAGTTAAATTGTCTTTTTCTTTTGAAACAGTATTAGAATCATTCTGAAATGAATTTTGTCAAAACACAATCTACAAAAAACTATTATTTTTTATTTTGCCACGAATATGAACACAAAAACTATCACGAATTCTGATATTATATTCAATAAATAAAAATTCAAATACGACTCCAACAAAAAACCTTGATCCAAAATATTAAACTTTTTCAGATACGGTGCTGTTTATAAATTTTAATTATAAGGCGGTATGGGATTATTCCTATATAGCTCAAACTTACATGGTTTATATAAATGATAAGCCACAATTACACAAACTTTCTCATATTGTGTATTTTAGTCTAAAAGAAAATTTTCAAAAATAGGATTTCAGTAAATTACCCTTGAGAAGATTTTCCTGAAAAAACAACCCAACAAATCATTACATATCAATTTTAAACATTAAGTATCAGATTTTCAATATATATTATTTGAATATTGGCCTGAACACTTTTTAATTTGTAAATATATATATATATATTTGTATTTATCTTGAAACCTGGTGATGGTCGTTTATCAAAATCAGTTTAGTCGTTTTCTCTTAATTTGAATTACCATAAAAGGGCTTATCAAACTATACATAAAAGGAGATGCAAATATTTAAAAACTGAAAATAGGATGAATAAAAATCAACAAGGCAAAAAAAAATTGTTTTAACTAAATATTATCAGTTTGTTTGATAACCATACAAATAATTTCTGTAATCTCTTTATTTGTCACTAATGCAAGAGTTGAGTTAGTACTATCTCTAGCGAGAGAAAACAATTTTATTTATATATACACACTAATGCATAAATCAGGATTTCCATGGTTGATGTAAACGTAAAATTAAAAGCTGAAAATTACTTGTAAAAATCAGATATTCGTTAGAATCTACTATTTTCCCCCACATCCTGGACATTTAAAATAAGAGCTCGTTTGTAATTTAAATTACCGGAAAAAGGTTTATCATAAAATTTATATTTAATATTTATTAAAGCTGGCAGTTATTCAGTAAACATTTTAGTCATTATAGTTTCACAACGCTGCAGAAAGGTGTCCGCTGCAACGAACTAACAGTTCAAGTTTTTTAACGTTCACCTGCAAAGTTATAGACGTATATTTCACCCTCTAAGGAAGTTTTGAGGTCGGTATTTCAGAGGATTAAACCAGAGCGATTACTGAGAGAGAGTAAAGTATAATTAGTATCATCCTTAAAGGCCTCCCAGCTGGAAACATCCCCATCAATTACCCAAACAAACATGTGGTGTAGAGGCGTTAAGGGAGAAGGACGATGGTTGTTGATAAGCCTCTTGAGCCCTTTGGAGTAGTCCAAGGTGATATGTATGATACCACCCGGTACAGGTGATGTCGTAGGAGAGGGTAGAGTTTGTTATATATGTATATCACACCAGCCTCAACGCATCATCACAAATCACACTATACCACTCGGCCAGAGTGGAGTCATTTCATATTGTGTTAACAGAGCTGGAAATCACTTTTGTCAGCTGGTGCAAATTATGTTTGTTTGTTTTGTGCAATGTGCGCGCGCATGTGACTATGCCCCTATGGTGTGGAATTGAACAAGGGGGTTGTGGGGTTGAGGGATTCAACTTGTGCTAACCTGTGTAATTAGACATACAACAGAGACTAGACCATAAATATCATTAAATCAGATTTCAAGAAAATTATTTTTTCTATTTTTAATCTTCAGTATATATAAAATTCCAAAAATCCCTTGGGCAATCCCCATGTTAACCCTAGATACAAATTTTAATTTGATTGGTAAAACTGATTTCATCTTTATGCCTAATTACAAACATACAAACACCTCATCACATGTGTTTTTACTCATATTCAACTCAATTTTGATGGTAATAACAGTAAGATATCCAAACAATCAATACTATTATCATATTTACGAGTAATAAAACGATTATGAAGTCAAAAGATAAAGGAATGTCAGCCTAATTTGCTTGAAAGTAGTGACTGGTAAATATACCTTTCAGTAAACCCAACAGGAATTCGATCCCCAAACTCCCAATTTACGGCAGTTTATTATTTTTTGACGTTATAGACAATCCGACTTCTGATGCGGGTGATAGTTGGCCGATCGTAATAATATTTATGGTTTGATCATATGTTAATGCATATCAAATTCTAAAATAATACACCCCAGAGTATTTTGTGTCTACAAAATAAATGTGAGAATAGAAAAATATATCAGAAAATCTTTATGAAAACTGTTCTAGAAGGTTAGCTATATTCCATACAAGCTTTCTCAAAAGCAAAACGAATAAATAATTTACGTATGTAAATGTTGCGGCAGGAGTTCTCCCCAAAGCCAAGTTCAAGGCAGCCAAAGTTAGCCCCCCTGCAACCCCCCCCCCTTCATGATGCAGTGATATTTGAGGCTCAGGGCTGAAGGGTGAATAGCTAATCAAGGTCTAGCTAAGGTTGGTACCACCGCGGGTTTTACCAACTACTAGCCCACCAACATTTCACGCTTAGTTGAAGATTGCAATTCTAAAGTCCTGAACAGTTTAGCTTGGTGGGAAGGGGGGGAGAGGGTGGGGGTTGAAAAGGAAAGGGGGCGTGATGGAAGGGTGGAAGTGGTATGAAAGACCTCAAAATTCCCAGTTACACATAATCATGTGGCAGTGGTTTCTGGAGGGGTTAGGGGGTATAAAAGTGTTTTCTGTTCACATGTGCACCTAACATATATATGCAAAGTAAATTTCATTAGGAGAAAATAAAATACCCACGCCATCAAGGCTGTGTTGTCTTGGATAAGCTGTAGCTATTTCTTAATAGAATTAAAATCTTTTTATATTATTGTTAAATAAAGACATTATCCTCAAAAATGAATATTATATACATGAAAATAGCTTTTCGTAAAATAGGAACGATCTTTTGATTTCAATTGATGAATTTATGAGAAAGTTTTGTCTTAACTATTTACCGGCCCTAAGTAAAACTGTATGCATCAAAATAGATTTTAAAAAACACTCTACCCTCCTATATATAGATCTAGATGTTTAAAAAATACCTATTCTCTTTTAATAAATATTATTAAATTAATTTTTATTAAAAATACTTCATTATTTTCAAATAGATAAACGGTTCGGTTCACCGCACATTCTTAATCTCTCGTTTATCTTAAAATAAAGGGATTTACTAAAAACTCGTAATATTTGGGAAACGAAATAATAAAACATTTTTCAGAAACAATCCACCAAAGAGAATAAATGAGATAACAGACACTGTCACAGAAATATTGGGATAATAGGAATATCTGTCCATTAAAGCATAACATTCAATTTCAATTTCAACGTTCCCAATTAAAAAAATACACATGTTTGCTTTCATCTGAGAAAATATTAGTTATCTAGAAATATATTTCAAGTAATTTTTTTTAAATATCTCTACAACCTACCAATGATAATTTATTTCGTAAATGAAAAGGTGGTTGAGATATGATGGAAGTTAAATATCTCCCCTTATATAAATTACATTTAAAGTCATTTTTATGGAAAAACTTGAGTATCCAATTTGTTTGTAATATTAAACAATGATGGAATAATATATTTAATAAATACCATTAGAGTGGATTTTGAGAAAAAAAACTTTTTTTTTCTATCTTTACCCTTCAGTATATATAATATTCCCAAAAACCCCTTGAGAGAACCTTATTTTAAGCCTAGATACAAATTTTAATTTAATTTTTAAAACTGATTTCACCATTATGCCTAAATAAAAACACACAAATACACAGACAGACGAAATTATGAGAACCACTTTCTTCGCGTAGATATTTAGCAACATATTTAACTCGATATTTTTACAATGTGAATATTCCTTTCTCCAAGGGGTTGAAAGAAAGTACTAATAATGCATAATATTTTATTTTTTCATCACAATTTCTACCATACGTTTGGGTTATACGCCTATATACTAATTACGCTAATGCTTCTAGGGATTAGGTAGATTATATTAAATGGAGTGTACACCTTATTGCATAAAGATAGAGAGTGAAAAATAATTTTAGAAATACCAAACTCATTGCACCGGACTGAGATTCGAACTTCGATCTCCCCTTCAACAGTATAGTGTATGGAAACATATGTGCCTTTGACCATACGGCCACTGAAGCAGGCTCAAATCATTTTAAGAAAGTCATTGAACTAAAAAAAAAAGAGAGAATATAGGTTACGTATAAAAATAAACTAATAATATATCTCACAGGATAAGGATTAGTTATTTATTATTAAGCTTACTTTATTTAGAATATGTTTAAATTATATAATATGCATCAGGTAGTCAATATTAATAACTGTAAAATTTGTAAAGGCTTTTAAACAATCAATCAGAACAACATGGTGTATATGCCCCAACATTATATAATGTTCAGAAGTTACTATCAGAAAAGCAAAGACATATTTGAAATGTATAAAAGGATAAAATTAATAAATATTTCAAAGTCAGTGAATGCTATATTATTTATTCCTAAATCTATTAATCAAGTTTAATATATTGATTTCCCACAATCTGCAAATTAATCAAAGTCACTTAAAACTATTTTATCTCACTAGATAATTTTTTAATAAGGGAGAAGTATTTTCTTAGTAAATTTTGAGAATTTGTACCAACTAAGATTGTATATCAGTTATAATTAGAAATATCTTCAAAAATTCTTAGCCATGCTAAGATCACGTTTGTTAAAATAATAAAATAGCTGCTATTGGTAAAACTTACGGTAAAAATTTATTCACAAATGAAAGGATATAAATATTAATTTAATGAATGTCAAAATGATGGTAGGGATCAATTTAAAAAATTGAATTATTGTATAGTGTGTAAAGTTAATAAAAAATAATACATTATTATTATTATTATTAGCATCGCATCTTACTACCCGTTCGGGTTATACGCACTTACACTAATGTGTAATGGCAGGGTGATTGCGAGATGAAATGGAAGACCTACAGTTTAACGTGGGATCCAAACCACGGTGGAGGCCTGGCATTCTACACATTCACAAGTTGTGTTTAATACACGTCTTGTCAGAGGTGAAGGAAGGGCTTAGACATCAGATAGATGTATGTCAGGACTGAAGATTGAACCCCAGACCCTCAGAACAGAAGTATAGTAGCTTACCCATAGACCGCCAGGTCCCCAAATACTCTTTAATGATTATTAATATAATTGTATCTTATCATCCTCTTCCTTAGAAACAGATGCCGTGAAGGATTTCTTTCAAGGTCTTTGAATAATGTGAATGAAGTCAAAATATGTATAGGCTAGATATTTATAGAAAATATTATGTTAATTAATAAAGTAGTACCAGCCAGCTAACATATTTCTAAGACCAAACATAGTGTTCAATGTTTAGTAACTAGAGGTTTTTTTTCTTTAAAGTAAATTAATTTTTTTAAATTATATACCGTACAGAATCCATATACTTAACTAGTTTATATTAAATATAGTTTATTTTATATTAAATATAGTATATTTGTTTAAAGTCAAATTTAAAATACAACTTTGCATATACAGGCTATATTTATGGTAGAGTTTTGTTTTTATTTGACACTCTCATGGTATTAAGCACTTTATTTGCTTTATGGAGGATTGGAACTAGTTTAAAACTACTTTCTATAGGTATATAATATGGAGGAAGCATATATTTTTAAATTTAATTTTTTTTTAATTTTATTTAGAAACTTTTTATATAGTATAAAATAAACAAGGTTGAATTATACTTTACTACAAGCACAATGGGCTGGAAAACAAATAAATAAATGTAATTAACCAAAATAAACAATAATGGTAGGAATAAAATTCCCATCTCTGAATATACGGCAATTTAAAACCAAAATAAGTTAACTGATAAAAGCATTGCCATGTTTCATTACCAAACTCACTTTAAGCCCTATTTTCCATGCAAGCATAAAATGTATTCCCAATTTAGTCGTAAATTTTAAATATGTTTGCATAAAAATGTAGTATTTTATTAAAGTAACTGTGTGAACTAGAAACTCAGCTCCCATAATTCACTAAACGAATGGAGTTAATGAAAGAGGGATTTAGGATTACCATATTTGCAATAACTCGTACAAAATACTAGGGACAGACTTATGAATCATAATTAACTTTCGTGCTATAAATTAACAATCTTTCTTCAAATTTTTTTTTACCAAAATTAAAACATGTCTTTCTTTAGTTTGCATGCATAAACCTGTTTAGTTTAACCTAATATCAATATTTTTAAAATATTATCGCACACGATGAGATATTTTACTTTTATTAAAGCTTTAGATCAAAAGTTCTGAAACATTCATTCTTAAAAATCACTCATTTTTAACCTGTATAAATATTTTACCTACTGGTATGCTAGAAATGTTAAATAATTCAAAATGATAATAACCCTATTATTATTGATAGTCAGAGGCTAGAGAAATTTTTAATCATCCTAAAAATATAATTTACATTATATGCATCCTTATTATATAATTTTTTTTTAAATTATGGTCAAGTGACTAAGCTATTTTGAGTATGATAATAAATAACATTATAAATGTTAGTTAATAGCACATTTTATTAATAATACACAGTAAAATATATATACTTTTTTTACCATATACAAACCTTAGTAAATAGTTTTGAATTTGTATCGTAAGGGTGTCAGGTATTATTACAAATACAATCAATTAAAACTAATTCTTATATTCAAAAATATTTTAAATTAGTAAAGAACAACAACTACTATTAAAGCCAAACATATTTTAGGTTAATTATTTTAATTAAATGTAAATAAATTTGTATGTAAGATGTACTTATATTAAATGATTGAATTATTTCACTGAATAAATTACAAGGATATATAAATCCTTTTCATTTGAACAAATATTAATTAGCTGGTATGGAAAGGGCAAATAAAATATATTTAAATAAAACTAAAGTGAGTTAATCTTAATATGTTTCCCGACCAATAGTACAAAAATTAGATAACAGATATAGATAATTTTTAGCATTATAAATAAAAGAAAGCATGTTTAATCAATATTAATTTATTGTTAAGAAAAGTATTTATATTAAAATATTTTCAATTCAACGTGCTCAGTAAGAATCTATAAATATGATTTTTTTTAGCACAGCGTTTTACTACCCGTTTGATAAATGATAATAATAATAATATTTAGCACCGCGTCTTACTACCCGTTCGGGCTATACGCTTTAAGTACCAATTACGCTAATGGATTAGGAATTGGGAAGGTTGAATTAAAGGAATTGAACCCGCATTTGCGTGGAGGGAGAGCGGAAAACCATTTTGTAACACACACACACCCCCATTTCACCCGACCGAGATTCGAACCTCGATTTCCCCGTCCTCAGCAGTCGAGCTCAACACAACATTTGGAAATATATCTAGTGTATGTACATAAATGTACAATAAAGAATTAAGTTAACTTTTAATGACAAGATAAAACGATAAATAATTTTTTTTATTGTTATTCCCTGAAAAGAAAAATTGAGTTTAAACAATCTGAGAGATAAGCTTCATAAGAAGCCTTAATATCATTCACGTTCCAAACTACTTTCCCAAAAGCATCTCCTCTTTTAGTGACGCCTAGATATACTAATTGGTGATTAGCAAACGTAATTAGACGCAGTGCGGAGAAGGCATCCCCAACTGTTGCGAACATTCATGTTGGAGAAATCCGGGTACAAGTAGGTAAAACTATATTTACAAAAACGTTTATCTTTCTTTCCCTTTATTATTTAGATCTTGTGAGTTCATTGTTTTTCATAATATTCTTGACAAATAAATCCCAGTCAATATATTTATTATTATCACTCCAGAATTTTTTTATATACATTTAAAAATAAGTAACTATTTAATATAGAGATTCGTTTGTGTATTTATGGGTGTATTTTTATTTATTTATATAACATATGTTAATGTATATTATTTATTTATATATAACATATGTTAATATATATTTGTGTGTATGTATATGAATCTGTATGAATAAGATGTATTTATTATATAGTATGAATAGTTGGAAAGCGAAAGAATTTGGTTATAGAACCAATAAATTAAAGTGAACTATAATTTAAATGATATACTATGTTATCTCCCTTTTAGTATAATACAACATAAAAAATTCTTTGAAAGGTTAAGAATAAATTATTACTGGTTTTAAGGACTTCGTGGTGAGTGTTAAATAAAGAGAATACATTAACTTCTCCACATATTTGTTAATTTAAGATAAAAGACTAATAATTATTAGAATGTAACGCATACTTCGTTACATGTCAACATTATTTGAGTATATACCTAGTTGTTAGACATAAAATTAGGATTTATCACATCAGACCCGCATCTGTGGGGATTTGGTCTAGGACTCAATAATAGAGTGTGGTCTGTGTTTAGACCAAGAATACTGAAAGTGTTTCTTCTTTAAAAAAATTCAATTTACCTTCACTCAAATACGAAAAAATTACATCTTACATTCCAAGTTTCTAATTTGAGGGTACAGGGAAATAGGGAGAAATTCAAATTTATGTAGCGATTCCATCTGTTAGACAATCATAAGATCTAAGTAATGCAGTTTAAATTATTATTGAAATACACTAAACTATTTAAATTAATTAAAAGTAAAATTTTTGATGGAGCCGTTATGGGGTTTAAGATATAAATGTTGTGGTCCTGGAAGATGTGTTTAATGTGACTCCCCACCCCGTTCTCATTCATCGTAACCCTAGCTCATTCCTAACTAATGTCAATATTTAGATGGTTTGAATGTGTAATAATACAAAATGTTAGAATAAAAGTTAACCAACACTGTATGAACGTGTTTAATATCTCTCAATTCTATTACATAGAAGCAGTATAATATTTTTTTAAATATAAGGTTAGCCTACTTATTCCAATCCATGTAACCATAACATGCGAAAGTAGACATGTTTATGTTTATGTTTATGTTTATGTTTATGTAATGAAGGAGAAGCCAAAGGGTAAGCCTGAGCAAGAGTTATGATATTCCCTAAAGGTTCCCATGTAACCTTTATCCCTGAGATCCTCCTTCGACACTCACTTGAGACAACTTGTTCCTCCTTTAGTGCCCAACCTCATTCTCCACGTCTTTTCAACGATGACTGCCTTCCACGAACTTGCGCTAATCTAATATTCTACACCCCAGAACAACCCCTTTGAAAGCGATGCTGTGGTGAATGAAAGCATTGTATCAAATAGGTAATCACCGTTGTTTACAAACATTTAATTCACCATTCCCGTCTATTACATTTCTATAGAATTGTGTATCTTTTGAGTGACTCTGGATAATCCTAAAAACTCGAAACTACCTCTAAATTTAATTTTAAAGTCTTGGCATGTTCAAATAGTTTCAAAAGCCATAAGAAATTTTGGCAACAAAACTGTTATTTGACTAACTATAATACATATATTTCGTTTTACACAAAATATAATAGGAATGAGGAATAATATAAATCATTCTATTTTAATAATAAAAATTTGGTTTGTATTCAGTTAAAAACAATACTGATTATATCATTTATTTTTCTACCCTACAATTAGAAAAATACTATTAAGGTATTCACTTAATATAAGTAAAAAAAGACTGAAAGATAAGTAAGAACATCTGTCAGAAACAGGCTGTAATATTTATTATATTCTCTTTTCAAATATGTAACTAAACACGTGTTCATGAAAGCCAAACTGCTTATATTTTTACTCAATACTTTATTTTATATTTTCTAACTTCCTTCATAAAATTTAAATATATATTACTTGAATAGTTATATATTTAATCAATTGATTTAAACTAACAAAACTAAAAAAAGGTTTTTCAAATATTTGGCACATATCGAAGGCAAAATTTTATTCATACTAAAGGCAATACCATAAGAATTTTATGAAAAATATATAAATTCATTAATATTTGAAGATTAATCAATTCATTTTAATGAAATAATAAAACTAGAGTTTTAATATTTTTGTACTTTTAGTGAAAATACTCGCACCTACTAGGTTATTTTATTTTGTATATTATATTTAATTTATTTTTAATCTCTAGGTATAATTTTGCTTATATTTAAGCTCTTTAAGAAAAGTAACAAATGTAAATCTTTAAAGAAAGATATTATATTTTATTTGCAATTTTAGATAAATATATAATGAAGTGAGTATTATAATTGTATAACTATGGACTAACTGTGACGTGCCAAATCTACATTGAGTACTTAATTAATTGGAAAAATATATAAAACACAAATTCATTCATTTAGTATCCTGTCTATGAAAAGTCTCTTTATAAAATATCTTTATCTAGAAGTCTCCCGTAAGTACATGTGATGCTGGGCCTTAGGTTTAAGAAAGAGGAATAAACCGATGTTAATAAATTAGGGTTATGGTTGAAATTTAGTTCAAAATGTATACATTTCAAGAAATAGCTTTGATGTTTATATAGAGCCGAACATACTTTGATAAGGCTCAGGAGTGGACGAACATTATTATTCCTATATGGTAAAATAGAAATATCAGATTAATTTTTTTTGTATAATGTATTCAAATTAAATATCTGATCACCCTAACCAAATTATTATCAACTATATTAATACTGGATATTAAATAACATTACTAATATTTCTTTAACGTTTACCATATAAATGGATCAATACCGTTCGTTTAAGAAAAATTATCAGATTTAAAAGTGAACCTTTAATTATAATATAACCTGCCTCGGTGGCGTAGTTGGCTAACGCGCTTGTCGTGTTGAGCTCGACTGCTGAGGACGGGGAGATCGAGGTTCGAATCTCGGTCGGGTGAACTGGGGGTGGTTTTTCCTAAATGGTTTTACACTCTTCCTCCACGCAAATGCTGGTTCCCTTCCTCTAATTCAGCCTTCCCAATTCCTAATCCATTAGAGTAATTAGTACTTAAAGCGTATAACCCGAACGGGTAGTAAGACGCAGTGCTAAATATAATAATACTAATAATTATAATATAAATCAACCAAGAAACTTTTACAAACCAAACAGTTAAACACAGACTGAATACTGAAAGTAAATACAAATTTTATTAATACGAAAAAGCTCATCACACAATATAATTCACCGTTACCAAATACATCACAGCTAGCTTCTTACCACATTATACTTGTCACCCACAGTTAGTATAGCTAGATACAATTAAAACCATATCAGTGAGCTCAAAGAAATAACGATAATCTTGTCTTGTATTTTTGACTAGTTACACGAGAGATGGGGCTTGAGCCCCATATGTGTGTAATTAGGGGGTTCTACTCTCCCTCCATGCAAATATGATTATTATGTTACTTTGTTGAAATTTATTATCTAAGATTTTCGAGACAATGAATGCGTTTTAAAGAATATTATTTATCCAAGCAAAATTTATTCTTTTAGAATATTTCAATGATGCAACCCTAAATATTAAAGTTATTTGTATTTTCTATTTCATTTTTCTTGGAAAAAACAAAACAAATAATACTCCACTGTAGTGGTAGTAACCATCACGCTTGATAACATTTTAACATTATGTTTGTTTATCTATTTTTTTTAGCAATTTGATTAACTCTATCATAAAAATAATTTACTAAAATATATTTTCAAATTAAAGATTAATAAAGAGATCCATTATTAGAATTGATTAAATTATTTATTATTAAATGTTCTGTCTTTCGACTGGTCCATTTCTTTTGTCAGTGATCTTAAACCGTCAATTCACCCTGGCATCACTCACATCCTCTTTCAGCTCCAAGAATTTTCTTATCTACTTCAAATCATCCGATAGTTGAAGCCTCCTTCTCTCTAAACTACTCCTTCCCTCAACCTTTCCTTCTATAACGTCACAGATGTATCCAATCCAGTTTACTTTTCACCGAAAATCAAATCTAAATTAAATAAATATTTCTAATTGTAATGTGGACCAAATACTAAATTAATTTTTGGGAAGACATACTATATTTTGAAACTAACTAAATATTAAATATTAAAAAAAAGTAACACGATAAGACCTAAGAGGAGATAAAGAGAAAATAGGGGAGGGTTTTTCATGTCCGGGCTTGTCTTTTTTTTATGAATTTATCTCAATTTTATACAAAAATATAGTAATATAAGGTCATTTTCCTTGTGGTGGCACTAAAAAGGTGTTTGGCCCTGGAAGTGCCAGAGTTATCGGTTTTGGCTCGCCTTGCCACGTTTAAGGGTGCATTAATTGCTAGTAGGGCTTCCGACCCTCCCTCAACTCACACCCTCCATTTCTCCGATCTAAATTACCCCCTACATCCCTCTCCACGTCTTCAACCCCCCCCCCTTCCCCCAGACCCAACGGGTCTTTCCACATAACCCTTTCTCGCAACCCCTGCACCTACGTGCAAAACTCTCACCCCAGAATTTCTCCACCCCCCACCAATAAAATGCTAATGTTGCTCCCCCTCCAGCTACCATCACCATCACGTAAAATTCCCAACCCCACTTTCTATCGTTGCCGAATTTCAGTGTGCATTAGCTACCACCCCGTTCCTATTTCCAGGCCTTGTGAAAACAGTCATTGTATTTCTTTGGGAAAACGGAATCTTAAATAGTCATTTATCTTAAAGGTTGAATGGGTTGTCGAAGTTAACTATTTTTTGTGTTTAAATGAACGTTTCACTGTACTTAAAACAAGAGAGAATGGCTTAGATTAGTCAACGATTTAATGCCTGATTACATTACACGTTTACATAAATGGATTCCAGATAAAATATGTTCAAGGGAGAGTGGAAGATGTTACACAATGATGAGCTATATAACTTGTACTAATCACTAGAAATTGTTAGGAATTCTCAAATCATACACGTTATGGTGGGCAGGACATTAAAATAGAATGGAATAAATTTGAACTGCGTTAAACGGATTGATTGGTAAACCTAATGAGAATATGTTAAATCAGATTAGAGGAATTTATGTTTACGTACCTGAAATATATAGGTTTAATGGTGTAAACTGGATATGGGGAGTCATTTTTTAATTACAGCAATGACCTTTCGAGTTACTAATGCCATAGAGTAACTTATGTGTGTGATTCCATACTTGCATACTAGCATAAAATACTTTTATAATTCCATAAAATACTTACATACTATCAAAATATATTTTGAATGTTCTTAATTCTGCAGAAATGGTTCAATCGAAAAGAAATTAGAGCTGGTAAAATATGGTATACTTTGACAAATTATGATGGAATTAACTTTCTTTTTGTTTTATCTTTGGAAGGAACTAGGTTTTTATGCTAACACTTTTCGTGTTTTATTTCTCTATAATGTTTTCAGAGATATAAATGTAGCATGTGTCCTATTAATATTATAAGTTATTTTTAAATATATCGATTTAAGTCAATTATTACCTTATGTTATCTCTTTATGCTCCTTTTGAAATATATCGATTTAAGTCAATTATTACCTTAGTTATCTCTTTATGCTCCTTTTGAAATTCAAGATACACCTAATTTATAAAAAAAGTATATGAACCCCTCAAAACTAATTACTTTTTGCAGAGATAAAAAAAATAAGTATTTCATGATAAGTAGATAATAATTTGACTGGATTTGTTCTAACTAAACATAAATTTTATTAATATCATTAAGTTTAATTTACAAATCAATAGAGATTGATCCACCTTGGTAATATGTGGTTTAAGGCGTCACCATTGCAGAGTAATAGACTGCTGATAACGGGGAGATTGAGGTTCGAATCTTAGTCAGGTATATTGAGTGTGGTGATTCCAAAATTATTTCGCACTCTGCCTACATGTAAATGCGGAATCACTTCCAATAATTATAACTTTTCTCATCACAAGAACCATTCGCGTAATTAATATAAATGCATATAGCGCTAATGGGTAGAAAAACGAGGCGATAAAAAATATTGTGTATATCTCAAACTGACGGATATCTAATTAAAATATAAATTATTTATCATATTATTTTTTAAATTTCTCTAATTTTGTTTCTCACTCAGTCTTAATACCAATTCAATCAATAAATTATTATCATTATTATTATTATCATCACCGCGTCTTACTACCCGTTGGGTTTGTACGCACTTACGCTAATGTGTAATTGTAGGGTGATTGTGAGATGAAATGGAGGACCTACAGTTTAACGTGGGATACGAACCACGGTGGAGGCTTGGCATTACACACATTCACAAGTTTTTCAATCAATAAACGTTTTTAAAATCGATATTTGAAAAGAGAGATTAGGAAAGAAGAATTTTTAATAAGTACACCACATTTGGGTTTAGGTAGTGTAGGAAACCCGCCCAGCTGAGACTTGAATCCCAATCTTCTTCTCGGTGGCAAAACAGACCAGATGATACTAGTATTTGGTCCACATTCCCACCAATGTGAGTACATATATTCTTATAATAAGGTAAATATATTTGATAAATATTATTTTTGTACATACATCTGGTTTGATTTTATTAATTTGCGTATTATTTCTTATTTAATATGTTATAATATTCATATTCTTATATTTAAACTTTATTTATATGTTTGTTTTTCCAATTCATTGCTGTTTTTGAAATGAGCCTAATTAAATTTTTCTCTTTTTATTAATATTAAAACTAGTTGATGTGTTCTCTTCTTTATTTTTAGGCCACGAGAAAATGGTGGGAGGAAGGGGGGGTAGGTAAAATAACATTTTTAACATAATATGTCGTGTTATTACCATCAACTTTCAAAAATAACAGAATTAATAAATCTCTTCTAAGTCAGGTGAGTCGTTGTTTGAACACACACGTACGCACGCACGCACGCAAGCAAGTAAGGATTTATAACGGTTGATTTGCCCCGCACAGCATAGAGCTGTTATGTCAATACACCAAAGGATGACTTCACAGCGGTTCAAAGAAAACCACCCGGGAATAGAGAGAAAGAGAAAAAGAGAAATGTTGCAATACGGGATTGGTATGTTTGCAAAGCAAATATTCCTTACTTGGGACCGAAAAGCAAGGTTACCTAGTTATTCAAATATCCTTCCTTGATATTACCTGCTCGGATACCTTGTCACAAAAGCACACAGAAGAAATATTCGAACCAACAAGTTGGTTACAATAGTGAGAAAGACACTGCTGAAAACTTTTATCCATTTTGATTTCAAAACTTTCAATATTATTGGAAACCGGTAAGATATTTTCAATTTATATTTGTTAGTTTGGGACCATTATATCTTAATTTTTCTGTTAAATGACAAAATAACAAATTTTCCAATATTTTTACTAGATGTTTTTGAAATTCCCCAAGCTCTCTTAGGTTTCTTATCCATCACGGAGTGTAACTAAAATTGTAATCTTCGGGGACTAGGAAGAAATCTTACATTTCATTCTGTAAATTAAGTTATTTCTAGTGTAGAACCTAAATCGCTTTACAAAAAAATATTGTATGTTACTATTTAAATAAATCAATGTTTTAACGCTCATATATTACGTTATATCATCAACTTTTGTTATGTATCTCAGAATTATTTTCTAATATTAATAATAGTAATAATAATGCAATCTTTGTTTAGATTAGGTTAAGGCCAGTGCCTTTTCTTACACTTAACCCCTTAATAATAAAGTATGCACATCTAATACTTGTGTGCTAATAACTAGTTTATAATATCTGTACAAAAATATCAAATAAAAAAATATTGGCCAAATACATAATTGTAACTTTATGAACATATTAAAGTAAAATAAATTAGGAAAGTAGACCGAAATAAAGGAAAGCGGGAGACATAAAAGCAACATTAAAGCAATCATTCCACACATACATTCAAATGCATTATGTTAGGCATAACATCTCTAAACATGATGGAGATAGCAAATAATCTTAAAATAAAACAATTCTGATTATTAATATTTGGATATTATACAAATTACATATATTTATATATTTTACTTTCTACGCAAATTATTTTTGTAATTTTCTTAGCAATGCGTCTTACTACCCGTTGGGTTTATATGCCCACCCATTTTTACTGCATACCTACACTTCCCCTCGCAAACAATCGAGACTTTGCCCGCAGAGATTGAGCTAGCTGATGCTTGCCTGAAAATTTGATAGCTTATGTGTTAACTCATAAACATATAAATACAATTTTTATTTAGGATATCATATTGATTTTTAAGAATTTAACTCTAAACCACGGGAGGGAATTTGACATCCAGATTCTGTTGGCTTATTTGTAGACCATTAGCCGCTCTGGTGTCGCAGAGCGTTGTCCAAGGTACACCATAAGTGGTTGTCTACACGTACTAGCAATGAGATCACGCGATGAAAGTTATTATTATATTGTGCGGCTTGGGTTAATCTTAACCTTACTTAATACTAACCAACCAAACCATAGTGAGCATTGGTATTCTTCCCCTAAAGGGAGAAATACCAAAGGTGCCAGTCGGGAATTGAGCCCGGGACCACTAGGCCCGTAGCCTGGTGCACTGACCACTACATCACAGGGCCGATTATTTTTTTAAAGTATTAAAAGGCAATGTCCCTAATGGAAATATGGGTTTCATCTGTGCATCGATGAGCATTTCTATATGTTTCATTTAGGAGGCAAGCAAACAAACTAGATATATGTGAAATGCATTACATCTTAGATTATAGCTCCTAGATGTAAGTTCCTTAGTTCTGGTAAAACATTTGAGAGCTTTTACATTTATCTACCGATGCATTAAATAAGTGATATATTAAATTTTTATCAGTTTATTAATCTTGATGATCAAACTAAAAATTAAATTGAGTAGGATAAAAATATATTAAAAAATTTGGGTAAATATAATTAATCCATGACTAAGTTGTTTTTTAAAGTATATTTAAAAACTTAATGCGTCAATCTTAATAATAAAGTATGCACATCTAATACTTGTGTGCTAATAACTAGTTTATAATATCTGTACAAAAATATCAAATAAAAAATATATTGGCCAAATACATAATTGTAACTTTATGAACATATTAAAGTAAAATAAATTAGGAAAGTAGACCTAAATAAAGGAAAGCGGGAGACGTAAGATGTAAGTTATTTGAGTATGATGTATAAATATGTATATAATTTACTTCTATTTATCGAAAGAATATATATTTTTATCATAGGATATCATACAGGAAATGTGCAAATCGCTTGATGAAATTAACTGTTTAATAACCTAAGAGCTCTATTATTGTAATACGGAACTCCTACGTGACTGTCGTAACCAAACTTAATTCGGGGAGTTAATATATAACATGCAATGTCCTTTCACATTCCCTTAAGACCGGACTTTAAAACATGGCTTTCCCCTTAGCAATTGACCTCCCAACACGACCCTCTTCTCTGGACAGTGTATACAGGCCTGTCAATATTAGCGGAGCAAGCAAATCCCTGCAAACTATCCTAGTTAATTACCATCTTGTACCACCAACCCACCCTCTTAAACACCCCTTTATTCATCCCTCTTACTACTAACCCCTTATTCACCATACACCGTCACACTACGGAGACCTTGTGTGCTACGCTGGCGCCTTATGATATCGGAAATGCGAGAAAGATGAAGAGATACAGAGTTTTTTTTCCTCACCCTTGATTACTACCCATCTTCGATAACCAAAGATGTTCACCAATATGGTTGGTAAAGTGAGCACTCAATATTTAAGAAATGCTTCCAAAATTCCATAAAGAAAGAAATGGCAAAAAAATCATGTATAAAATAAAACGTTGGAAATTCTTAACCACACCTCTCCATGACCAGGAACCCCGATAGAAACTTGTAAACTACCCTTATTTGCCTTGAAAGAGAGTAGGAAACAATTTTTTTTAAATAACATTAGTAGACACAAATGGGTTTGAACCCAAATTTTGCCGTTTTCAGCAGGCCGGTTCGGCAATAGACTGACTACTTAAGCTATTCGGCCACTGAACTGGGTAAAAAAAATGAAAAATGAATTAAGCAACCAATAAAGTTGAAGTATTCTATTAACTGGGGACAGTCAACAGTCGATTAAGTCTTTGGTGAACCCTACATGAATCGGAATTAAATAAATGAATATATAAAAAAAATAGTAGCAACCAATAAAGTTGAAGTATTCTATTAACTGGGGGCAGTCAACAGTCGATTAAGTCTTTGGTGAACCCTACATGAATCGGAATTAAATAAATGAATATATAAAAAAAATAGACACTTAGTAGTACTGTAAAAAGAAATGAAAGAATGAAAATGAGGATAGGTAATGACATACAAGATGAAAAATTATTCATTCAAGAAGGTCATTCCGATAAATTTGCATAGTGAGAAAATTAATTATTATTTTAAGTTATATTTTTCCTTTTTTCTTGAACCGTTAGAGAGAGAGAAGTTTTGTGATATAAAAAAAAATCTAAAATGAGATTTTGGTAAATATTGACCCCCTGAAATCAAAAAGTAGTCTTCGCCATGCCGTATGTCTGTCTTTATCTAGGTCCAGAGTCTAAACAGTTTTACCGATTGGGCTAGATTTTGGTATCTAGGGTTTGGATAATCTTCTGCCCAAGGTATTTTTGAGATTAGATAACCAACCCGAGAAATATTGATAGTTTACTGAGAGACAATAAAAAAATAAAATAAATTATTTAAAAATCCTCTCTAGCAACATTTATTAAATATTTTATCCATGCATGGTTTAACATTACAATCAAACTGCATACTCCCGTTTTCCCATGAATACTTGATATGAACAGAAATTTCCCAACTTTGATCTTATCCAAGCAAATATTTGATACGCTAAATAACTTATTATTGCAAGGTTGTAATACTATTATAAATACAAATCTATCATTTAAATATGTTTTATCAAACCAATAGTTTCTGAGTCATAGGCAAACAAATAGAGTATTTTTTTTAGCACTTAGAAAAGCAAAATGTATTGTTAATCTCTTTTGTGTACAGAAATGTTCCTCTTGTCTAATTGTTTCTATAAACGTTCGTATTTATTTTCTTTGATAAAGTATTTCTGCAACAATGTATATGATTTAGTTTCCCAAACCATATAAGATTTTAGTAAACATCTTTATATTAAGATAAAAGAGATATGAGTCTGTGCTGTTTTCAATACCATTTTTTACTCCAATTTTCACTACCAATCAGGGTTTTATATATCTAATTATACTAACTGATAAAGGATAAGTAAATTATAATTTAGATTAAGTGAATGTGACATTTCTTAAAAGGAGAGTGGTAAACACTTTCAGACCTTCATTATACATGCCCAAGATTTAAAACCTGACCTCTTCGTCACCGGTGAATCCCTACTGAGTGAAATTGACATCAAGTCCACGTGCCTCCCCATTGCTGCAAGTGTCTTTCAGAGTAGTTAATAACAGAATATAATTTTAATCTTACAATTAAAATGTTAAAACAATACATTATAGCTTCTATTCAGAGGATTTGTCTCCTGTATAATATAATAAACTATGCTATATACTTGTGTTTGATAAAAGTTGGGCCAGTAAACCGTCCCTTTTTGTTTAGATTGTGGAACTCACAGCAACACAACTGATACTAATTTTAAAAACGCAAAAATATCATAACTTTATGTTACCATCATAATCATCAATATCTATTATTTGCTACATTCAAATATGATTGTGAGGTATGGTTAATAATAAGTTTTAACATTAGACAGCCCATTAAAGTGGCCGCATGGCCTAGGGCGATATTCTCATGGTAGACCAAGCTGCTGGTGACGGGGAGATCAACGTTCAAATCTCGGTCATATGAACTGAGGGTATTTTTATGCAAAACTGTTTTACAGTCTCCCTTGTGGTAAAAAATAAATTAAAATTAAATTTTTTAACTTATTAGGTATGAATAAATAAATTATATTTCATTTATATATATATATATATATATATATGCTGGTTGCTATCAACCCTTTTTATTTTCTTGGATTGGTAGAGTTTTATTAAATAAATTTATCCCTAAAAACTGCTCAGCGGTAAGACGAGGACACCCAACCTACTGAAACTATCTATAAATGGAATGGAATGCTCAAAATACAATGTACATTAATATTATAAATAAATTATACAGTGAAATGTATAGTGTGTTTTTAATTATTGTTGAAGAAAAAAAAAATACCTTTACATTAACCCTACCTAATAAAGCATGCCTCTTATGTTAAAAAATTATGAAAAATATTGTTTGGGCAATACTTAAAAATGTAAGATTCTAACTTGAATTATGATGACAAAATAATAGTTATGAATTATGAAATAAAACCATATTTGAAATATTTGTATAGCATGTTAAAATAATGAGTTCTTCAAAAATGTAATTTTAGCCCCAAGAAACAGTATAATGATAGATGATGAATTTGGTCTCCCTCCAATAATCTCCATGTAGAATGGTGATCTAAGGCTCTGGTAGCAAATACATTCCAGATCTTATTTTTTAACAAAATCTTCCCTGAAAATTTGCCCTTGACCTTACTCAGAGGTTAACATATTTTTGATGACGTTTTTGGATGTAAGTAATATTAACTATAACAATAACAACAAAAAGCTTAAATGATTCCCAAATCGGGTCCTAACTAATCTTTTTTAACCAATTTTTTCTTTATTTGATCAAACAATAAACCTTAATCAATGGCCTATGAAAATACTAATTTCCGAGCTTTATAACAACAACAACAAGAACAAAATCTTAGCTCTATAGACAATGAAAGTATTATTATAAAAGTAACATAATATTATAATTTGACAAAAGAACATAAATCATCTTTAAAATTAATTTAAATCTCGCACCAAAAGTATGGTGGGTATACAGTTTATAAACCAAAATAAATAAAGAAAATTTAATAGAGTGAAATAAAGGTAAGTAGATTATAATATATATTTTAATTGTAAATAAATAATTAATATTACAAACTTTAGGAGTTGTGATTGAAATAAAAAACCAAACATTAAATTTGTCAACGTACTTACGTATTTGAAAGAAGACTTAGTCAACCGACTATTAAATTTATATTATAAGTAATTCTTTTAGCAGGAATAACATCACAACCTCCATGAAAATGCGGGTACACTTACTCTTAAAATATAACCCTCCTAAGCCGAAAAACCATTAGCTTGATTAGTACATAAGTGTATAACCCGAATGGTTAGTAAGATAAGGTGCTAAAAACAAATTCAAACGTTTTCTAAAACAACCTTTACGATCAAATTCTTTTAAGATCAAAAGGTATAACCATTTATTGAAATGAATGTGACCTGTTATGATGCTGTAATATTATTTGTATGTATATAAATCGATTCGAAACGTGTATAGGATTGTATTTTGTTGTGTCAAGAGGTGTGAAGGTCAGATAACTCCTTACAGACACAACCTTGTGTGTAAAAAATAAATTAAAATTAAATTTTTAAATTTATTAGGTATGAATAAATAAATTATATTTCATATATATATATATGCTGGTTGCTATCAACCCCTTTTATTTTCTTGGATAGATAGAGTTTATATTGAATAAATTTATCCCTAAAAACTGCTCAGCGGTAAGACGAATAATTACTTCTCTCAAGATCCCTGGACTTTACCTAAAGTTTTAACTTAACTTTGACACTTAAAATAATGGACTGCATATTTTATTGGAGCAGATTATCCTTCTTGACATGGACATCCAACTTACTGAAACTATCTATTAATGGAATGGAATGTTCAAAGTACAATGCACATTAATATTATAAATAAATAAATTATACAGTGAAATGTATAGTGTTTGTTATTATTGTTGAAGAGAAAAAAATATAATACCTTTACATTAAATAAAGCATGCCTCCTATGTTCTAAAATTATGAAAATTATTGTTGGGGCAATACTTAAAAATGTAAGATTCTAACTTGAATTGTGATGACAAAATAATAGCTATGAATGATGAAATAACACCATATTTGAAATATTTGTATAGCATGTTAAAATAATGAATTCTTCAAAATGTAATTTAAGCTCCTAGCAACAGTATAATGATAGATGATGAATTTGGTATCCCCCAATAACCTCCATGTAGAACGGTGATCTAATGCTCTGGTAGCAAATACATTCTAGGTCTTATTTTTTAACAGACTCTTCCCTGAAAATTTGATCTTGACCTTACTCAGAGGTTAACTTATTTTTGATTAAGTTTTCGGATGTAAGTACTATTAACTATAACAATAACAACAAAAAGCTTAATGGATTCCCAAATCGGGTCCTTCCTAATATTTTTTAACCAATTTTTTCTTCAGTTGATAAAACACTAAACCTTAAACAATGGCCTATGAGAACACTAATTTCCGAGCTTTATAACAACAAAATATTAACACTATAAACAATAAAAGTATTATTATAAAAATAACTTTATTATAATTTGACAAAAGAACATAAATAATCTTTAAAATTAATTTAAATGTAACATAAAAATCTAAACTAGAATAATAATGTCTTCCAATAGGGGCAATTAGTTCTTAAAATGACAGCCAGATGTTGTAAGCGCCCAAGAACATAAAATAAATTAAGATCATAACAATTCCGCAATAATACACTCTCTAAGTCAAATAGCGTTAAAATCACCTAAAAAAAAGTTTTATGGGTTGGCATCTTATGAATCAAAATAAAGAAAGAAAATTTAATATAGTGAAATAAAGGTAAGTAGATGATATTATATATTTTAATTGTAAATAAATAATTAATATTACAAACTTTAGGAGTTGTGATTGAAATAATAAACCAAACATTAAATTTGTCAACGAAATTATGTATTTGAAAGAAGACTTAGTCAACCGACTATTAAATTTATATTATAAGTAATTCTTTTAGCAAAAATAACATCACAACCTCCATGCAAATGCGGGTACACTTACTCTTAAAATATAACCCTCCTAATCCCTAAAACCATTAGCGTGATAGTACATAGGTGTATAGCCCGAATGGTTAATAAGATAAGGTGCTAAAAAAATTTCAAACGTTTTCTAAAACAACCTTTACGATCAAATTCTTCTAAGATCAAAAGGTATAACCATTTGTTGAAATGAATGTGACCTGTTATGATGCTGTAATATTATTTGTATGTATATAAATCGATTCGACACGTGTATAGGATTTTATTTTGTTGTGTCAAGAGGTGTGAAGGTCAGATAACTCCTTACAGACACAACCTTGAGATTTATAAAGGTTAGCCTGAGATTCTTGATTAAATAAATCCATGCTTCAAGAGGTATAGGGTGACGAAACTTGAAGGGGGAGGCAAACAGGTGATACCTCGGAAGATTTTATAGGTAGGACGACCATTTACATTGCAATTTACAAAAAAATACAATAAATAATGCAATCATTAATTCAAGACTCGATGAAAACATACCTTTTATTTTGGATGCAATAT
Organism: Timema californicum; assembly: GCA_902141385.1. Lineage (NCBI taxonomy): Eukaryota > Metazoa > Arthropoda > Insecta > Phasmatodea > Timematidae > Timema > Timema californicum. Next base: position 216,115 of record CABFOW010000492.1, on the reverse strand, counting down.
GTATCAAAAGTATACTTTATATTATAGTTTTAATCTAGTATTAGTTGATATTTATGGGAGACTAGGTACCTCTGACTTAGATTTATTAAGAAATTTGGAAACTCTACACTTGATAGAACGAACCAAAGAGAAAGAGGAACGATAAAGGAGAAGGCAGAATGCCATCAACAGAACCATTTTTGAGAAGATTAATAGAACTCGTTATATTTTCAAATTTCGTACTATATCACACTACTTTTATTTAGTCTTCATCCACTTTTTCGTTCCGCTTTCTTTACCGTTCCTTAAGATTTTTATTCCTTTATATATATATAAAAAAAATCCTTCTCTTGCCACTGTTCCTGACAAGTTTTACTGATGGCTTGGAATTTTTTCGCTGATTTTGCCAATCACAAAATATATATTTTCTTCTCCGTAAAGGTGAGAATAACTATGTGAGTTTTTATCTGGACTTATCATTCGTGTTCCGTCCTCTTGAAGAGAACTTATTTCATCTTCTCAACAATAATAGCTTTTATCTTAGGTCGAGTCAAGAACTGTGTTTCCAAAAATATAGATGTCTTCAAGAGTAAGAAAGAAAACTTCTCGAGTTTGAAGAGGGCAGAGATATCTACAGTTTCCATTGAGTAGATTTCGCGAATTCTAAAGCGGAACCAAATTAATTCTTTGAAGGGTTCGAATAATAAATAAAGGTGTAGTAAGAAACACATTTAAATTTGACTACGTTTAGATTTGTGGACCAAAGTTAAGGGGCATATACACTAACAATATTTAAGCTTACATTAATTAATTAATATGTTCCTTGATTACAAATTTCATATACAAATTAGTTTAGATTGAATTGAAACTTAGTTAAATATAATATTTATTTTTATTTTTGTTAGTATATTCAATTAGAAATTTGTGAGAATATCATTTTAAATCTAGTAAAAATACAGATAATCCTAAAAAAACTTATACAATAGTGACAATAAATATATTTCACGTTTAATTATTTCTAAATATTGTCCTTGCTACTAACAAAACCCAAAATAATGTTCTTAAATCTTATAATTTAATTGAATTGGGACAGCTCAATATTAATTTATAATACTAACATAAAAAATTCTGGATGAGATTGGCATTCTAATTCTCTATTCAAAGATTTTAATCCCAGGAATAAAACCAAATGGAAACGTTTTTGGAAAAAACTAAATTGAATTTCCTTTCAATAATAAACTTAAACAAAGGAACAACTTATTTTAATTATATTACAGTCACAAAAACAAATATTGAAACGTTTAATAAAGGATATATTTTCGAAAACAAAATATTTTAAATGGTATCATAAATGGGATAAACAATATAGCACTGTGTTTACCAAAAATATATATTTTATATAAAACCTAATCAATAGGAAATTGATTTTTAATAAAAAAGATGAGCTTGTGATATTGATAGCATATAGTTAATATGGTTTTAAATATACATTTCTTTAGCATTAATCAATTATTTTTCCAATATATTTCTTTATCTTAAATATGTGAATATTGAAAATAAAGCTAATAATGTTATAATATATATAAATAATATATTAAATAAATAGAAAAAACTTTAAAAACTTATAATTACTACGCACTTAAGTAATAAAATTTGTATTCCAAATTTGTTTGCACATCTTTAAAAATTTGATAAATAATGTACCGGTATCTATTAAGTTAGTTTTCATGAGTATCTAGATATTCATTGACTTCAAACAGCCATTTTTTTCAATTAATTTTATTTAATATTCCAAGTTGTATAGATTTGTCACTGCATTCGATGGAAAACGAATTCACATAAGAAAAGAAAAAATACTTAAAAGACGTTGGTTACGGTCTGCCATTTTGTGAACCTATGGGAGGTGCTAGAGAGAGACGTCCTTTGATGAGGTTTTCTCTCTCTCACTCCCTCTCTCTCTCTACAAAAAAATACTGATACAATGCCTCAAGACACATCTTAATTATTCTGACCAATTTACTGAAGATAACTTTAGACAAACACCTGTAATATAAATTATGCTTACTAACGATAAAACAATGACAGTGGCCTAGTGGCCAGATAACTCAAACAGTGAGACGAAGATTGGTCCTTAAGAGGTCGGGATTTAGTTTGAATCCTGGTCGTATCTAACGAGGGTTGGTTGTCTTTCATATCGGTATTCCTACTGTCGGTTTACTTATTTACTCCAAGGCACTAGGAACTCAAAAGTTCATTGCCTCACTTACGAAAGTTCGTCAACTGTCCCAATCTTGAGCTAGTTCTACCCAGTCCACCTCATTATACCCATTCTCTTTCAGGTCCACACTTATGCTATCCTCTCAACTGCGTCTTGATCTTCACTATAGTCTCTTCCCAATGGGTTTGTCAATCAGAACCCTGAACAAGATTCTAGATTCTACCAATAATGCTGCATGTCCTGTCCACCGTAATTTCCTAGACTTGATTATCCTAACAGGTCTTATAATTAGTATAGAATATGTAACTCATCATTATGTATCTTCCTCCAATTCCACTCTCAAGTACACTCGTTCATGTTTGGACCAAACATCTTCTTATGTATCTTGTTTATGAACAACATAAATTTTATAGTCCATTACCTAAAAATATTCATATGAATGGCCCTAGATAAAAATAAAAATGTATTTGTTTCGGCGAAAATTCATAAGATTTTTACTAAATTTTTGGTATTAATTAATACATTAAAATTGGAAGGTTCATACCACATTACTTGGTCTATAATTAGGTGAGAGTAGATTCACACAATGATTTTCCCAGTAATTAAAACTTGGAACAAAATTTAGAAAGAAAAAAATCGGTCAACAATGATATTTTAATATAATGAATTTATATGAGCGAGCGCGAGAGAGCCTACCAATTTCGTCGGGAAAGATATTTTTAACTCATATTCCGAGGTTATTTTACATGTCACATTCGACATGGAACCGACGGCTTTATTTCCCTTCCGAGGAATGTTGTGGTACGAATTTTAATCGACAAGAAAAATCCGTTTACCTTGGTTGGGTTTGAACCAAAGGGTATCGGGTTCTGGAGGCAAACACTTTACTCCAATACCCTCGAGGTAGACACTTTTAGTTTATTAGGAGGTATATCATTGAGCAAAATAATTTTTCAAATAAAATAAAATTTTCCATATTTACACGAGAATTTATCACTAATTACATTATTATATTAAAAAAACATAAATAAGCTTTGCTCAATGAACAAGTTTGAAACTACTGTAAATAAGAACCTGACCTGTGCTTTTATTCCAAGCGTTCAGGTAATATAATGAAAATGTTCTCCAAATGACTAAGCACTTACTGCGGTGGGCTGTTAACCGCGACCCGTGACGCAATCTCTTCACCACCATCTCAACACGTGAGGGTTAGAATGTAAACTAGCCGAGGGGAAGGTCGGTAAACGTGTGGTAAATCACTTCCCACGACCCGACACCTTTCAACCCAGTGCTCCTGACTAGTGTTCCGTGCAATATTTAGACAATAACCGAATAAACCCTTTTCACTCCATTTTAAGTGAGTTTTTTTTATGTCATCACGTCACACCAACGTTCAACTTATGTTATAATTATCTTATTTCTTAGTGATGAAGAAGGCTGAATTTAGAGGACTTTTAAACTCGTTTACGTGAAAGGAGAGCTTAAAGCCATTTTGGTCCAACAACCCTCAATACACATGGTGCCTTACACTCTTTTTTTAGTTTATTATTATTATTATTAGTAGTAGTAGCACCGCGTCTTACTACCCGTTCGGGTTATACGCGCTCACGCTAATATGTAATGGTAGGGTGATTGTGAGATGAAATGGATATGAAATGGAGGACCTACAGTTTAACGTGGAATCCGAACCACGGTGGAGGCCTGGCATTCCTCACATTCACAAGATGTATTTCCAGAGGTGAAGGAAGGGTTTGGTAATCAGAAAAATCTGTGCCGATACTGAGGATTGAACCCCGGTCCCCAGCACAGGAGTCCGACACCTTACCCCTAGAACACCAGGTCACCCTCTTTTTTAGTTAGTTAAATCGTCAATATCAAATAGTTTTGTAGAGCACTTTAATAAATTTAATACTAGACATAAGACTTTGTTTTTAATTACAAAATTGATAAGTCAAAGTAGTGAGAGTTTAAATAAAGTCAACTAAGGTAATTTGAAACATCATATTGGAATGAAGAAGTTTGATAGATTAAAGTTTTACTTACAAACACTAAGTGTAAACATACAATTATACAAGTAATATATTATAATGGGGCTGCATGTTGAAAATATTTTAGTAGCCTAATACTACCATCATGACTTTATTTTAACTTAAAATAATTTATGTTTTTTATCGAATTCCTAAAAAGGATGAAGATAAGGCCTATTAGGTAAGGATATAAATAATGATGAGCTACATACCTTGTACTAATATCAAGACGTTATTAGGTTAGTCAAATCTCGTAGATTACGGTGCAGTGCGAATGGAATAATCTAGAACTATGTTCAGTGTATTGACTGGCAAACACAATGGAAAGAGCCCATTAGGAGGAACTAGATGCGGATGGAAGAATAACATTATAATGTATCTGTAAGACATAGATGAAGCTCAAGATAGATATAGGCTGCATACTTTTGAAAGTGCAGTTGTGAACTTTCAAATGTTGGCATACAGCAAGCAAGTATTGAACTCTGTTAAGATAAATGTTTGTTTAATCTACATTTTTACATTGGTATTGGTTGTACACGTGTACCTCTAATCTTAATCCATTATATAATTATTTTAAAATTCTATTAAATATTAAAAACTCACCTTCTTTAGCTTAAATAGCCCTTAAATAAAATAAATTTCAAAGATATTTATTTATAATAAAGTAGCATCAATATAAATGCGTGAGTAAGCTTGACTAAATAAATATTCATCAAACATGATTAATAAATATACGATAATTAATTCTAAAACGATACGTTTTAGTTCACTGAATTTAAATACTTTATGTCAGTTTACCTTATCTCGAAACAAAAAGAAAGAAAAATCAAACACCTTCGTTGGCTGCATGGTCAACGCACTACGTTCGAATATTGGTCGGGTGTATTATTATTATTATTATTATTTAGCGCCGCGTCTTACTACCCGTTCGGGTTATACGCTTTAAGTACTAATTACACTAATGAATTAGGAATTGGGAAGGTTGAACTAGAGGAAGTGAACCCGCATTTGCATGGAGGGAGAGTGGAAAACCATTTAGGAAAAATCACCCCCACTTTACCCGACCGAGATTCGAACCTCGATCTCCCCGTCCTCAGCAGTCGAGCTCAACACGACTAGCGCGTTAGCCAACTACGCCACCGAGGCGGGTTGGTCGGGTGTAATAAGGGTAGTTTTTCCAAAATGGTTTTTCACAGTTGGTCTATGCAAATGCAGATACAATTCATTGAAATATAATCTTTATAATACCTAAAACCATTATTGTAATTAGTACATGAGTGTATAACTTAAACGGGTAGTAAATGTGGTAAAAAGGAAGCTAATCATATCAAAATTGATATCTCTGTATGCGAATAAACATGGATACTTCATTTTTTTTACCATATTGAAAAAGTTAAATACCGTTTAGGTATGTTCAAAGGTTAAATATGAGTTTGAATAAATCAGTAATTTAATTAAAAAAAGTAGTTTGTCATAACGATTAATATATATATTACCACAAATGTGATGGATGTATCATTCCAAATAAATTTACACTTAATATCAACCAAATATTAATATCGTTGTATCTTCTCTCCTTGACATGTAATAACAGTATATTTTACCGGTAAGATTATTTCGTTACTAAATAATAAATTTAATTTCAAATTCAAAGTGTTTTCTATAAAAAAATAAACCATATATAAGTTGACTTTTTGATAAGAATCCCAAAACGGTGGATTCAAAATTGCATGTCGTTCTAATAATAATTCACAAATTCGCGTACAATTACAAAAATTCATTTTAAGAGAACTGTGACGTAAATATATAAAGCGGTTTTAAACTACTACTTGTCACGCTCAGGTTGAATAAATATTAAACTCGAGAAGATTAATCATGTTTTATATAAAAAAGGCTCTATTTTACCCTCCCTAAAACGAGTTATTTGATAAAATAAATGTCGTAGGGAATGAATAATGAAATACTTTGGTAGTTTCAAAATAATATATCAAGAAAATGCAAAATTATTATTGCAAAAATAAATGACCCAAATATCTGGTCTACTAATTGTTTAATATCCTAAAGAAGTTGTAAATTCAAATCCAGGCAGTCATTGAATATAACTCATATACATTTTTTAAATTTATTAAAGCAATTTTTAAGTAAACACTTGCCAAGTTAAATAACTTGATAAAATGGTTAATGATATTAAGACTGATATTACAAAGATTATCTGGGTGAAATCAAACCGACGTAACCAATTTAATAAAGATAAACAGGGTTAAATTCTAGAAATGATTGTAATCAAATCATCGGCCGTGAAAGTCAAAATAGTGATTTTTAATTAATCTTGACTTCTTACATTAGATAAATTGCCTACTATTTGCTGTACTGGATTAATAACTGTTTTCTATAGTTTTTGTATACTTTTCCTTTTTTATACAAACATTTTTAAATGTTCAGGTTATATACAGTAAAATATCATCAAATTAAATTTATAGAATTATATAGTGGAATTTTAAATAAATGACCTAAAGATTTTATCATACAGAGAGGAAAAATAGTAGCCAGTTGAAAAAATTTCTTCTGGCGTATCTTGTTAAGATTAGAATCAAAGCCGCCCATGTCAAAGTCAAGAGTTTAATGCGATAAATCAATATTTTGTTGATGTAATTATCATTATAGTTCATATTAACATACATATATATATATACATATTGATTAACTTAATGTATCAATTTCTGTATATTTACAACAATCTAGTTTTTATGTTGTCAAATACATTAATAAACATATTAGCTCTAAAAGTAACACGGGTGCAAACGGTCGTTGAAGTTGTATTTACATTTGTTATGGTAAAATGTAGCTTAGTAGTGTGATAGTAGAATTTAATGATACAAAAGTTTTTTCATGAGGAGTGATTATAAATTATAGCAATTTTAAATATATAAATTTTATGCTTGCATAATGATGAGCTACATACATATCATGTACTCATCACAAGCCATTGATAAAATGATCAAGACTATTAGATATGATGTGAATGGACCTGCAAGAGTTATGGAGTTTTGGTGGGGGTGACATAGATAGTTTTAGAAAGGGCTATGATCTAATGAGGAGGACTGTATATAGATAGCTTATGATATTAATAGTTGACGTTCTTCTTCAAGTTCGGCAGTGAGATTTTGATTTCCTAGTGGTTTATAGTAAGTAAATTGTACTCTGAAAATAATCAAAAATTAAACCTAAACCCACGTAAAGGATATAATTAAAATCCAACGTAAATATTAATAAGCGATAATTTATAATATACTATTTAAATTATTGGCCAATTGCTGGTGTACGTAATAAAATTCAAATGGAATAAAATAACATGTATGATAACTAGATTATTTTTTTGGACGTAGTGCAAGCTATTGTTCTAAGATATAAGCTTAAAAGCAACTCTTTCAACTATTTCTATAATTCTAGATTTATATTTATTTATGTTTAGTAATCATTATTCTTAAAATATTGTAATTTCATGTTAATTTAATTGTATTCTGGTATTATATTTTATAGCTGTTGAAGCACATATTTGATATTTTTAAATACAATTGATCATAAGTCATCGTGATTTTTAGATTCATTTGAGTTTCAAAAGTTATTTTGACCTTTAAAAAAATATGAAACCCATTTGTTAAATTCCAAACACATTTAAATGTTTATAAAAAGCTAGATTAATCCAAAAGTTTGAATAATAACCACAATTATCTTAGCCAAGTCTCTCACACAGTTATGTGTGATTTACAAACCGTGGGTCACCTCAATCATTATTTGAGAATGTGAAAACGAATTTTAAGGAACATAATTCACATTTATTGCTATTTAAATACATTATATATATTACATATATTAATTCTTTGGATATTAATGTGTATCGGTGGTCAGGAAACTAAATGCTATGCTCAACTTGTCTGATTGGTGATAGTTGGAGGCTAGGGTTTGCATCCCGGCTGGGTGTGGAAGAGGTGACTTTTCCTAAATGCTTCCACCACTCTACTTACATAAAATTGTGAGTGCATCTAATTTTGATTATAATTACACTCCTTGTTAAATTCCAAACACATTTAAATGTTTATAAAAAGCTAGATTAATCCAAAAGTTTGAATAATAACCACAATTACCTTAGCCAAGTCTCTCACACAGTTATGTGTGATTTACAAACCGTGGGTCACCTCAATCATTATTTGAGAATGTTAAAACGAATTTTAAGGAACATAATTCACATTTATTGCTATTTAAATACATTATATATATATATATATATTACATATATTAATTCTTTGGATATTAATGTGTATCGGTGGTCACGAAAACTAAATGCTATGCTCATCTTGTCTGATTGGTGATAGTTGGAGGCTAGGGTTTGCATCCCGGCTGGGTGTGTCGTGAGGTGACTTTTCCTAAATGCTTCCACCACTCTACTTACATAAAATTGTGAGTGCATCTAATTTTGATTATAATTACACTCCCTAAACAAAAAGCGTTATTAAAATTCGTAAATCCCGTATGGATATTTTAAGATGGGGTGGAATAAATTTCCATGTATAAAAAAACAAAATAATATTATTTTATTAAATCAATGTGAAAATAGATTATTATTTTATTGTAATGGAATACTAACAATTTTTTTAAAAAAATTCACTAATATTGACTCATATACTTTGCAACACAAACACATACCATGTCAACTAAATTTATCAAATTTATTTTGAAAAATCTATTAAAAACACCACAATATTTCTGGTTTCCAATTTTAATATGCTATTTTTGACAAGTAGAATCGGGAAAATGTTTTGAAAGCTTATACAGAACTTGTTTTTCAGAAAAAAAAACAAAAATTTATTTTATATCAACGCAGCAGTTCAGGAAGATAAATACAATTTTTGGGAAATCGCATTATGAAAAACAAGAGTTTAATTTATGTATTAGCCAGTCATTTACTACCTGCTAACATCCGTATTTACGAGACACCATTTTCTGACATTTCAGGCAAAGTGTGAATAAAAATCGTCCCCCATTTCGTAACCAAGCCGGTTCCAGTACTAAATCGATACCTCTCACAATTCTTAGAAAGAGCATCTTCAAACGTCACAGTATTTTTTCGAGATGAAGATTTCTTGGTGTTATTTTGTTGTCTCGTGTCTCAGAGATTTTGACGGTCCTTCCCACCACCATTTAGGATAAAATATACCAGCATGTGTATGGTATGGACAGGCGCTCTCTCTCGGCCATCTGGTAGCGAAACAGCCAGATGATCCGCTCCAGGATGTGTCATTGATGCACCACATGTGACCCTGTGTAAGTGATGTACCGTGACCATACGTGTTGGCCTTCTAGAACATGATGAAGCATTCTCCCTGTTGGTGTAGTTAACAGGTTGGGTGGCACACGCAAACTTCCCAGATAATTTCCAAGTGCAGCACAGATGATCGTCAAGTTGTAAACAAATACGGATCTTTTTCCCAAAAGATTCGTGCTTCTTTTACTTTCCCCCCCAATTTTCAGTAAAGAGCAAATTAAACTTCCAATAGTGCTTGGAGTAAAGAATTGTCCTTCCTGATGTCACCAGGAAGTCTTCACAAAGCTCATTAGCTTGGTTCATTGTTGTTAAACGTGATAAGAGGTCAGTAGTAAGGTGATCTAACATATTACCGTTCCCATTAAGCCAAATATCTCATCTACTATCGACGTCATTGTGAATCATTCCGAAAGGGTGAGCAGTTGGTCTCATTGGCAGACCTTCCTGACACACGATTATGATACGTGTGCAGTCACATGATACCATAAGCCTACAGGGTATGTTTACAACCCTGAACAGTAACAGAGACTTTACCGGAATTCAACCCCGCTTTAGGGCTCAAACTGTCCATCCACGTGACATTATTCGAAATAGCTAGAACTCTGTGAAATCACATGGGACGTAAGAGGGATATTCCTGGATGATGTGTGAGTAGAATACAATTCCTACATTGAAACATAACTGAGTTTTCATTAATATATCTATTATTCAAAAATAATAATACTCTTGGATAGGTTTTTGTGTTAATTAACTTTAAATCTTTGATACAAAGATATCATACACCTTACAATATTAAATCTATTATTGAAACATCGATCCCAAATAAAATTAAAGGTTAGTGGCAAATGTGTATATATTAAGTAGATAGCCTACTATTTTATAACACCACAACCTCCGAAACCTTTACTTTACACTTTCTTTACCTTTTTAAGCCCCAGTTAAGTTTTAATTTAGATAGGTATGGTAATACATTTTAATCCATGGGTTGCATATAATTGTTAATTAACTCAGTCTTCATTAGAAGGATGTTTAACTGAAATAAATGACTTAATTGTGATTAACTCACCTATACAACTGATCCTAAAAACTATCACCATGTTTAGGTTAGTGATAAATATAATTTAAAAACTATTAATACTTATTAGAGGATCAGGTTTTGCATGGATGATATAATAATTTACTGTTTCACCTTAGTCTTTGCATATCTCGATAGTGTATTAAAAAATACCCACTCATATCGGTGCCTACACAGACTAAGACGAGTGGTTTGGTTTCTTCAAATTATGCCTTTCTCGTTCCTGTCTCACTAGTGTAAATTATTTGTATTGACGGACGAGTATTAAGACATAGCGAACTTAAAGAATATTTATCATAAGAATATATTATTTTACTAATATAAAGTGTTTAAAAAAAATCACACGTGTTCTGATTGAACTAATCCTGGGTTATTCACGTCACAAGTGTTAATTGTCAAAGTGCCGGAAATGTGTTCACCCCTGTTCTGAGATCAACCATTACTGGCACCCGTTACTGCCTCGGAAAGAGAAGAATGTATAATTCCGAGTGTTTCCGTGGCGTAGCAGAAGATGTCGCAATAAAGTTTGCAATCGAATTTCTGCCAACTGAGAAAATGTGTAAGGAAGGGGATGGGGGTTTGGGAGGGGGGGAAGTTTTTGAGAAAAGAATAGGCGTACGCACACACAGAAAAAAAAGGATAGGAGAGAGAGGGGTAAAAAAAAGTGGCGACACTGAATTGGATGCCATGCCACCGAAAAAGGAAAGACCAAAAGTAATTTCAAGATTTTCTCAGTTCCAACTTTTTTGCTTCAACCTTACACGATCTTTATCCAACAATATTTATTTCCTATCAGTTTCTTATCCATTCTATCATGCAATGATAGATACCTGTTTTGCATCTTGATGTTTACTCACATTAGAGAAATGAAATATTTATTTGGTTTTCCATTCGCCTTGCGAAAGAATATACCCATAAAATGATTGAATTCTTGGCTTATTCCACACAGATTTAATCCTAAAGATCTTCAATCATATTAGGTATATACATAAGTTACATACAAATCTTGTGTGAGTTCAAGTAATAATGGTTTATATTTTATTCCCCCTTAATCAATGCAATCAATGAGTATAATTTATATTAACTAATAATGTATTCATTTCAGAAAAAATTGCTGGCACTGATTAGGTGCAAATCTAATTTAAGATTTGAAAGGAAAGTTAGAACAAAAAAAAAGTATATACTTTAATAGTGACCATTTTTTTTTAAGGTGACAAATTTGTATTCAAATTGAAATATATCAAATTAAAATAGCGCTTCATTCAGAATAATGTGGAAACTCATTTAATTCTTTTCTTTTATCTTATGCCTCATAAATAAATTTAAAAGTGAATTAGCTTGAATAACCAAGACGACACCCACTTTTTTTTATATTTTTTTGCCCGTTCTGAATTCATTTAATGTAACGAAAAATCTTAATATTATTTATCACGGTTTTCTTGCCCCGTAAAGTTTTTAAAGCCATCTCATATTTTATATTTCATTTATTGCAGCTAAACTCACCTTTATTCTATTCCTTAAAAAATCCAAATCTTTTATTTTCAACCTGTTTCTCTTAATTATGCAAAGAGAAGAGAGCATTATCTTTAGTTCGTTTAATTCCATCCATATGAATGTTCGTTATTCGTTAATTATTCTTATCAAAACTAATCTAGGGTGCTTATAACACATATATAGCTATTATATTAATTTTATGTCGAACCAGAATTCAACAGATATTGAAAATGGGAATATGCACTAAATAATTAAGTATGTGTTTACAAATGATTTTAGATTTCATTGCATATTTTATAATGAGTACAGGTAATTAATAACCATACCAAAATATATAGGGACGATAAAACATACTTATGTGGGTTCATAAAATACTTTAACATATTTATTGATGTTCTACCTTACAACCATCATTGTTTCCAACCTATAGACCAGGTTAGTTTTTTATTGAAGCCATATATTTTCCACTACCGGCCTGCTAAACCTATCGTAGATTCATACGCCTTATAATATAATTTTAGACTAGGACAAGCACAACACCCAGTTCTCGTCCGTTAATTTATCACTGTGAGAGTGTAAAACCACATTTCACTAATTCTAAATTTTTCGGCCATACTGGAAATCGAACCCTGGATTGTTAGCTCAGTAGACAGACATGCTATCAACTGAGCCGAGGTTTCGGATTGATGTTCTACTAGTTGACATTTCATTTATGGCAATTTAGTTGGGTTTTTTTAGTTAAAAAATTGGTCTTTCTTGAAACAATTTATGTTTTAAATTATGAAATGACTTTTTCTAAATTGTTTTATTATCTTAGAACAAAAATAAATATTATTTGTATATCAATGGCTCATAAAATATTATGCATTTTAAATTTTACATTCAAATATTAATATTTTAATCTGTAATTATATTTTGTAATAATTTACTATAAGTTACTGAAATAAAATAAGTGTTCAACGTCTACGAACAAATTGAGCAAGGTGTTTTCTAAGTTTATTAAAAATAATTATTTATTTTATATTACTGCTTCTCCACCTAAAATTAAATAGGAATAGCTGGATTAGCAAAGCTTTTTAGGGCCCCTATGTCCCAAATCAATAGTTTAAGAAATGTATTATAATAACATGGACTAACAAAGAGGATGTCGGAGTTTGAATTCCAGTCGGATGTTTTGATAGTCGTTTTTCCTAAATAGTATTCCACTGCGTATCCTCGAAAATGAGGGTACAATTCCTATATACTCAACTTTACTCGTGAGTAACAATTTTGCCTAGTTTGTAAATACCATTCGTAATCCAAATTGGTAATAAAACGTTGTCCTAAGATACAAATAAATTATATGAGTGATTGAAATTTAATTTTTAAACTATCCATACTTTATCTCTGCTAGTAGAAGTGGTACTGAAGCTTTTAATGTTTACTAAAGATGTTAAAAGCACAGCCTTAAGGTGGGATGCAAGGGAATATGAGAAAAAGGCAGTATTTTTGCCGTGTTTATGGCAAAATATTTTTTGGCCAAAATAATAAATAAACAAAGAATTTAATTTTCTTCACGTGGTGAGCTATAAATGTCTGGAATATCTTTCAAGGGTGTCCTGGAATTTAATGACAACCTTTTCTCTTCATTTAAAAAAATTATCATCTAATGTGACTATGTTCGTGATAGCTATTCAAGAACTGATGATATCAACTTAAGAAAATTAATCTCTATGTTAATACTGTAGCAATATTATAAATTATTTTTGCTAGTAGAAGTGGTACTGAAGCTTTTAATGTTTACTAAAGCTTTTAAAAGCACAGCCTTAAGGTGGGATGCAAGGGATTATGAGAAAAAGGCAGTATTTTTGCCGTGTTTATGGCAAAATATTCTTTGGCCAAAATAATAAATAAACAAAGAATTTAATTTTCTTCACGTGGTGAGCTCTAAATGTCTTGAATATCTTTCAAGGGTGTCCTGGAATTTAATGACAACCTTTTCTCTTCATTTAAAAAATTTATCATCTAATGTGACTATGTTCGTGATAGCTATTCAAGAACTGATGATATCAACTTAAGAAAATTAATCTCTTTGTTAATACTGTAGCAATATTATAATTTATTTTGGACCAAATACATTTTTTGCCATACAAACTGCAGAAACACTAGGCTTTTCACTGTTTCCCATTTCAGCACTATGATTCGTCTTTCAGTTTCTGTGTCACACGCACTAAGTTGGTTCAATATCAAAGCTAAACTTCTCAAGTTTTTCTTGCAAACATATCACAATAATATTTTATTTAAGAAAAAACTTATATTTAAATGTATTTTGAATTGTTATTCGATTGCAAATCAACTTAATGTCAAAAACCTCAAATCTATTTGCCCCGTGAAGTTGTCCGTTCATTGGTCTGTATATTTATATATACGTAAACATTCTACAGGTTGCAAAAAGCTACGAGTTGTTTGTATTCGATTAGTATATTATGAGAATATAACCTTAGTGAAATTAATTACATTCACCCATGTTAGTAACTATTAAATACATAATTTTTGTAATTGTTTATAATTTTCTAACTATCTATGAGGGTTCATAAGTAAAAAAATAGTATGTAAAAAGGTTTATGCAAACAAGATCAAAATGATAATTTATTTGATTTTGACTTTTCTTTTTGTTGAAATTATGGTAGTTCAGTTAGAAATTTGTTCCATATATTTGGTAGTCAATTGAGTTATACTCTTTGGCCACTTCCCCCCCTCCCTCCCCCCATAGGAACTAAAAATACTAATTTATCGTAATTCTAGAAATGTAACAAATATCGTTTTGTAATAAGATATATCAACTATATATATAATAAAATTTATTTTATAAATTATATACAAACCATATTTAAGATGATATATATTATATACATACATTTAATAGTTTTGTTTATATCATAGTTATCTGAAAAAAAAGAGTTAGTTTTCCCTTTTTGTTAAACATAGAATTCTACTGTTTGAATAGTTAAATAATTTTTTTTTTAGAATACTGGGAAAGATAAAGGTTTTTGTGGATTTCAAATGATTAAACAAATTACTGTGGGATGACTACATATATAAACTTCTTTTCAATTACTAANGAAATGTAACAAATATAGTTTTGTAATAAGATATATCAACTATATATATAATAAAATTTATTTTATAAATTATATACAAACCATATTTAAGATGATATATATTATATACATACATTTAATAGTTTTGTTTATATCATAGTTATCTGAAAAAAAAGAGTTAGTTTTCCCTTTTTGTTAAACATAGAATTCTACTGTTTGAATAGTTAAATAATTTTTTTTTTAGAATACTGGGAAAGATAAAGGTTTTTGTGGATTTCAAATGATTAAACAAATTACTGTGGGATGACTACATATATAAACTTCTTTTCAATTACTAAATTACATTTTATTTGACCAATTAAATATAAAGGAATGAGTGATACGTTAAAACTCAGAAAGAATATAAATATGATAAAATAATTATAATCATTTGCAGCAATCTTGTCTATTATATTTGTTGACGGAAATTTGGTGGTTCGAATCCCGGATGAGTGGTGAAAGTATTTTATTCTAAATAGGGTCCCACTCTCACTCAAAACAAATATGATTAAGCTTTCAAACCACCTCGGTGGCGTAGTTGACCGGCGCACTAGTTTCGTGTTTAGCTAGACTGCCGAGAACGGGAAGCTCAAGAAATGAGTCTCACTTGGGTGATATAGAAGTGAATATTCCAAAATTGGTTCTTCACTCTCCCTCAACGATAATGCTGTTTATTTTCTTTGAATTAAGCCTTCGCAATTCCTAATCCACTACCGTAATTAGTTCTTCAGGGTATAACCAGAACGGGTAGTAAGACGTGGTGTTATAATAAAATAAATATTATGCCTCCACTTAAATCTTCCATTAAATTTCCCATTATTGTAATTAAATTTGAATAGCGTGAAGGTCTAGTAATACCTGATAAAAATACATTAAAAAGTGTAAGGGAATAAATCTGTCAATATGACTAAGATAATATTAATTCGTAAAGTGTTTTGTAACGAACTAATTTCCTTATATTTTCTTAAGAATAATTAATGTTGTATGTTATTGATATTACTGTAAACTTTATTTTTTAAATGTAATCATAACCACCAATGGACATATTCAATAAAGTATAGTCTTTGATATGAAATAAACAACTTGTTTATAAGTTATACTATTCCTGTATTATCCAAAAAAAGTCTCAAAATATCGTTATTCTATTCTCTGAAAGATACTGCAGGTGAACATCGATAAACCTAGCAGAAGTGTGGTATTTTTATGTAGCCCGCTGTATATTATGTGACCTTACCCCTACTCACACATACTCACTATTCGCAACCCCTTCTTTTCTCTCTAAAAAAAAAAAATAAAGGTAGAGAAAGGGTGTATAGTCAGGGAATCGAGAAGAAAAAAACGAAACTAAAGAAAGTTGGACTAACTCGTTTTAGACATAGAGCCTATAAAGTAATTTTTAATTTGTAATATGATTTTCAAACTTATACAAGAAGAAAAATTTAACTTATTAATGTCGTGGGGGTCTTTTAATAGTGTTCTAGGACTAGCATGCGTGATCATGGTGGTTAGCGTGTCAACCTTTTAATATCATGTTTGAAAAAGAGTCGGTGTTTGAATGAGAGTTTGGTGTTTAAATCCCAACTGATATTTCTTAAACTCAAATGTGGATACATTTATTCTGATTCCTACCTTCTTTATGCCTACCCAATAATCCTTATTAATATGTGTATAGCCAAAGACGACTAATGAGACGCTATGGGAAAACAAATACAACACTTAAACATTACATTTTCTGAAACAATGTTTTTTTAGGCGGGGTTCTCATTTCACGGAATTATATTCCAGTGTAAAATATGGTTTGTAAGCCAAGAGGTATTAGGACGGGTATATATTAATGTGCACAGTTTAGTTGGAATCCCCTTAGGTAAAAAGCTACAAATAGGCCTACTTCCACGAAACAAATCCATTTTTCTTGACTTATTGCAACTGATGGGCGTTTAATTGAATCCCCTCACGTTTTAGTATCTAAACAGCCCCACACCTCGAATATTTAATTTTGACATATTGCAAATGGCAGAAATATATTGTAACCAAGACTTTCCATCAAAATTATGCATTTTATTGAGGATTGTATCGTGCGTTGCTGACGTTAATAGGTCAAATATAAGTTGGGCTACATTGCCGTATAGAAAGGTGGGAGATAATGGTACAGGTTATTTATTTATATATATATAAATAAATAAAAGCAACTGCTGCAGTAAAACGTTTTAAATACCGGGGTATTAGATGTATGGTGAAGCACACCAAAGCATCTCACCCTGATCTATCAACGATTCACCAAACCCTAAGGGACACACTGACCAAAGTGCATTTGGTGGTTGTTATATGTAAATGGAAAGGGATAGAGTTAAGTACAATAGGGAAAACATCTACCTATTTAAAACAAACTATACTTTATAAATGTCTTAGTAATCGGGAAAACTCCTTTTTTTTATATAAAATACCTTCCTAATAACTAAAACAATATACGCATCTCTATGTTATCAAAAAATAAACTTAAAAATACTTAGGCAATAAGTGAAAATACATACATACAGTTATGTAATAGGCAAAACAACTTACACATACCTAAATAACATGGAGAACACCTTACACATACCTAAATAACATGGAAAACACCTTACACATACCTAAATAACATGGAAAACACCTTACACATAGCTAACTTATAGGTTGTACCCTTTATCCTTAGATATAATTTGACAAGCCCGTTTCCGGTAATAGAAATTACGAGGAAATGACTGAACCAATTTTGAAAAACGACCACTCCAGGATGTCAGGAAAAAGAGTTTTCCATGAAAACCAGATTTTCACAGATTATTTTAATTTTTTCCTTATTTGTTAAGTCACCATGGAAACCTTTATTTGCTGAATAGCTGTAAATCTTTAAGCAAAATATATCTTTTGAATAAAAATATTAACTCAAACTTTATTTGTTGGTTCAAACACATCCCAATTTTCTTTTTGGATTAATATTTCTCTTTGGATGTTGGTCATACACAGCTATATTGAGATGTCTAAATAATTAAAACATTTATTTTTTACTTTCTCGCTACCTTATTATTAGAATGTTTTTATCGTTAATTCGCATTTAAATCAATATTATTGAGAATAATTTGAAATTTAAAGGGTTAAGTTATTAAGTTCGTGAAAATATTGTGTACGTTTTGTTTAGCTTGTGATAAAATTATTTTTAAATATGTAATGGTCTGTACTATATGCTCAAAAACGATAAAATGGTATTGAGTAATGTTTAAAAATAACTATTTTAACTATGAGTTTTGGTGTTAATTATTTCAAATAATGGGTTTTGATGTTCATTTTTGCAAATAGTAACCCAATACAAATGCTCAAGTTAAGTTATTATTTCATTTTACCGCTTAGTTTTAAAGATGTGATATTTAAAAGTAATTTTTGTGTACCACATGTATTGTACCATATAGGTTCACATGCTCTCTTTCTACCTAACCTTATCTATCACGGTCTCTCTATCACAAACACACACACACATTCTATAACACATTCTCTCTTACATAATCTTTCATTCTCTCTCTCACACTTCATCCATTTTTCTCACACATTCTCTACACTCACATACACACTATATCACACAATCTCTCTCAAAATATCTTTATTATACTCTCTCTCAAACAACTTATATTTCAAACTCTCTCAAATTCACTGTCACTTTCTCTCTCTCAATCTAACTATTTATCTTAAACTCATTCACTCTATCTCAAACTCACTCTCTCAATTTATATCTTTAGTTCATTTTCTCAAACACACTCTCTCTTAAACTATATCTCTAACTCTCTCTCCCTCTAATTTGATTAGCCCGTTTGCAAAAATAAAAATTACTATTGAATGGACAAAAAACCTCTCATTTTAAAGGTCAGGGATCTAGGATGTCGGGAAAAATTGTAGTTTCAAAAAAAAGCTGACTTTCTCAGAGAAGTTTCAGCTTTTCGTTCATTGATTATATCATTAAAGAAACCCTGTTTGGTTATGAGTGTATAAATGTAGATAAATTATTTCTCTCTGGTTATAAATAATACCAACTCAACTCTCACTTTAGTGGTATGGTGCATCAAATAGAAGGGTCACGGAAGTTATTTATATATTTATCAAACAAATCGATGATATCAGGTTATATATAACATTGTTTACTTTTATCCTTCCTCTTCTTTGTCTTTGAATGTTTACCAAAGCTTTTATATATAATTTGATAAGCCTTTTTCCGGTAAGTGAAATTGCCAGAAAATGGATGAACCGATTTTGACCTACGTCCACTCATTATAAACGTTATGGGTCTGTGATGTCGGCAGAAATAGTAGCTTAAAACAAAAACCCAAGTTTCCTAGCGAATATTTTTCCAACTTTTCATTCTGTGTTCGCAAGGGCCCATCTGTAAAATTATTATTTGTGTACATCATCATGGAAACCATGATAGATAGATAAAATATTTGTCTTTGGTTATAATTGAAAACTATATTTTACTTGAGTGTTTTTATGCCATAAATCGATAGAGAGCTGGAAGAGGAGTCGTTTAAAAGTTCTCATCGTGGTTCGAAGGGAGCAAATAAACGTTTTGAATCAAATTAGACACCAAAAGATCTATGTAAGGTTTATAAACTTTGACGAGTAAACTATTAGCTAGAAAGTCGCGTGAATGCTTTTTATAAAGATTTGTTACCAATAATAAGTTTATAATATATTCTAGCTCACTAATCTGCATAAATCACTGCAACGATCCAATAGTACATAACTATACATCTAATGTATCTATATAAAATAATGTGTTAGTATAGTTGTGTGGAATTTGGCTAAAAAAAAAGAAGAACAAGCCAACGATAACAAATACTCATCCCATTTCACCATCCTGGCTGCACTGTATTACAAATCGAGAGAGACAACAACACTACCGACCGCAATTCCACCGCACAGACAACTGACCAGCTCCAAGAATCGAACCGCGCCCGCTGGGAGCCGCGATGTGCTCAAGCCATTCCAAAGAACTTAAGAAGAAAAGAGATGTCTGTCCCACAAAGTACCCAAACATTCCAATTGCTTCGAGAAATGAGTAGAAACTCGTTGTCACTCGCATTTCCCTCCCGGTATATGATACTCTTTGTTTCCCCTCCCTTTTTTTTTCTTTGTTCCGTGTTCCCTGAGTTTTGCGAGCCGTATATAAGACCGGCGTAGTAAATCGTCCAGCATTCTTGGACATTGCTCGGACTTAGTCGGACTAAGCCGAGGCTTCAGCATTATTTAAAATTCCCTCCCGGTATATGATACTTTTTTTTTTCTCCCCTCCCTTTTTTTTCTTTGTTCCGTGTTCCCTGAGTTTTGCGAATCGTATATAAGACCGGCGTAGTAAATCGTCCAGCATTCTTGGACATTGCTCGGACTTAATCGGACTAAGCCGAGGCTTCAGCATTATTTAAAAATGTAAGGGTGAATTTCTTTTCGTCGTAAATATTTTTATTGTTATTTTTAAAATTCCCTTTTTGGCAGGTTATTATTTCAAATTAGTAACTGTTTGAATCTTATAAAACTTACATTTTCACGTTGTATTTAAATAGTCTTATTTATTTATATCAGTCTAGCATAGGGATAAATTTTTGGGATATTACTATTGAGCTGATAGATAAAATAAAAGAGGATCTAAAATATAAATTTTGAATCTTGCCTTTTTATTATGCTGGTTATATTTATCTTTTATAAGTAATTTTTAAGTTAGATGTTCTTATTAATTTGCTTACTTTCCTGAATTGTTAATATTGTGATTGATAAATTTAGGGTAATATCATTTTAGGTTGTTGTGAGATATATTAAAAATTTGTGGACTTTGATCATTTTGATTATGTTGTACAATTATGAGTAATATAATGCCAATTTTAGTTATATGGTTCGTATTAGGATAACATTGAGTAACTTCGTATGCAAAGTTCAGGCAAAAAAATAATAAGTTAAATGATTCTTTATCGTATATATTCTAAAATATGGTTTTTGATTGAATGTAAAGACAATCTTAACTTAAATCCTCCTAGCTCATTGCATATTGTGAATTTAATAAAAGGAACTATTATATATTTCCACATAATACTTTTAATCTGTTTCATATTTATATTTATTTATTTAATTCTGATATTTATGATAAACATATACATGCTCTTCTTTCAATTTATTTAATGTTATGGCTAGTGAAAATATCCTTAGATTTAGAAACTATCTCTGTCCTTTCTTAATTTCGAATATTATTACTATTATTATTATTATTATATTTATATTTCTGGAGACCGACCGTCATGTACTTCCCACACCTGGATTGAGTTGCGTGCCCTGGGTTTCTTTATGCACCCGGCATTCAATACTATTTCACACACAGCTCACTCCTATTAATTTCGTTATCATATTAATTTATTTTCATGAGATTTGAACACTCTTTTGTAGGATTTTGAGATATTTAGGGTTCAGTTGGTTGATTACATCTGTGGATGGTAAGAGAATCTTAAAATAATTTAAACCAATTACCAACGATAATATCCCCCAATTGTTACCATCACGTACCATAATAATAATAATAATAATAATAATAATAATAATAATATTTACTACCCGTTCGGGCTATACGCTTTAAATACTAGCTACGCTAATGGATTAGGAATTGGGAAGGGTGAATTAGAGGAGGTGAGCCCGAATTTGCGTGGAGCGAGAGTGGAAAACCATTTAGGAAAAACCACCCCCAGTTCACCCGACCGAGATTTGAACCTCGATCTCCCAGTCCTCAGCAGTAGAGCTCAACACGACTAGAGCGTTAGCCAACTACGCCACCGAGGCGGGTCGTACCATAATCAATATGGAATCTTGTTCATGCGACAGCAATTGGCCAACCCCGCTCTATCAGTGGCTGTGTTTCGAGCTACACGTAGCCGATCACCTCCCTTGTATATCGTAGATTCAGCCACGGGTAGTGTAGTGAACTACTGTGAATTCACACGTTCGCCGGAAAATAAGTGTAGAACGGAAACGTGGTCACGTGACGAGCTCTAAGCCAATCACAAGATTTTTCGCTTCATCGGCGCGAGCTGTTCCACTGAAGTTAAACTCATCTTTACTTCGTCCTACTCTGCCTGAGATGTTCGGCACTGGATAACCAATAAAATCTCAACAGCAAACCATCTCAAATCAATGCGTATGCGCATTTTACAACGCTTGCGTTCTACAGCCAGAAGCAAGCAGAAACCTTCGTTTGCCTCTGTGAGGAGTTTTGAGATAACTCGTTAATGGAAAGCGTGTGTAACCATGTATTGGATTGTTCCACGACAGAGCATTGTACTCTGAGAATATCCATCAGAAGAATGATTTAAAATATATGTATATCCACTGAAAATTAAAATATGTTAATATTCAACTGTTAAGCTATCGTTGCAATGCATCATGGGTCAAGGTACAGCGCGTGAGTTGCTGTGCCACTGAGGCAGATCCTGCTTTCTATTTTCAGTGAACTTGTGAATCGAGCATTATTCTGAACACGAGGTTAATCCTTGTTATCCTAGTGGTAGAGCTTTGTCGCTTTTAGCAAAGGGTCCTGGGTTGTAATCTCTTGTCCATGTCTTATATTTTTAAATATTTTAAAATTAATTGCAGTGAGTGGTTGCTTATATCATACCATAATAGTTTTCCCCATTTGTGAAAAGGCTTATCAAAGTATTGGACCCACAAAATTTTACAAGATAGAAACAATTCATGACATTTTATACAACATCTCTCTCTCTCTCTCTCTCTCTCTCTCTCACACACACACACACACATTCTCATTATTTAGAAAATTATATTATAATAATACAATTATTTGTATTTTTGTTTACCAAAAAATCTAATTATCTTTCCTTGTGTTACTTGTTTGTTCTAAGTTTAATGGTTTAAGCGTTTCTCACCATAATATTTTGAATTTTAATTCCTTCATATTATACTTTTTCTAATCATGTTAGTCTACACTTAGCCATTTTATTTTTTGGAACCGCAGCTTACTACCTGTTAGTGTTATGCACCAATGTACTAATCATATTAGTCTGCTGGGGATGAGGAAGGTTTAATTTATAGGAGGTGCACCCATATTTGCGTGGAGAAAGAGTAGAAAACAATGTAGTTAAAAACCATCCTGAATGCACCCAATTGGGATCGAACCCCAATATCCATGCGGTAAGTAGGTCAATACACATAATTTACTTTGGCAATAGTTTGAGTCACATTGTCTTAAAAAAAGAAATTATTTAATGAAACATTCGGAAAAAAATGTTAATATACTATGATTTTTAATATAATGATATGAAATTCATTTCACTGGTTATCTTTTTTAAAGTAAGTATAATAATTTGACACTGCTTATCTTAAATGATCAATTAGAATAGCATATTAAAGTCGAGATATTAGAGACTGTTTTCACAACTCTCACTATAAAAAATGCAGATTCGCACATAAAATATGATCCAAAATAGGATTTAATGTTCATAGTTAATATACTAGGCAAAGCAAATTTGTTGTGGTCTACTAGTTTCCAAATATGTTTGTACGTACTCAAACCTTGAGGGATAAATAATTGTTCAGTCATTCAGAAATCTCTTAAAGATCATTAATTAAGTACATTTTATTAATATATTTGGCAAGTATAGTGATATCCACGATATTAGCTGTAGTTTGAAAAAATATAGGCCTATCACTGGTTCAATTTCACGAAATTGTGCAAATCTTTTATTTAAAACATCGCCCAGCTTTTTTGTGTGTCCACCATATAATTTGTTATCAAAATCACCATTTCTTTCATTTCTTGAAACGTTTGGAAAATGTGTAAGTACATTTTTTGATCTATTTATCATTTTAGAAGATAAATCTATTTCACACTATGCGCACGTCGATGTGGGCTTGGCAGACCCTTATTTAGAGGATGCGTACCCACATTTGAGTGAAAGGGTACTGTAAAATAATTTAGTAAAAACTCCCTAACTACGGTAATATATTACTGGATTAATGGGCATTTAAAACATTATTAGTATATGGAAAACGAAACAAAGCTTATTTTTTGGCTTCACAATCCCAAAATTATATTGAAAAATAAAATTTTATTTATTTTATTAATTAAATTAATTAAAAATAGCTTGTAAATAATTGGTACTATTTAACATACAAATCCAATCATTGATTTTTTCTATGAAAAAAAAAATAGTTCTCTAAACACAAAATATTGAATAAAATATAACTAAAATATATTGGAAATATTTTTCAACACAAAATTCAAAAAGTGACGAGATAGCTATATAGTATGAATAAACTGTAAAAAATGTTTTATTTTTGAGAAGAAATGGGGTGTACTAGAACATACATATATGTAAGGGAGTATATATAAACAAGGAGAAAGAAGGAAAGAACGTAGGCCTCGTTATTTTGAAGAGGTTTTCAATTTAACAGTACCCTATAGAAAACATTATGGAAAGGAACGCTGAGATGTGGTTTGGGGAAAAGAAGGGCAAAGATACTGGAGTTTGCAGTGGTAAGACGACGACGAAAAGCTTGAAGTACTAAAAAAGAACGAAATAAGTTTTTTCCTTAAGGAGGGATGTAGTTTGTGAAATAAGCGAGGGAAAGGAGTACAGTAAACGTATAGGGGGGACAGAGAAACAGAAATTTGAAAGTTTGTAGACTTAAAGGGTGGCTTGAAAGGGGTGGAGGTTGTTTCACCCCTCGATGTCACGAAACAAACTATGTCGTAAATGTGTCTTCAAACCCTGTCGAAACGTTCTTCACTCCTTACCCTTAGGCTCCACACAGCCCCCTACCAAACCCCGACCACTTCTCGCTGTCCCAACTGGCTTTTTATCAAACGAGTATTTGCTACTGCTTTTTTTTTTTACCCCCAACCCCTTTCGAGTTTTTGGATCTCAATCACTTGACCCAGCTCGTGCATCTAGAGACTTAAGGAGAAGATGGGATGAAGAAAGAAGGATACTTTGTTTGAAGGGGTGGGTGGGTGAAGTATATGGCGGGAAGATGGCATATCCAAGAAGAACTATGTTAAAAAATAAATTAAACGAAATATTCCAATATATTTCTCCCCTGGATAACAGTTAGGGGTGTAAAAAATGTTATATCGACTAGGGATAGAAGAAAGGGAGCCACAAATGTAAAATAGACTCCACTAATTCAGGGTAATTTTCCATATATAGTAACACATTTAATAAATAAGAAGCACAAAAGATACAAATATTGTTGTGCTTACCTGTATAAGTTAGAGCACCACGGAGAGCAGAAATCGCCATTAAAAATTTCTTTTAAGTATCAGATCGATACAAAGAGGGCAAGTTAACATTTATTAGAAAGTGTTTTTACGATATTCATTTATTAAAAAGTGTTTTTACGATATTAAATAATTTCACTATCCTACTATTTTTCTCACAGAGTTGAAGATAATTTTGACTTAGAAGTTATAATGATTTATTAATTAGAAATGAATGAGAATTTATTAGTTGTTAAATTAGTGCTTCTGTTCTTACAGTGATGAATTAACGACCAAATTACATTTAATTATCTATATTATATATTTTTGTGAAACATGTAATTTCCCCTTACATGATGAGAATACATTTTGGGGGTTATAAAAAACGTGACTAGGAATACGTTTAGTCCAAAAAGGAATCAGGATACTTGGGAGTAGAGGAGGTTGCGTATTGATGAGTTACATACCATTTAGTATGTTCTAGACCTTGTCAGGGTAGTCAAATCTTGTACAATATGGTGGGCAGAACATGCAACTTCAATGGAAGAACCTAGAACATTGTTCAGGGTATTGACTAGGAAACCCAATGGGAAGAGACCATTGAGAAAAACTACACGCTGATGGGAGGATCACATTATAATGGATTTGAAAGAGATAGAGAGTAATGAGGGAGACTGTATGGAACTAGCTCAAAAGAAGGTAGGTTGCATACTTTGGTAAGTGCAGCAATGAACTTTAGAGTTCCCAATGCCATATAGTACGGAAGTAATATTATATATGTTAGTTTGTAACTTATTTCTTGGTTCAGATAGTAAATTTTAAGAAAATCCCCTGGTATTAATTATTTTAATTATTATTATTATTATTACTACTAATAAATTAAAATTGGTTAGATCAATCAGCTTTCCCACGCATTGGTAGACACCCAGACTTGGTGTCAGCTTAATCAATTCTGGTTTTCTAACTATAAGACGTTCATGGTTTGAAAAAAAAATTGGAAATACTTGGTCAAGAAATCAAAATTTGTTAAATTATTTCCCACTCTCGTTCAAAGAAAATTAAGGTTAACTTCCTCCAAATTTTACCGTACTCTTCCTTCATCCATTGACGAAATTAAAAGCTTGTATCTAGGAGGAATAGTAGGACTCATAGGAAAACTGTTTTCAAATATCAGATTTCATTTGTTGTTTTATATAATATTGTAATATTGTTTTCTCATGGACCACCAAAGAGGATATAAAAAAGATCTTAGGATATATATCCTACAACACGCACTTTCCCCGCAACCTCGCACAGTAAAAATATCCAAGATAAATTCACATGTCTCATTTTCTATTCAAATTCGTAAATATGCGTGGAATAATATATGTATACCCATTGACTATTTTATCTATACATATATATTTATGAAGTTATTTTAAAATACGAAACAATTTTGAGGTTGCCACAAAATATTAGATATTTTGGATGAACAAAAACTACTAGAACACCCTTCACATATATTTATACATTATATCAGACTATCTGCATTTGTAACTTTTGACAGATAATATATAATTTGCGATAAAATAGTTAATTATTTTTATCAATATCCACATCCAATTTCACGTGGAATAAAGTGGGACTCTAATCTAAATTGGTTTGCTGGTTATGATAAGGTCAGGTATTCAATCCCAATGTGGATAACTCGGGTATTTGTATCAAAATGATTTCTTATTCTCTCTCTCTCTTTACGTAAGTACAGTTACATTTCATTTGAACTCTTCCTCATCTCTACCCCTATTAGTAGGATTTCTGTTTATGAATATCAAAATAATAGGACATAAGAGCCAGTGTATCTTTTTTCTTTTAGTTTAATATTAATTTAATTAAAATATAATTAATAATAATTTGTTAACAATTTTGTTAAATAAATTCTCTGACCAAAAACAAACTCTATAATTAAAATGTTTTCTTATCACCATGACTTTCTACCCGTTCAGGTAATAATATATATTATGATATTTGCTTTACTAGGCTAGGGATGAAGAAGGAAGCATTTTGGAGGTAATATACTAATATTTACGTGGAAGAAGAGAGGGAACCCATTTAGGGAAAAAAAACCTCAGTAAACCTGACCAGAAGTCAAATCCCGATCTCCTTGTCAAAAGTAGGCTTGTCTAACACCTTGAGGCATTCAGAAACTGAAGTGGAAGTGTATATTTTAATTCTGATGTAGTCGAGAATGATATGGCGTTAAATATCAACATTAAACCACTTTATTGGACGATATCGATATGGATTTCATGTTCAACTTTTAGACTAGAAAGATAAAGGGCTTAACTTATAAACAAAAATTTAATCAGATGATGACAATTTCATAATAGGTTAATTATGGATTACTAAGATTTTTGAAAGATTTAGTTATAATTGAGGGTCATATATTTACTATTTAAATTACCTAATGTTTAACTTTAGAAGCACCTTAAATACTACACCCACCTATACGTCAACTTTCAACAGTTGTTTATTTTATGATTTTTGTTTCAAATTTTAAATTTAAACTTATTGGTTTTATTATGCTTTTCGACTATTTTATCTACACCAACTATATTAATTATTTATACTTTTTTTTGCAAAAATATGAAGTCATTTCCTAATGCAACATAAGTTTATTTTCTTATATTTGTAATTTTTATATTTTGATAAAACTGCCTTATAAGAAAATTTATAAATTACTTTAGACACTTTTAAAACTATTGATAATTTGTGACATCAGTGTTTACTAAGTGTGATATAAATTTGTGTTTAATATAGTTTATTTTCATTAGGTAGCTTCGTTATGAAATATAAAAGTACCAAAATAATAAAAAGTTTAATACAAAACCTTTTTATCATCACAATATTACTTAGAGATCAAATCTACAATAAGAAATTCCTAGAGAAATTCCCTGGTTTTTGGAAGACATTTGGTAATTTCGTAACATTAGTAGAAAATCTGTCTTCTGAAAGGGCGTCTTCTAAGACAAACGACCCCAAAGGAAGTGGGAAGAGATAGGAAAGGGTTGGAGAAGGAGTGGAGGGTGCTAGGGAGGGCTTAGAACTCAAGTAGCAGAATCGCTTTCCTTTCATTGGCAGCCCAAAGAAGCTTTAATTAAAGTGATTAATTACCAGTACGTCATCTTGACAGGTAAGGGTAGTCCGCGCATACAGCCAAGTTTTATTTGTGGCAAGGGTATTCATGTGCTGCTAAACATGGATATCGGGCCAAAGAGGAAGTTGTCTAAAAGTACATTACTAACCCACACTTTAGTGGTATATTTAATCATAGTCTTGCTGTACACCTTTCCTTATTTTATTTGGGTGAGTTAATGTGTCAGTCTTACAGGATAGCAATAATCGTGTCATATTATCTCCTCTAAAAGATTATTTAAAATGTGGCTTTAATATTAATTTCTATTAAATCATTTATTTATTGATGCTAAGGATGCTTACGAATATGCCTTTAAGTTTTTTTTGTTCTCCTGGTGTGATGTACTACTAAATATCTCTTAATAAATTCTATACCTCAATAATATTGATCAAATGATAAAAAAATATTCAATTATTTTTCTAAAATAAAAAATCTACCTTCATTAATATAGTGTTAAGAATCGTTATTTAGATTTTTAATTATTTTTTTCTCGTGTTATTCATAAAATACAATATAGTAAGAATTAATCGCTCTTACTTTTAAAATAAAAAATGCAATAATTTGATACCGTCCTCATTTTCTACTTAATAATATCTGTTTGTCAAAAAAAAGTGATGATGGTTTCAAAGCTATTCGTATGTAAACGAATATTAATCGAGTAATTATCAGCCAACAATAGGTGGGCTACCAACAATTGTATTTTTATTTCCCCCCTTACAGCACTATATTTGCTCATCAACGACGTAGCGAGGTAAAGTCTACCCCATCAGGGGCTTGTTAGTATTCTACTGAACAAAAGCCAACGTGTATTTGATTCACACAACATGGACACGTTGAAATCGAAATTGTTTTTCATCCACTTTGCATCCCGCCAATACATGTTTTCCATGTGTAGAAAATGTCATTGTACACGCGCTATCTCCTTCTTTGTAAATTGACATATATGTACAACAACAACAAATTGTTATTATCTTTATAAAAAAATCCCTTTTAAACTTTGCATGTACAAGAAAACATTCAAAAGATATTAAAATCCATAAATATATTAATAAGTTTGATTATGTTGGTTGTATGCTAATTTGCATACTTGAGACGTAACAGTGAAATATTAAACATAGAATATAATCTCAATACAATCAAACTAAATTTGATAAATTTTTTAATGTTTTAAAGATTTTGAAAATGGTCTTGCATATTTTTCCCTTTTTTGAAATGTATCGTTACCTCTTGTTTCATTTGTTCTGTAAGAATAGTATGTATGTCTTTAAAACAAAACGCATAGCTACAAAGTAGAGTTAAATTGTGTAGTAGCTTTGAAAACTAAAAGGAATTACGTCTTTACTTTGTGGAAGCCTAAATGTTTTTCCCTGTGTATATTGATCAATACAATCTTTAAAATATTTAGAATATTTGCAATAGTATACTCCGCAATTATTTTCCATTATTGAAAAAAAAAAGCTGTAGAAAAAAAAAATAATACACGCAACAGCTCTTAAACTTGACTAGTTTAGTCGGACATGATTGTTACATAAATTTCTAAATTATATTTTGAGCGAAGTCCTTAGAGTTCAATATTAAATTTATAAATAAAACTTCAATAAAACCAAATATGAAAAAAAAAATGCATGGGCAGATGACACGTTCTCACGTTTCACTTGTGAACGCTGTAATTTTGGAGGGATATACAACCTTCCTCCATTGGAAACCCAATCAATGCTGAAGTCCCCTGCAAAAACCTATAGATACCATCCGCAGTGTTATATTGCATTCCTCTCATGAATGCGGCCGGTAACGAACACAGGAGCTCTTGGACATGGAGGGGTTCGAGTGATTGAGTGAGAGAGAGATAGTATTCCGAAGCTATTGTCGTCAAACCTGGTGGGCGGACGGAACGAAAGTGATAGGGGGTGAAGGGAGGGCAGAGGGGGTATTCCCTTAAAACGTGACAAGGGAACTAAAACATGTGATATTGAGAAGAACTTGCAGGTGCTGGGAAAAGGTCTAATTAAATCAAATAATTTGGTTTCTTGTTAAGTTGGGGCGTAGGCCTACTATCATATATACAAATATGATTGGAATAGTGATGTTTATCAAGATAATCCAAATCTAGTAGCATAGAAGACTAAGATTATCAAGACAAACGTTTTATTAAAAGAAAAAAAGCCTTAAACCATCACCAAGTAAAGATAAATGGTACTAAGCATTCGTACTGACTTTCTCAAATAGTAAATAAAGGTTTGGAACATAATTTCTTAAAGTATTTTTTAATAAACTTCCTCTAAAATTATGTTCTTACAAAAACAAGCATAGACCCTATTGTATTGTTAATAACAAAAAACTATTTTTAAATATATATTTTAAACAATTTTTTTTTCATAATTCTTCAAATACTTAACATTTTCAAAAATCAGTTATATGTAAATTACATTCAAATTACTTATACTTATATAAAATTAAACACATATTATTTATGAGGAAAACCAATTACATGTTATCCATTTTCAACCTAAAATTAAATAGCATTAAATATTTACAATTTTATATTAAAATACCAAGTAAACTACACCTAAATTGGTTCATTTTAAGAAAAATAAACCGATAATATTATCATTTATTAATCAAAATAGTGTGGAAATACCAATTTCGAATAAAATCATTTAAACTATTTTCAAACAAAATGAAATTTTTTTCGAAAATCATTCATCAGAAAAATATTATCAAATATTTCTAAAAAAAAAAAAAATTTACATAAAATTATTTATACTGTTAAAACTTACCATTTACCCATTTAGAACCAAATCGTTAGAGCAATTTTAAAGTATTTAATATTTAAATAAATCAATCCTCAGTAAACTACCCTTAAATAAAGGGTTTGGGTCAAAATAAAAACTGTCCTGTAGTATATTTATACAGTATAAGATCTAAAATTTAAATTTAAATAAAATTCATCAAACCGTTTCATTTATGTGGTAAGGGGCAGATAAACAAACAGAATTGTAAAATTATTTTTGGGTGGGTACAGCGCCATATAAAACTTAAAAATTATAATAATCTCGATATCTAAGTTTTCACAATTACAATACATTTTATTTAGATGAGAATGTTAAAAGAATAATGTGACGTAAAAACAATTAATACTATAGTGTATTAAATTGTTTATGTAAAACACAGTAACACATATTCACATGTAGATAGTAACACACATAATTTGTGACGGACATCAATTGGTACACGATGGTGATGCACAATGGAGGAACATAATTACTGTTACCCTGCAAAGACATTCAAGATTAGAGCCCTCCCTATCTAATGGCAGGAAATTTTTACCAACTTTTCAGTCTAAGTTCTATTGAAAGAAGACCCTTTTTGTGATAATAATGGAGTAGTCACTATTCAAATCTTAAGCACTCCAAAACAATATGATTAAGTGTCGTCTAAAAGCTTTAGAATTATATTTATTACTTACACATGAGCGTAATTGGGAAACAGGTTTAACTGCAGAGCTCAAGATCGAATAATATAATTATGTATTAGCTTAAAACAAAATAAATGGATAGCTTATTTGTGTTTATGGATCCATATACGTTACTTTTTGCAAATAACCTTTTAAATGATAACTACCAATTTATTAATCTGGTAAATACTGTTAAATAAACACTTTTTCCACTTAAGCGTGTAATCCGTGGGCTAGTTGTAAATTATATTGACTTAGACAAAGCTTTGTGTCCAAGATTTAAAAAAATGCACTTATTTTTAACTCGAAATCTTATTCTAGCGACAGATTAACGAACCCACCACAAAATTACAGCATTAAAAAAAATATCTTAACGAGGAAATTTCTAAAAGATGACATAACGCAAAAGAAAATATGAAGGCAAAGAATAAAGTGGAAAGGGGTGGAACATAATGGATATAAATGTCTGAAATGTATGAAGGGATTAAACGGCTCAAGAGAATCGTAAATGCAGCATCACCTCCCTTAAGGGCTAATTTACAACTAAATGTCTGCTGCCCGTCTTCTTCAAGTGGTGTTGGAAGAAAGTTTAAGAGGGAATGATGAGTGTGAGGAGAAAAAAAAAGAGAGAAAGAAACTAGAAAGCATTTCTCTTGGGAGTGTGAAATTGTTGTGAAAAGAAAGGGAAAAAGGCAGATAAAAAAAAATTGACAAAAGTGGAATGTGGGAAAAGAATTGGTGACATCTTATTTTCCGCATTTCGATTTTCATCGGTGAGAAGTGTAAATCCATTGTAGACGGTAAAAAAGAAAAAAAAGAAAGAAAAAAATCACACACTTACTTAAAAAAAAGTAGTGGATATTTTTACTATTATTTTCTTTCCTACTTACTTTATCGTTGCGTCGTCTATCTCAAGACATTTCAGTGACTTGTCATACGTCTTTCACTTGAACGCAACTAACAAAATATAGAACACGTCAGAAGTCAGAAAAAAAAATTTTTATGTGCAAATATATCAGCAAATTATTTCCTTTATACTGACAAGATTTCTACGAGTAAAATCTTCTCTAGGATTTCAACGTTCATCAAATTATTTGACATGGATTTCAAAATAATACTAATCCTATAATATGAAATAATTAATTTAAATTATTACTACAAATTATATTCCCTTTAAGGATAACTGTTAATTAAACAGTTTAAGTATGTGTTGATTTAACAAAAGTAGGTGTTGATACAACAATATTTTTACTAATTTAATTACGTAATTCGTATGAACGAAACTCATAAAAGTAGTAATTTGTATGATAATAATGCAATATGCAAAAATAAACTTTTAAATTTACTAAACATTTAACTTATAAGCTAATAGTGGCCCACGCCACTAGCTTTAAGTACCTGTCATTGACTGGGTCAACATTTACGGTATCTTAGTTTAAGGCAAAACTAAATGAAAACCAAAACAAAAATGGTATAGCTTGTCATTAAAAAAACAATGTAGATAATGTTAAGTGTTTTAACGTCACTATTCAGGCGTTGATTAATACATTAAATCCTTTCCGGAATAATGATACAAAATATAAAGAACTAGTCAAATTCTATAAACTGGTTTTATAGCTCTAAGTAGACATGAAAATTTATATATCATATATGCTTACCGGTTTCAATAACATTAACATGGTGGTTAGGATCTTAAATTCATTTAATTCTGATAATAGCTAAGGGGGGTGTGTTCTAAAGTAAAGTATTAATTAACCAAATGCACAAAAGCTTGGTAGTTTGGTTACTTCAGTATCATCACATTTTTTTTTAACACTGCTTCTTATGATTTGCTAAGGTTATATGCATATCTATTAATTACATGGATATTTAGGGATTATGTTGAATAAGATTGAACACAGCGGTAGTGTTGTATATTATAAAATGTTAAATATATTAATTATATAATTGACTAAAATAGTTGAGTCACATGACTAGAGCAGTTGTGAAATATTGTGACCTATATATATAAATGAGTGAAGAGAAGGAGAAGGGGCTTTTTGTCTATATTCAATTATATTTGGTATACTTTATAATCAAATAAAAAGTTAACTAAATACAAACATAGCAGATAGTGTAGACATATTTTCGTGGAGAGAGAGTGGAAAACCTCTCTAGGAAAAGGAACCATCAGTACACACGAGTGAGATTCGAACCCAAATCTTCCTATCATAGGCAGTCTCGTATATAGCGAGAGTGATGCCTTAGACCATGCGGCCACCAAAGCAATCACCACATTCTTTAAATAAATGTAATACAATATATATGTATATATATATATATATATATGTATATATATATATATATATATATATAAATATATATATATATAGAGAGAGAGAGAGAGTGGGAAATTAAAAAAAGTATGTAATAGTGTAAGGTTTTTTTTAAGGCTGTGGTGATACTGAAGTAACGAAACCCCTTTTTCCTACGACGCGTTGGTGTGCAATATACTTGATTAATTAATCCTTTACTTTAGACTCTCCCCCCCTTTAACTCCTAACCCAATTCAGCGCATTGCATATCCTAGCTACTATGTTAGCTATTGACAACCAGCGAGCACTGCCTCAACACTGTGAATGATTTGATTGTAGTTAGGTTGGTTATTTTTTTTGTTACAACTCCACTCTCGGCACCTCTTTCCATCGTTTTACCGGCTACCAAATGACCACCCTTTGTCCATCCCGGATGCGGTTGGTTACTACAGCGTTTGCAGTACATACTCCGCCTATATATACATATATATGTATATATGTGTGTGTATTTACCCCCTCCAAATTGCAACCTTCTAACAACACTACGTTTCACACACAAAAAAAAAGTTTGGTTTTATTTGTCTTGTTTGTGTTTTTTTAACCTATTCGAAAAGTTAATTGTCACAATCCATTTGATTTTACTCTCCATGTAGTTAGTCTTGATTAAAGAGTTTTTTTCTTTTGAAACCGTTTTCTGTCTGATCAAAGGTTGGAACCAAATTTTTAAGTTGTCTTGAGTGAAAAAGTGATTTTTTTTTTACAATCTTCTATCACAGACTCTGCTTTATAAAACCAGTGGAGAATAATGACAGTTCCTGGATATCTCAGTGGTTAGTACATTCGTATACTAAGACATAAGTCCCAGGTTCAAATCCCGTGTATAGGTGTTATTTCCTAATCTAATGACTATGATATTTAGATGCGGCTAAAATCGTTACTACAGTTAACAACCAAAATGTGTAGCTATGTATCCATCAATTTAATACAATTTGTTTATAATTAGTGTTCATATTGTAATCTACAATATATAAAAACACAAAGTGAAATTTCGTCACATGATTGTGGAACAAATTATCCTTATTTAATAATATAAATATGTATATTAATAAACAATCCGTAAGCTATAGGCAAACAAAGGCGTCAAACTAGTATTGTTTTATTATTAGGTAGTGAAAATTTCAGGACTCATATCATGAATGAGTTTAAGATGTGGTTTATACTATTGGGCTTTCCACTATCCTTTTAAAGCGAATGCAGGTAAACCTTCTTAAACTAATGCTTCTTCATATTTATTCGATTGGTATAGTTAATAATAATAATAATAATAATAATAATAATATTTAGCATCCGCGTCTTACTACCCGTTCGGGTTATACGCTTTAAGTACTAATTACTCTAATGGATCAGGAATTGGGAAGGTTGAATTAGATGAAGTGAACCCGCATTTGCGTGGAGGGAGAATGGAAAACCATTTAGGACAAACCACCCCAGTTCACCCGACTGAGATTCGAACCTCGATCTTCCCGTCCTCAGCAGTAGAGCTCAACACGACAAGCGGACAAGCGCGCTAGCCAACTACGCCACCGAGGCGGGTGATTGGTATAGTTAAATTTGGAGAAACCGTAGGGGAGATGCAGAGTACAACTCTTAGTAAAATAAAGGTCATATTTTTCTTTAAAAATAAAATAGAAATGATAAATTAACCAAAATTATCCGATACAACACAACCAGTATTATTAACATACGTTATGACAGATCACATTACCCTATGAGCTCTATATCTAGCAGACGAAAGATTAAACAGTTGCCAGAAGGGCGACTTGCCATCGTCCTTAGACTCGGAAGCGTATTATGTGTGTTTTAGAAAACTTTGTGACTATTCTGGTGGGTCTACAATTGATCACGTGATTGCCAATGCAACTATCAAGTGAACGTCAAGGGTTTACGGCGCGTAAAGTATATGATTCAGATACCACTTAGAGAGAAACCAATAGCTTCATTAATAATGGTATTGTTTATCTTGACGTTGTGTCGCATTTTTAATAAGAACGTTGGTGACCTGGCGGTCTAAGGGTAAGGTGTCAGACTTCTGTGCTGGCGGCCGGGGTTCAATCCTCGGTCCCGGTACAGATTTATCTGATTACCAAACCCTTCCTTCACCTCTGACAAGACATCTTGTGAATATGGAGAATGCCAGGCCTCCACCGTGGTTCGGATTCCACGTTAAACTGTAGGTCCTCCATTTCATCTCGCAATCACCCTACCCTTACACATTAGCGTAAGTGCGTATAACCCGAACGGGTAGTAAGACGCGGTGCTAATAATAATAAGAACGTAAATAAGAACATTCAAGAAAATTGGTAAAAATCTCAGTCAACGTGAAGCCAAGGGTAGATTTAATATTAGGTAGGTTGGCCTCTGATTTACTGCTCAGTTAATGCTAGAGTTTCCAGCCAGGCTATATTTTAAAATTACCTGAATTTTCCAAATTTTCCAAAGCCAATTTACAACTTTTCCAATTACTATATAATAAAAAATTATATAATTATTAATATTGAAACCTGTTGTAATAATATTTTTAGACACATACATTCTGAAATCGCATCACTCATGAAGGAGTGAAAGGGTTTCAGCCTAAGGCATCGGGTTATTTGTGGTAATAGCCATGTAAGATTTCAGTGAGATAATAGTGAGACATAAAAAGATCGTTTAGCACAAACACTGTTTAAAATCTTTGTAAGACATATTATTTATTTGTTTCTTCTTCCTATACTAATTGATTTCTTTCATATGCACATAACTTTGGCTAATAAAACACGTGGAATAGGTTTGCAAATAAAAGCCGAAAATCACATGCTGACCTTGGCTATTAAGATTAGTATGCTAAACTGTGTTAAAAGAGATTTTTGGTATTTATTAACTTTAAGAAAAATGTCGTTTTGACTATTGTAAATAAAATAAGCGTTTTTATTAGTGAATATAAAAAAAATTGGATAGTCATTCTGTGATTTTTTTTTTTTTACTTCGACCTGATCAAGAAAGCTCCCTGACTTTTCGGTTTTTAAGGTCACTGGACACATTTTTTTCTTAGCACCAATTCTTAACACCGGCTTGGGTTAAACGCTTCCCAATTTTTAACGCAGAGCATTGTACACTGGTAGATAATTAGTGTGAAAGTCAAATATCACGGGTTCAATTCTCATGTCCAAGTATACATTTTAATAAAATAACTGTATGGATTTTGTGTTTTAGAATGTTATAGTTTGTTTTGAGTAAACAACAATAGTCTTCAGACTACTTATTTGTATAAATAAATATGTACAATCGATCAATATAATCTTGGGAAATCATTATCAACATGAACTGTTTCCAGCCTTTGGCCATATCTGTTTAGTAAAATGCCTCTGTCTCCTGAAAGATATCTGTAAAAGTGGGTAGGTGGGACTTCAATAGTTAAGTTACGTATTGGTCCGTGGTTATGTTTCTCCGTACAATACTGGTAGGCACTGACCTAACTCTACGAGACCTCTGGGTGACGTCAGAGTGGAATAAAGGAATAAAAGAAAGATGATAATTTAATACGTTTAGCGATATTGTCTATAATTTGAATTATTAGATAACAAAAAAAAGTTGGAGGGAAAATTATATATTTAGTATATTATAACACATATATAAAAACTATACCCCCTTACAATTTACTTTTATAGGTGATGATAGTGATGGGCAATAAATAAACCTAAAACAAACTATTACTACTATATCAACAAAAGTTCAAGCTCATTAAATAAGTTATTGACCAATTAAAAAAACAAGTTAATTAAAAGGGTTCTGAAATAGCCTTTTGTGACTCCCAATTCGCTCACAACCCCTCACATATGACCATGAGTTCTTGTTCATCTAAAGGCTGCTACACACGTAACGATAACACTGTGCGATTTAACTGTACTGTTATAACTGCGCTTAAAAAACTAACGTGTGGATGGAAAATCGCTGCAATTAATTAGGCCTACACATTTGAACTGAGCAAGTTGGTTTTTTCCACTAGATCTAACTGCGCAGATCACGTTTGCGACGATTTAACTGACCATGTGGATCAATGACCTGCAAACCATTCAGTCCTGGCATAGCTTTGATACGTATACATCGATACTCAGAGTATGAAAACGTGTAAAATGGCAAGTGTAAATGAAAACCGAGGTGGATATCGTGAGTGTTTGGAAGATTTTATTGACATTTACTGAATGTAACCATGTGTGTAGAGTGTAAGATCACAAGATTATCACGATCAAAACCAGAAAGACGCAACATATGATAAATTAATAGATAAAATACAAGAAAATGTATACGGTCGCTACGGTGACTAGCTGTTGAGATAACTGTCCGTTCGACGGTCACAGTGCACAGATTTCCACACAGTCCAAGTCCAACGATACAAATAGCTCAAGAACACTTACCTTTCAAGCTATTGTTTAGGTACCTTATCAAGGTCACTCTTGGGCTCCTTTATATAGCTACCTCTCACCACAAGCAATATTTTCCTTGCCAAACGATTATTTTTCGACCTCCATCATTCGCGATCCACCTTCAGCCAAGTGTCTCTCTCTCAAGCTAGCCCCCAACAATATCGCTACCAACTCACAAACACCAATCCCCTTAACTGCCCAAACACACAATTAATTTAATTAAGTAAGCTATGAATTACACATATTTACAAACTGGTTTGGTTATGAATTATTAGGATTGCTATTCTCACCTAGAGATACGAGTAAACATTTACTCGGCTCAAGGAGTATTATGTGTGGATGGAAAGTTGGAAATCTCCTTATTTGCAAAATATATTTGACTCAATTTCACATCATAAGATTTTTTTATTTATTGTTAGTCTTTATGTTGGTTATATATCCTATCTTAATAGTGGTATTAACACCCCTGTACAACATATGTCCCCTGATCTTGGCGGGTCTAAACCAAGCTATGGGGCACAATGGCAGACTATTAAGTAGACCTGTGCCAAAGGGATAAAATAAGTCTAATGCACGTAGGCCCGTAAGCCACCGCTCGTCCCCAGATCACCCGCAGAGGAGGCTAGTAGGTTATTGATTGACAATAAGTCTAACAGCTATTAACAGACACGACCACATCTCTGCAACAACCTACCAGCGTGGGTAAGGCTACATGACGCATGCTCATCAAACAAGGTAGTACCACATAAACAGTTAATAAGTGTCTTGGAAAGAAAATCGCACATTCACTTTATCGAGTGCGCACGATGTTATTTTTAGGTTTGTAATCATATATATTAAAAAAAAATCTAATTGGTAATCCCGTGGATTAACGTCACATCCATGAAATTTAGCTAGTTAGTTATGGAGATTTAGGGGCTAGAATCCCGGTATTGTGACTGAGCAATTTTTATTTATCACCGCGTCTCACTAACTCGTTTGGATTGTACTCTTTAAGTATTAGTTATTCTAATGGGTTGGTAACTAGGAAAGTTAGATTTTAGAGGAATTCAAACTGCATTTTCTTGGAAAGAGATTGGAAAACTATTTAGGATAAAGCACCCCCAAATCACCTGACCGAGATTTGAAACTCGATCTCCCCATCCTCGGCAGTCGAGTTCAACATGAAACTAGCGCCGTTGGCTAACTTTGTCACTGAGGTGGGTTTTTAAATATTATATCAGTTCTTCCTACATGCCAGTGAGGAAACATTTCCTTGATATCTTCTGTTAAATCCTACCTCAATAGTTTAGTTAAATATGGATAGCCCGGAGAGGTAGCAAGATATGGTACTGAAAGATAATTTAATTCAAAGCAAAATGACGTACAGATATGAAATGAAATTAAAATTTTCTATTTAAACAATAGCGTATTTTAACATGCGTTAGAATGTAATTATTTTTTAAAAATATATTCACATTTTATTTTATTAGAAAATTGGAGAAATAATTTGGTACACCACTTCTTTATACCTACATTTGCTCTCGAGATATTTACATTAGTGGGGTAGGTATGAAAAATGGATCATTAAAAGAAATTTATTTAAATAAATAATATAGAAAAAAAACTTCAGCAAACCTAGCCGGATTGCATCCCAAATTATCCAAAAATGTTGAACCTAATCAGACGAGACTGAAATATTTTCCACACGGATAAAAGTGTGCGTAAAAAACTATTTATCTAATAATATAGACAGTAACATTTATCTTATTATTAATTACAAAATGTTCACTAATGGACTTAAGTTTCCCCATTCTTACATTAATTTTCAGGGTTTGGACAAAATAATGTGAACACCAAAGAATTAGGTATAAATTTTATTTGTAATAAGTTATTGTTCCCCCATTTGCCTTTAATACAGATTCAATCTTTTTTGAAATTAATTCATAACATTTTTGAATAGTCTCCAGTGTGACATTGTAACATCCTTATAATTAATAATTAAGTTTTTTTTGTAGGATTTGTAAGATAATGTGGACACAATTTAAGGATAAACACTCTCAGTGGAGCCGACCAGGATTCGAACCACGATCTCCCCGTTACCAGCAGCCCAATCTAACACGAGATTGATGTCTTAGAACATTTGACCAATGGAGCCGGGGACACTTATATTAATGGAGAAAGATTTAGGAATTTAGGATTTAGAGAAAACTTATCTACATTTTCACGTGGAGGGAGAAAGAATAAATACAACATCTCAGTTTGATTGTTTAGGATTCAATCCATAGCATTTCCACCATTGTAAAAACAGACTATATTGTAATGATGCCTAACTACACGTGCCCATTAGTGCAGGTCAGTTGCGTGTGATCAATTATGGACAGAGGGAAGCAATGAGGCTACAATAAAGGGTGTCTGAGGGATCCTAGTATAATTAGATGCTCACACGGGTCTTTTTCTTTTTTTGTATAGTTAAAAGTATTCTGGGGAAGAAAGGAAGGGTTGATGACCACACCACTATGCATGGAATAAAACAAAAAATAATTGGTGACCTTAGAAATATTACCACAATCATTAACCTATACATATATATATAAATAATAATTATAGTTTTATATCAAATAAATAATAATGGTCAATACCGATTGCCGAAATTTTCTCTTGGGTTGTGGCCTGCAAATAAGTACGACTTTTGGCCTGCCTTATAGTTTTGAATACGGATTTATTTTTTACACACCATTATCATTAGTAAATAGTTAGTTCAACTAAATATTTTTCGGCCAACCTAACAATCCGATATTTGCTGTACACTTTCATAAATTTATTGATTGAAACGTCTATATATAGGCCACCTGAAGATGGAGTGGGTCTGCCTGTTTCATTAAATTTATTTTTCTCGTCAAAAAACCGGGGTGAAAAACTATGCTTCTAAATAGGACTTATGAATTCACAGTAGCTCCCACTGCTGCACATGTTGACGCACTCGTCATTCTACTACTGTAGGTAAAGAAACTAACCGCTTCCCTTTGGAGGATCAAACAAGATTCAATATTCCATAAAATAGAATAAAAAATAAGATTTTAACAATATTAAACGTCCGACTATACACCAGTCACGACAGTAAACTCCTGCGCTAATACTCGTCTAGCGAAACCTTGCTTCCCTTTTCCCGATGAGGGCCGGACAGACACGAAAACAAACGATTGGTGGAATAAAGAGTGAGACCAGCTGGCTGGCCGGTCGGTCTGAGAGAGAGCGGCTCACTCCGAAAAAAGAGCTGCGACCTCACCTCGGTATACTTGTTGGAGAGGTTTCTATTATTATTATTATTATTATTATTATTAGCACCGCGTCTTACTACCCGTTCGGGTTATACGCCCTTACGCTAATGTGTAATGGTAGGGTGATTGTGAGATGAAATGGAGGACCTACAGTTTAACGTGGAATCCGAACCACGGTGGAGGCCTGGCATTCCCCACATTCACAAGATGTCTTGCCAGAGGTGAGGGAGGTTTCTAAAATAATAATTTGTTTTAACTTCATTTTCCTATTATTTTATTTTTTTTCCCTCTTTAATTTTAGGGGAGCGTTGCTTCCCTTGCTTTCATTGACTAAACACCACTAAAATACTTCGGTGGTTGAATGATCCGAAGAATCGCTTTCGCAGTAGACTGGAGTTAAAATTATGGGGTGATTGGGGTTCGAGACTTAGATGGGTTTATAGAGGTGTTTTTTTTCTTGAATGTTTATCAAATCTGTATCCACGCAAATAGGGGGTGAACTCCCTATAATGTTAACTTTCTTCATCCTTTTTGTATCAGCGTAGCTATTAATTAAATTACGAGGAAACAAATAATTCTTATAAATCCATACATAAAAAAAATAGAGATAGTTATTACAAGCTAATATTTGTTAAACAAGTATTAGTTACTCTTCATTTATTGAATTTCCATCAATAAAAAATAATAATATTAAAGGAAAACCAGAGTTCTAATTACTTATTTCAATATAATTTTTTATGAGTTTGTAGATAATTTTATTTAATATATACCGTTATAACTAAGAAATCTTTTTTCACATATATTTTTCATTTATTCCAAATGTTAATACTATCTGTAATGACACAATAGATATATTGCGTGAGTAAAGTTTTTTTTAAAGGCACCTAAATACCAAGTACATTAGACCTTTAAGCCTAATGTTTAGGTTCCAATACTCTTAACCGTGTAACATTTACTTCTCTACCAGAACAGTTTATATTCAATTACCGTTTTACCCATTTCCACAGGGTAGTTACAATTTAATTGTGTTATTTCTCCAACTAAGTAAGCGCCATAGCTATTAACTTCACAATTTAATTGGAAAACTCATCCCCATATAGTATCGAACCCGTATTTATAATACTACTCAGTAAGTAAACTTGGCATCCACACCAATTGTAATTTGGTTTTATTCACAGAAAAGGCAGTAATTGAATATAAAAGTTTAAGGTAAAACAAAACTTGTTTTTTAATCCTGACCATAATTACACTCATATTTAAAGATGGCAATATTTTATAAACTGAGGATAATAATTTAGATAAAAAATAATACCAAGACATGTTTTTAATATAATAAGATTAATAATTTAAACTATAAATAATTAATTTAACAATTAAAATACAAGTTGTTGAATATGATAAATTAATCAATAATCATATATCATTATTTTTATATTGGTGTAAGTAAACTTTACTTAAAGAAGTTGGGGTTAAAAAGGTAATAACTTTAATAGATTATTTCTTTTTTCTAAGTTTTGAGAATATTTTTGGCGATACATTGATAGAGACAATATATCCTCTATTAAAGCATTACAAATTTATAATGAAGGTATCTCATCAATAGAACATTACATCTCCATTTTATTTTCACATGTTTAAAAAAATGTTAACACTTGTTGGAATATTAGTTTAGGCCTAATCATCATAGTATAAATGTAACACATTAATGATTAACGTGATTTTTTTATTAATTTCCTTTTTTAAACTCTAAATATATTTATAGTTCTTATGAGTTTGGGTTCTTCTGTAGCTGCTGGTACTAAATAAAATTAATATAGACTGTAGTTAATATGATAAAACTTAATGAAAGAACCAGTAGTTATTAAAATATATTTATTGATTTAAAGGAAGAAAATATAATAATAATAATATTTAACACTGCGTCTTACTGCCCGTTCGGGTTATACGCTTTAAGTACTA
Source organism: Timema californicum (assembly GCA_902141385.1). Taxonomy (NCBI): domain Eukaryota; kingdom Metazoa; phylum Arthropoda; class Insecta; order Phasmatodea; family Timematidae; genus Timema; species Timema californicum. The sequence goes on along the minus strand of CABFOW010000492.1, from coordinate 172,005 downwards.
ATTACTCTAATGGATTAGGAATTGGGAAGGTTGAATTAGAGGAAGTGAACCCACATTTAAGTGGAGGGAGAGTGGAAAACCATTTAGGAAAAACCACCCCCAGTTCACTCGACCGAGATTCGAACCTCGATCTCCCCGTCCTCAGCAGTAGAGCTCAACACGACAAGCGCGTTAGCAAACTACGCCATCGAGGCGGGTAAGAAAATATAAAAACAGATTTTTTTCACAGACGAAATAAACATTAAGACGTTTCAGTTATTATTGTGTGTGATATTGAAAATCTAAAACAGGGAATTTTTAAATTTTTCTAAATAAATTTATGTATATAAATGTAACTATGTTTGATGTAAGAATTTCTTTAATTTTATTGATTCGTTAAGCGAGTCATCATTAGTAATAAAATTTGTACAGGATTCACAGTTTGATATTATTGTAGAAACTTGAACTAATATTAATAAACATACAACTCATAAACAAGTAATCAAATATGCAGTAGCCATGATCAAATATTACACAGGCAAGACATATTTATTTTAATATTGTAAATATATCTACATAAGAGCTTTGATTACGTCATTTTAGTCCCTTAAAGTGATACATAATATGTATATATATATGTCCTTTACATTACATAGTGGATTATATATTACATAATATACTGCTAAAATTATATGTTCTTACTTCACTAGTTTACATTAGTTGTTTTTTTTACAATTTCATTGTACTTTTAATTTGATACAATTATGTTTCTCGAATTTACATTTTTGAAATCAATTTTAAAATTTAATAAAACAGAATTAAAGGTTTTTAATTTGACTGTGCATCTTCAACTGAAACGGATTTAAATTAATTTTTTAAATGATTTCTATGTCTAAGATTTTAGTTTTTTATCCTATATCAGTTAAATCCTAGAAACGAATGGAACTCAATCTTAGTGTATCTTCCCTTTAATGTTGAAATGTTGACATCCTGACACAGTATCATTAGTTTCCAACGAGAATCTATTCATTATTTTCCACCAAAATTCGTAAAGGAGAATTCGCTTTTCTTGTTGTTATATTGTAGAGACGTCGCTACAAAGACACATGAAATTGTAAGATAAACTGTAGAATGGATACGATGACAAATAAGATTGGTGGTTTCATATGTCGTCAGCAATCTCGGCTGGTATCTTATGATAGACAATGATTTCTAGGGAGGTATCTAATTTCTGTACTATATAATTGCGCTGAGATAATATCATATTATAGATGTTTATGTGTAGAAATATGGGGAAATATTTGGTTTTTATCCTCCTTGAAAGGAATCAAACAGCCAAAGCTATTATATTTGTTTAAGTGAGAATTTACTCGCATCTCGATATCAAATTCTGTAAATTGAAAAATGCCAACAAGACATGGGAATAGAAGCCAGGAACTTTGGCTTAGTTTGCCAATGCTATCGAGGAATCGTCTCATGCCCAGGCTGATTATTCACTCATATTTTAAGGCAGAGTCTGTGATGGACCTGTGTAAATCGTGTGTGTGAGCCCTTACAATTATAATAATTGTACAAGTTTTAGCAATAAGCCAACTACCGAGTAGAAGGTGGCAGCGTTATCTGATATTTCGTGATATTAACAACATTTGTATACGAAGATTTTCAACAGGAATGGTGCCCACTTTGACTGATATGTGTAAAATTTATAGAAGGACTGCCTTTTAATATGTCACATGCTAAATAGTAGTTATGCTTAAATTTATTAGCAATGTTTTACTCCATATCAAACATTTGCCTTTTATTTATTGGCCAATCTGTATATTATTTGTTAATATATATATATATTGAAGTTAATAAACCAAAAATATATTATAAATAAAATTAAATAAATTATATTAGTAAAATCAATCATAGACAGAAAGTATTTTTTATCTTATTTACAAAATAACTGCTATTAGTTCGAAGATAAATGTATTCGGAAATAAACATAACACAGCACAAAAAAAAGTTATGCTATGTTCTTCTATACGAGTATGAGCATATTATACATAATATATTATTAAAAATACATTATTTGAATTCAAAATGGTGTATTAGGGGATTAGGGAAGCTATATTTAGAGGAAGTGTATCTGCATCCACCTGTAGGAAGAGTGGGAAGCCATTTTGAAAAAAACACTGCAACGTTATTTGCCAACCTACCATGTATTTCTCTATATTTTTCTAATTTTGTAAATATTTTCCAGCTTATTTTAGTTTTAAATGATGCACTTCAAAGTTTGGCCGCAACATAACGCGCTGTGTTGATGGCGTGACAAAATAATATTTACATCTATCCAAAATAAAACGTTAGGAAGAACGTCTAACAATGTTTAAAATAATTTAAATAATGAATTTTGTGCTAAGGAAGAACATGTACCATTTTATTGAACATATTTATCTTTCTTATTAGTTTGTTGACTCTTCTCTACATTTTATTTTCAATGTCGGCCATGATTTATTTTTAGGCATGCGCAGATCTGTTAACCAAGTGAGTGGCGTGTTTCGTGGTTATAAAAGAGGTAAGAAAAGAAAAAAAGGCGTGATGTAAATGCCTCTAAACTAGCGCTCATTTCAATTTTGACAGGTGGAAATAAACATTTTAATTCTTTTAAGAAACATTGAAATATATGTCAATGAATATGAACAATCTTTATACTAAATTTGCGATTTTTTTATATTCATCTCTAGTCCATAGCCAACATTTTATCTTTTGTTTTAATGTATAAGATTTCTCTTTGGACTCGGAAAAAAATAGAACGTTTTTTAAATTTGATTTCTGGCGTCCTTAAGTATGGAACCAAATGTATGTGGTTCCTCAATACATTTATTTTAAAAGTGGAAACTTTGTTTAAATGAGGGATATTAATATATATATATAGAAAGTTGAGTGTCTATGGAAGAACTGTGGATTGTTTGCAATTAAGAAAAGGAAACAAATTTCCTAAATTTTTACCATTTCAACAAAAAATATTCTTTTGATGAAATCCAGTCAAATCTTCATCAGTAAATATTTTTCTCTCTATCTTTCTCTCTCTATCATCAAGAAACCAGGATTAATGTGAAACTTTCAGAAAAGACTAAATATATTCAGGCACTTTATTAAATCCAAAGTATTAATTAATATTTTATTTTATGTCAAAATATTAATGCCATTGATTTTTTCAACAATACTAAATATTTTTTTTGTTTTACTCGAAACCCCAATATAATATATGCTTATCCTACATTCTTATTTCTTTTACTCTGGTACTATAAAATTCTAAATTTAACCATGTTCAGAGATTATTTATTTTAATTGATTAATTTTGTTTAGGAATAGGTTTAATACAATATATTTTTTTTGGTCAGATTAGAATTGTATTTACTCGGAATTCCATAAGTAGGATTGGAATGTGGTAAAAAGGAAACAATAATAATAACACACACAAATTTCAATAATTGTTTGTTTATTTTTTAATTGTAGTTTAAAATTAGTACATTTCATTCAATTATCCATTTTTTATTTCAATTGTTCATGTTTTATTTCAATTATTCCTTCAACTCTTGTAGATATTTACAACCCACCATTGTTGTAGGTAAGATAGTGTCATTATTATTAACAATGCATCATCTAGAAAACGTTCCCGAGCACACGCGGGGTTTTCGAGTGTTAAAGAGTCATCTTGCCACTGTCATTGTTAGTCGAGCTTAAGCTTTTTATTTTATTATTATTCTCTCCTAGTTCCTGGGAGTGATACCCAATATACATATTTAATTTTAATCATCTCGACGTTACCTTTTGACATTGTATTATTTGGGGAGAAAACGTGTATTTTTATTATACCACCCTCAATATATCCGACCACGATTCGAACCTTGACCTCCCTGTCATCGGCAGTCCAGACTACTAGCAAGAGTAGCACGTTAGATAAAGGGGCCACCAAAAGTGGGTGATTGTATATTTAATAATACATATATAATATTCTAGCAATTTCATTTCGTACACTCTCATATGCCTGTTTTATAGAACGGACTGTTCCCGGAAGTTGAAGATTGTCTCCACCCCTCATTAATTCTGCCACTCACAAACAGATGCCGCGAATGACTTGACTTCAAGAACTTGAAGACGACTGCAAATCTTCACGACACATACAAATAGAACGAAAGAATGACATAGACACTAACGTTTCAGCCGCATTGTGAACTAACTAGGTAGATAAAGCCTTCATGTCACCGTTCCACCAATAACTAGACAAACCTGAAGCAAATAACTTTCGGTAAATTATCTTTTAACCTAATATTTACATCTTTAGATAGAAAAAAACATCAGTTTATATATTTTTAAAGGTATTAAACTCTATATTTGTGAACATATAATAGTAGTTTTAATTTATGAGTTTATCAACCCTTGTTTTCATTTGAACTAATTTATTAATTCAAATCATATTTAATTCACACTCAGATCCATGGTGAAAATATCTCAGATATATTTAAAATTCTTCTGGCCTTTCATTGTTGTTCCAGATATGTTCAAATTTTACAAATAAGAGATACATTACATTTTTAAGCTGATGTATCTTGTAGTTACATATCATAATACTATTTAGGAAGGTCTACATATTATTTGTACAAAATAATAAGATGATAAAAAAATTAAATTAGGGCATTTTTTTAAAGACATAAGCAAAGCAACCCATTTATGGACATCAAATTAATCAAATAAAATTTAGTATAATTTAGTTAAAATATGATGTAAAGATTTTCCTATTATTTGGCATCGTATTTACAGTTTTTTTGTAAATATGTATTGAACATAATATGCTATTCAAGATAATAGATACCATAAGAATAATTAAATAATTGGACAGAAAACCAATACAGGAGCTTTAGTTCACCAGGCTATTATTACTACTACAACCCACTATTATGATATGTAAGGTGTCATCATCATTATGATAGAGATTTTGTTGTAAGAATTATACATGAGGGTTAAATAAAATGTTTGAATATATTCAAAAGTCAAATCTTGTAATAAAGAGCTGCCTTTTAAGATATAGAGTAATATTAAATATAAATCTTATTTTTATTATATTTATTGTCATACCACTGTTGACAGGAAAAATTTAGGTTTGTAATTTCTTAATCATCTTACATAAAAGAGTTTTACCATACATTAGAATTACCTCATGGTTTTAAAAGTCTTAAGAGTTGGAAATTCAAAATGTAAGAACACATTTTAAGCTAGCTTAGAATAAAGTACGTAGTATTTTAAAGTCAAAATAAACTAGCATGGGAATTTCATCTTGATATTGTATGTGGCTATAAAACTATTACATTTCTATAATTTTCTTGGTTGATAGCCAATGGTTAGGTGATCATGCTATATTTATCAATTTATTAATTTTTTACTAAGTGATAACATTATAATTTTAATTATTATTATTATTAGCACCGCGTCTTACTACCCGTTCAGGTTATACGCACTTACGCTAATGTGTAATGGTAGGGTGATTGTGAGATGAAATGAAGGACATACAGTTTAACGTGGAATCCGAACCACGGTGGAGGCCTGGCATTCCCCACATTCACAAGATGTCTTTTAAGAGGTGAAGGAGGGGTTTGGTAATCAGATAAATCTGTGCCGGGACCGAGGAATGAACCCCGGCCGCCAGCACAGAAGTATGACACCTTACCCCTAGACCTCCAGGTCACCCAATTTTTTTTTAATTGATTGGTAAGATATTATATCATGTATATAAAACTATTTATGTGGCTATGAGATTATTTCATTTTTACTTGGTTGGTGGATAAGAGTATAAATTATGTTTAGCACTTTATTAATCAGTGGCTAGGTCATTATGCTATGTTCATCACTTTATTAACTGATTGCTAAGTGATAAAAAGTATACTTTAAATTGATTGGTAAATATTACATCATGTTTATAAAACTATTTATTTGTTTTAGGTCCATTTTATGTTTGTCACTTAAATATGTACGTATTTATTTGAATTTACATTTTATAAAAAAACTTAATAATCATAACCATATTTAAGAATAATTTAAATTTATTTTTAGAAGATTAGCGTAATTTTTTTTAAATGAAAATGTTCTTTTATAGGTAATGAGAAGTAAATTCAAGCGAATGTCGAGAAATATTTTAACGAAGTTATTGAAATGTGTTTCAAAAGTAGAAGGTGGGGTATATGCGTCAGTTTGGTTCGTAACTCTATTGAGTGAGTGAAGGAAAGATTGGTTGAGGCAGCAATCTTGGTTAGCATCCAACTTCGCAAAACAATGTAGATAAAGTGGTAGCATGCGTTCTAACACAGAGTTTGGAGAAATATTTCATAGAGGAGGACTTGACTATAAACTTCCACGTTAAGTAGGAAACGTTTCATTATTGCAACAAGACAACCAATTAGGTATTAATTTCTCACTTTTGTTTGAGATGCATGAACTTAATTGCAAATATCGGATTCTATATTAAACCTTAATATTACTCAAATCACATCTACAAATGTATTATTTTGTTTTTGCTTAGAAATAACACAAATAAGAAACAGTCTGAAATATAGAAGTATTTATAAATAATGATATTATTATTATTATCATCACCATGTCTTATTATTGTACGTACTCACGCTAATGTGTGATGGTAGGGTTATTGTGAGATGAAATGGAGGACCTACAGTTTAACGTGGAATCCGAACCACGGTGGAGGCCTGGCATTCCCCACATTCACAAGATGTCTTGTCAGAGGTGAAGGAAGGGTTTGGCGATCAGATAAATCTGTGCCGAGACCGAGGATTGAACCCCGGACACCCAGCAAAGAAGTCTGATACCATACCGCTAGACCACCATGTCAATTGAACATATATATATGTTATATATTGTACATATATATATGTTATATATTGTACATATATATATGTTTTATATATATATATGTTATATATATATATATGTGTATGTACAACTAGGTGAAGTGAAGCTCTAAAATATATTATTGTTATTATTATTATTATTATTAGCACCACGTCTTACTACCCGTTCGGGTTATACGCACTTACGCTAATGTGTAATGGTAGGGTGATTGTGAGATGAAATGGAGGACCTACAGTTTAACGTGGAATCCGAACCACGGTGGAGGCCTGGCATTCCCCACATTCACAAGATGTCTTGTCAGAGGTGAAGGAAGGGTAATTTCTTAGTTTATTCAGCAGTCTTCAGTTTGGAATTACTATAGGCCTATGTTATTTATCTGGCAATACATTTTTATGCTTTAAGCAACAATGAAAATTATATTAATGTAAGCTAGGTAGGCCTAGTTTAATTGTCAGCTTCCCAAATATTTTAAAGTTCATAAAACTGTGATAGGATTGACACCCCCCCGCCCCCTTAAATGCAATGTACCACCACCACCACCACCAATCCAATAAACAATACTGCCGAACTGATGAATTTGAGTGTGCTTTTTCTTAAATGTTTTCCCACTCTCTCTACACGCAAATGGTGTACATGGGTATACTGCCTATTTATTTGTATAAAATAGGTGGGAGGGATGAGACTGGCTAAAGTTACTTCCTGCTTTGATACACACCAACTCCCAGGACAAAATATAAGTGTATTTAAGATATTTCTAATATCGCTAACCCCTGATCGCAAGGAACTTGAGAACTGGCAACCCTGTCTTAAACTACTATTAACGTTCCCTCCAATGCGTATCAAGGTATACCAAAGGTGACCGACCACCCATCCCGTATTTAATTTTACTTTGAGAGTTTCAACCCCAACGCGTATGTGTTCCGTAAATGTCCCATATTTTAGAAATTGCATGGTGTGAAACATAGGTATTTTACAATATTAATTATTATTTTTAGCACCTCGTCTTACTACCCGTTCGGGTTATACGCACTTACGCTAATGTGTAATGGTAGGGTGATTGTGAGATGAAATGGAGGACCTACAGTTTAACGTGGAATCCGAACTACGGTGGAGGCCTGGCATTCCCCACATTCACAAGATGTCTTGTCAGAGGTGAAGGAAGTGTTTGGTAATCAGATAAATCTGTGCCGGGACCTGGGATTGAACCCTGGCCGCCAGCACAGAAGTCTGACACCTTAACCCTAGACCGCCAGGTCACCTCTATAATATAATCTAAATCTAAAAGCCAATTGAAAGGCTATGAATACCCGTTCCAGTTATACTCATACAATAAATGCGCTAATGTTATAGGGATAAAGATATTTTTTTAATGTGCATACATTTGCGTGGAGAGAGGGTTGGAAATAATTGATCAAAAAACTGGATCAATTTGCCCACCCAGAATTCTAACCTTGATCTCACCGGAAACAAAGTCTAACTATAGATTGACGTATTGGACCATAGATGCGTTATTTTAGTGGTAATCTACTCGTACCATTGATGCGTGTATTGAGGTTATAAAACCATTTAGGAAAGTATATGCTTATAATAAATACATTGCAAGAAATATATATGCACGATTTACTATTTTTAATATAAAAGTTTAACTTTTAGTGGGATTGTTAATTAAATATCTCAGGATACATAAATAAAACATAACATAGTATGTGTACGTCCCACAGCGGTGGCCCAGCAGTCTAAAAGGTAAACACACACGGTGGCACTCGGTAGCTTTTAATGTGAAGGTCTGGGCTCTAATCTCATATAAGTGAATTTCAAATATTTTTACACCCGTAGTTCTACAGTTGTATTCCGAACCTCACTCCAAAAAAATTCTGACGCACTTATTTTTAACTGCTCCCCTCATTTTAATCTCTTAGATTAAGACGTTGATCGATATTGTAATAAGTTTATAAATGTGTTTCTAGCAACATTGTATTGTCACAGAGATTTTTTAAAGTGAGAATTCATTAAATGGAATCAATATAATGTATCATTAAATAAATGAACTAAAACAATCCATTTAAATTTGAAACTTAAAAAAAAATTCCTTTGTATGAACTAACGTGAAAGCTTGTCTCTAATTATTTAAACAATAAGTACCAAGTAACCTCTAAAAGGAGAGAGAGAGAGAGAGATAGCTATCAGGTACTTCAAAGTATCTGTCAATAAACCTTTTCCCGTAACCATTTCTATTGAAAAATACATGATTACAGAATGTGTTTGACACACTGCACAAAGCTTCGCCACACTAAAAATAGAATGGATCAAAATGGGTTGTCACAGTTAATAATTAATATCGAAACGTTTCTAAGCCAACTTTAAATTAATCCAATCGATAAGGATCGTTTTAATGCACGATTGTAATATAGAGTATTTTGACAAAAAGTAAGAATGTGTTGAATTTATTATTATAATCAGGAATCATACAAAATTACTAGAATAAACCCGGAGACTTTGAACATAGTTTAGATATTTAATCTTTAAGCTCGTTAAAAAAATATTTTTATCTCAGCTAATTTGCCTGGATTAATGTATGTTTGCAAGTTAACGTATAAATAATTTATACGAGTCTCCTTGTATGTTTTATATATAGTACTTCCATCAATGCAAACACAGACTTAAAGTTAAGCTCATATAATATGGTTTACTGGTGATGGAAAGGAAAAATTTTGAATCCATTGCCGGTTAACATAAGGTTTTTTTTTTTCCTAAATCTTTTTACACTTCCTCTTCAGAAAATAATGTTACATTTATTATCAATTCTATGGTCTCCCTCCTTACCCTTTTATAGTAGTTGAAATCGGTTTTCCTTGTATGAGTAGAAAGAGGCTGTGGAATAAATGATATCGCGGGTTTTATTTTAGTTCTTCAGTTCGTTTTAATTTATATAAGAAGTTAACTGTATAGTGGTATAGTGGTCAGAACCCCATACTCCTGGCTAAAAGTTCCCGTGTTCAATTCCCAACTAATACCGGGGGATTTTCTAGAAAGTAGAATATTTTCCATGGTCACCAGGGTTTTGTAGATCAGGCTTACTTTAGGTTAAGATTCTTATACTCACTACCATAAGCCCCTCATCTGATATAGCTCAGACACTCTTTAACATATATGAGAAGGCACACTAATTAAACCTAGCAGTTAATATATCTGAACCATAAGTGTTACAGTGATAACCATTTTCTTAGCACCGTGCCCTAAAACCCGTGTGGTTTTTACCCCTATGCATTAATTTCGTTGATATGTTAAAACAGGTGACCTGGTGGTCTAAGGGTAAGGTGTCAGACTTCTGTGCTGGGGTTCTGGGGCTCAATCCTCGGTCCTGGCACATATTTATCTGATCGCCAAACCCTTCCTTCCCCTTTGACAAGACGTGTATTAATCACAACTTGTGATTGTGGGGAATTCCAGGCCTCCACCGTGGTTCGGATTCTCACGTTAAACTGTAGGTCCTCCATTTCATCTCACAATCACCCTACCATTACACATTAGCGTAAGTGCGTACAATCCGAATGGATAGTAAGACGTGGTGATAATAATAATAATAAATGATTATGTGCTAAGGATTAGGAAGGCTTGATTTAGAGGAAGTGCACTCGAAATTGTGTGGAGAGAGTCTGAAAAATAATTTAGGAAAAACCACCCTCAGCGCACCCTACTGGGATCGAACCCAGATCTCCCCATCTTTGGCAGTCTAATCTAACCCGAGAGTAGCAAGTTAGACCATGCGTCCACTAAGGTGGGTTTCAATTTTGTTGATATACCACGAATGATTACGGTTCACCCCTATTTTCCTAGTTGCGTGGGAATGATGACCAAAAAACGCGTGGGGTGGGGTTGAATCACAGAGTCAACCAAAGTCTCCGTTAACCCCCGTGGTGAGTGACGGCGGAACACCGGCCCTACCCGCCTCAGTGGCGTAGTTGGCTATCGCGCTTGTCGTGTTGAGCTCGACTGCTGAAGACGGGGAGATCATGGTTCGAATCTCGGTCGGGTGAACTGTTTTTTTTCTCCCTAAATGGTTTTCCACTCTCCCCCCACGCAAATGCGGGTTCACTTCCTCTAATTCAACCTTCCCAATTCCTAATCCACTAACAGAATTAGTACCTAAAGCGTATAACCCGAACGGGTAGTAAGACGCGGTGCTAAATAATAATAATAACACCGGCCCTACATTAAAAGGACTCTTTACGCGACACTGTAGACTTTGAAGAAGAGAGAATGTTAGTGCTCGAACCAAGAACTTCCAGTTGAAGTACCTCGTTACCTGGGTTACAGACCACTTGTCACGCGCTGTGAAGGGCAGTCCTTGAGGGACTTGTCAAGAATCACACACACACACACATATATACATACGCGATGACGCTGGCAACAACTGTCACAGGGTCTTTGGAATGACGCCCTCATCCTCGACAACAGCCCGTTGTGTCAGGGACTCGTCACACAATAAGGTTGACACACAGACACAGCGTGGACGGATCGGTCGAAGGGAAGTGACCGTTATCCGTTAAACACACCGGTATAGGTTGATTGTTATTGACGATAAACTCACGTCCTAAGGATGGAATTTTGTGCGAGCTAGAGCCAGTATTTATTTTCTCAGTTTTATATAAACATTATTTTTGATCATATAAATAGGATATTGATTCAGTATATAAGTTTAGTAGGGGTGTTCGAAATTCAGTTTTTAAATACGAAGTGAAACTTGAATGATTCGAAGCAAAGTCGAATAACATGACTGTTAATTTTTACTTTCTCTTGACACCTCGGAGATTGTGAGCGTCACAAATATCGAACTAGAGATTTTAATAAATGATTACATTTCATGAACCCCTGTAGCAAAAAATGTTGTTTTTGCAATATCGTCCTGTCTGTACCTTGGGCTATAACCTAAACTCTTTTACCGATTGGGCTAAGACTTTGTATCTCAGGTTTTAATAAGGTCTTCCCGATGTTTTTTTTAAATTATACATCCAACCCTAAAATGAAGGGTAATTTATTGAAGGATAAAAAATTAAAATCAATTTTCTCAAAACTCGTTATAATGATTTTGATTAAATATTATATCTCTACACTCTTTATCATTATAAACAAGATGGAAATTCTCATTTTATTATGAAAATGGGGTGACCTGGCGGTCTAGGGGTAAGGTGTCAGACTTCTGTGCTGGCAGCCGGGGTTCAATCCTCGGTCCCGGCACAAATTTATCTGATTACCAAACCCTTCTTTCATCTCTGACAAGACATCTTGTGAATGTTAGGAATGCCAGGCCTCCACCGTGGTTCGGATTCCACGTTAAACTGTAGGTCCTCCATTTCATCTCACAATCACCCTACCATTACACATTAGCGTAAGTGCGTATAACCCGAACGGGTAGTAAGACGCGGTGCTAATAATAATAATAATAATAATAATAATATTATCAAAATGACTTTCAGGGTACTTCACACGAAGGAAATTTTCAAATTTTCATCATTTCTGCGCAACTATTAGAAATTCGAAATTTCTTATCATTGTGGAATTGTATAACTATTATATATATCAATCTATATCTATTTTTATAGAACCAATAATTTGAGCTATAAGCAAATAGAGCCTATATATAATTTTTAATTCAGATATTTGAAAATAAATTCGAGTCTTATGCCCTTTGGTGGACAGAGATGTTTCTCTTTTCTCATTTTTCTACTCTTTAGGGTTGTACGCATAATTGCCTTTCTTAGACCATGCGACCACCGATGAGGGTTTTTACTACGTTGTATCTAAATTTATCTTTGCTTATGTTATGTTATTTCTAATTTAATCAATGTTCTGTTTTAAAATACTGCTTATTAGCATTTCTAAATGTTGAATTAACTCAATATGAGTGACATTTTAAAAATCTTTTCGTTAGAGATTCAGATTTTTACTCTTACTTCGAAATGTTTTAAAAATGTGATTGTTTTTGTGGGGGTTAAAATCGAGGCAAGAGCATATTTTAATTTGACTTTGAATTTGATATTTCAAAACTTCGCACATCTATCAAGCTAGGTTTAAATTTATATTAATATTAATATAAAATTTAAAATATTTTTAATAAAATGCCAGATACTGATATTAAAGAACCTTTAATATTACTATTTCTATTAAATTAAACTAGGCCTAGCTACTAAAGACAATAGGCATATTTTATCTATTCAATCTGATAAGGTTTTTTTTATCATAGGCATTTTCAAAACACCCCACTTCCCATTTCTCCCACCCAGCCTCAACACTCGCGAACACTAAAAAAAAACCTATCTGTACAGTACGCAATGTAATGACGTGATTTATCAAAGAAGGAAGAAGTTAGAAATTAGAGGAATTTTACCCGTTTTGGCGTAAAAGGAGAGTAGGAAACCTCTGAGAAAAAAATATCCCTTGTACACACGGTCAAGACTCGAACTCTTATCACCCATTAGAAGGAATAAAATTAGTAAAGTCTGGCATTTATTCATCATACACACAAAAATACAAATTAATGTCACTACCATGAAAAACGTTTCCATATAAAATTAAGTTTATAAGGATTGTCATTATTATTATTATTTGTTGACTGAATATTTTAATATCTTTTTGTATGCACAACTTGCATCGGATTACATAAGGAATAAATGTTTTATTTATTTATTCTGGTTTACCGTAGACTGAGAGCTCGGGGTTCAAATCTCGGCTGGCTGTACTGAAGTTGGTTATGCCATAATGGCTTTCCAATTTAACTCTAGGCAAATGGTGGTATATTACATAAATATTCCACCTGACTGATCCATACACCATTATCTCAATTGCATTTCTAACACTTCAAGAAACCTTATCATAAGGAAATAAAAATGTTTTTTTTCTAAGTACCATTATTTATTACCCATTCAGGTTATACACTTATATACTACTAAAATAATGGGCTAGGGATAAGTAAGGATGAATCTATATGAAATGTACCTACAATTGGGTGAATATAGAGAGAGTGGGAAACACCCTCAGTACATCAGACTAGAATAGAACCATTTTATCCACGCCATCGGAAGTATAGTATATTGCGCGAGTGGCGCCTAAGACCATTTGACCACCAAAGTGGGTGTTAGGTTTATTAATTACCTTACATGTGAGAGATTTTCTCGTCTTGTATGAAAATAAATCTAGTAATTTAACATATGTAAAAATACTTGTGTAAAGTAACTAAAACTTCTGAACACAAATTTTCCATCACTTATAACTGCACAGGTATATGAGGTTATGCGTAAGAAATACTGCAGTGCCGGTACAAATAGTTACATTAGCCCCACGGCTTCTTTGGTGCTGACTGACAGCTTTGAAAAGTTACCAGACCAAATTATGTATCCCTACGCCGAACCATATGATCTACAAAAACATGTGTTTAGCAGCTGTCACTTCTGACAGTCAAAATATAGGTATATACCTAAATGTTGACTGTCAGAAGTCAACTGTGAGTTGTTAGTCAGCGCCAAAGAAGCCACGGCGCTACTGTAAGTAATTGAAACTCAGCCGGCTGCACTGAAAGTGTTTTTATTCAAGTCTCTGTGGCCCTCCTTTCTTCTCGCTGCGCTGATGTAGGTGCACTTCTGCAGATACTCATGAGCACTACCCCTTTTATTAATCCGTTGTCAACTACGTCATGACCCGCCCCAGTGGCCACATATGGTCTTAGGGATCACCCTCGTGTTAGACTTGAATTCCGGTGACAGATAAGAATTCAGATACCAGTCGAGTGTATTAAGGGGAGTTTTTCCCTAAATATTTTATTCCCCTATCTATTCACGTGACTGCGGGTACACTTCCTCTAAATTCATCTTTCCTCGTCCCTAACTCATCAGCGTATGCGTATCACCTGAACAGGTATTAAGATGCTGTTCTTCACGATTACTTAGTGAACGTAATGCTTGAAACAATTTAACCCTGAGCTACTATTTTTCGTCTCGTATTCACGGTGGTTCTTTAATCAGTTGTCTTCATGACATCAACAGATCAAAGTAGTTTTAATACATTGTGTATAGATCAGTGTTTCGGGTTCAATTATCGGTTTCAGTTTGTAGACGCCAGTATTAGAATATTTTGTATTTTATCCACTGTCATTCCTTAACCGGCGTATAAAATTAATAGGCAATTTAATAATTTTATATAATTATAGTCATTAGGGGAAAAGAGGAATAAGAAGATTTGTAATGCTAAAATAAAGGAAGAAGCTACCAAATTATGAAAGAAGAGGCTCAAAACCAAAGAAAATTGAAGATATCCTGTTGATACCTGTCGAAGAAGAAGGAATAAAATCATTTATATAGGCCTTGTTTAATTTTATATTAAATATTTCCGATGTTTTTCAACAGTACGAAGTAGCAAATCAATAGTTTATAACAGATATGTATACGAGTTTAAAGTTGCGATAAAATAAGACATTTTAGATATTGTGGTTTTTGAATGAAAAAGTACTAACGGAAAAGTTTGAAAAGCCATTTGGTAAGTCATATCAATAATATTTATTCCTTTTTTTTCAATTTACGTCAGTTCTCATTTATAAAAGCGTTACCAAACAAATCAATTGACACGTCAAAGGGAAGACTGTATCGAGAATAAAGAAAGTAGAAAAGAATTAGAACAAATTCTGAATCGAATAGTGAAATAGAGTTAAGGCGAGGACTTCCTATGACTAAATTTCCTTTAGTGACATTGATGATAAAAAAAAAGATGGTTCTGTTCACCCTTCTTGAATTTTCTCACTTGCTTACTAACTCCAATGAAATGGCTTTAGTTTGCAGATCGGAAAGGAGAGGGAAAAAAAATTGCTCTTCCTTTAGATTGATGAAGAAATTGCTACACGACGAATTCTTCTCTTCCTTATATGTGTCCCAATTCCGAGGTTTTATCCCCTTACCCCACCTCCAACAATTTCGAAAAGATTTCCACCCATAAAAGTTTTTTTCCTCTTTATTTTTTTTTTCAGTTTTGTTAAATAGAAAATTATAACTTCAATCTATCGATTTGGTTAGAAATGTTTTATTGTTTGTTGTTAACAACAAGTTTTAGAAGAGGTGATTTTGTATAGTGATGTGTGTAAGTTAAAACGTATATAATATATATATAATAACCTAAGTAAATAAATTGGTTTTATACCAACTTTGCAAAGATACGGATATTTACTAAACTAATTAAATATATATATTCTACAAAGCCTGTAATTACATAAAAGTGTGTTAGTATTATTAATTAGGATCTATTGAAACTAAAGTAAGCAAATTTTTTAATTAATTATATGGTTTACAACTAAAATAATAATTAATTCAAAGTAAATATAAAATATTTAATTTAATATTTTCTTGATTATATTAAGGTTTTTATTAAATAGTTATTTTATTATAAATAAAACTTAAAAGAACTGGTTCTAAGAATATACATATATTTGGTTTATGCATCAAATACACAGTTTTTGTTTAAACATTTCCTCAGCAGTTAGCAAGTTAACTCAATTTAAGGTCATCAATGGTCAGGTTTACCAGTGAGGGAAAGGTCCTGGTTCAAGTTCCAGACGGGTGAACCGATGTTGGTTTATTTTAGATGGTTTTTCACTTTCCCTCCAAGAAAAAATGGTAACAAAATAAATTCGTATTTACTCATACTTAGACCATTACATCTCAATTCAGGTGAACCAACATGAACATAAAATTAAAATAATGAAAATTTGAAGCTTAAAATTACATATTCATTATACAATGAAATCATCTAAGGGATTAAAAAAAGTCATTTTGTGATTTTAAAATCTTTATTCAGATCATTAATTATTTAAAAACATCTTTAACAAAGGTCGTGGAACATTATAATGGAGAACATAAAGTTAATTCTTATTTGTCAACTTTAAAAATGATCTTTGTACCAAAGAAACTCTTATATTGAAATATGCATTGCTCTTGATATATGATAAGCCTACCCGTAGTACCAAATAATATTTCATTAAACTATTGAAATATTATCCTAATAAATTAGGTCGTATATTATAATTCTGAGCAAAAATATAACTATTTACACCATAAATAACTTATATTGAAATCTTATCAAGCGTTATTTGTTTTCAAAGTTAGATACAGAAATCCATATTAATAATCATTATACTTTTTTATTATTATTTAGCACCGCGTCTTACTACCCGTTCGGTATTATACGCTTTATATACTAATCACGCTAAGGAATTAGGAAGGTTGAATAAGAGGAAGTGAACCCACATTTGCGTAGAGGGAGAGTGGAAAACCATTTAGGAAAAACCACCCCCAGTTCACCCGAATGAACTCGAACTTCGATCTCCCCGTCCTCAGCAGTCGAGCTCAACACGACTAGCGCGTTAGCCAACTACGCCACCGAGGTGGGTAATAATAATCATTATAGATTTTCAAACTTGAGAAACGTATTTCTTATATCCAATGTTTTTTTTATTTTTAGCACTGCGTCTTACTAACCGTTCGGGTTATACGCGTATATACCAATTACGCTAGTGGTTTTGGGTACGAGGAATGTTTGATATATATATGAAGTGTACCCACATTCGCATGGAGGGATAGTGAAAAACAATCTTGGAAAACCACCTCCAGTACGCCCAACTGAGATTCGAACCTCACTCTCCTCGTCATCGGCATTCTAGTTTACTTCAAGAGTAGAGTCTTAGACCATGCAGCCACCAAGTGGGTCTTTGTTTGTTAATTTAGTAAGCTAAAATTTTATATAAAACATATTATAAGTATGAATAACCTCGTGGTTTTTTTTCAGCTTTTAAACAATGCTTGGTGCCATAAATACAAAGTGACCGAAACTTACAACGATTAGGTGACCTGGTGGTCTAGGGGTAAGGTGTCAGAATTCTGTGCTGGGGTCCAGGGTTCAATCCTCGGTCCCGGCACAGATTTATCTGATTGCCAAACCCTTCCCTTCACCTCTTGACAAGACGTGTATTTATCACAACTTGTGAATGTGTGGAAAGCCAGGCCTCCACCGTGGTTCGGATCCCACGTTAAGCTGTAGATCCTCCATTTCATCTCCCAATTGTCCTATCATCACACATTAGTGTAGGTGTGTAAAACCCGAACAGATAGTAATAAATGGTAATAATAATAATAATAATAATACGAGCTATAATTTGTCACATATGATTGTAAATATTTAGGATAAGTATATATTAATCCCAACCTAATAAAATATATGTTTTAAAGCACACAATGTTTGGACTAGATATAACTTAATCCGTTTTTATCTACCTCAATAATTAAAGACATTGAAAATTTATAATTTATGTATTTATATAAATATATAATTTTAACCGAAGCTATGTATGGGTGTGAAGTGAGGTCTCTCAATACAATGCACCAAGAAAATAAATTGGAAGTTTTTGAACCAAAGTATTGAGAAAGATTTTTGGGATTAATAAGGATAGACCAAAAATGAATTGGAGTACATAATTTATAACTTAATGGTTGGCATGAGACCCCAAATATATTATAGATAATCAAGGCGCGTAGGCTGATGTGAGGTTTTCATGTGAAATGCATATGGAGGATTACAGGCGTGTACCCAATATTTTAGTAGATAAACCTGAAGAAACAAAACCCTTGATAGACCAAGATCACGATGGGAGATTGATGTGAAAATTTATTTTAGGAAGGTTGTATATCGGGCTAGCATTTGTCTCAGGATATGGTTGGATGGAGAGTTTATGCTCTAGCGCGAATGAATATTGGAGTTCCTTAAGATCAAATACTTATTTAATTCTGTATTTACGCTATATAAATATATATAACCTAGCCCTATCTAGGAAAGAAATTTCAAATATACTTCCAAATTGAATAATGTTTAACCTATATTAACTGATATACCTTTAATTTAACAATAATATACAGATCATATCATTTAAAAACCAATGATATCCTATCAAAAATATTTTATAATTTTATAATGTAATTCTAAAAAAAAACATTTATTTATCTAGCAAACATTTTGACACTTATGATTTAAATCTAGATAAGATTAATCTATCCGCCAAATGGTTTGACAGATAAACTTTAAATTTATAGACACTAGAATCTATTTTAAAATGGGTGTGTTTGGACATGTCCATCACAACAGCAATGTATTATAACAAAAGGAAATAAAAGGGGCTAGAGAAGTTTTGAACACTATTGCTACAATGTTCTTTTACTCACTTTTCTGTGTGCATTTTACACGGTTCCAAAAATAAGCTTAAAGTCCGTAACAAATCAAATATCTAATGCCATTGAAATATATATATAAATATATATCCATTTCACCCATTTTTCAACTATATTCATGTTACAATCCTTTTCAACGCCACACAAAATGTGTGACAATAAAAGACCGGGCACAATGGGTGATGGTTGGTGGTTGACGGTTAATCGGTCTCGGTTGGTTCTCGGTCGGTCGGCCCGACGTGAAATTACAGCGGTGAGTGGTTCTCCGTTTGTCGTCATTTTCGCAATCTATTAAAGAGTCTAGTGTTAAGTGAGTGGTTAGCCATATTTCCTGCCAATAATTGTATGTTCTTATCATGTGGCTACTTTTTCCTATTAATAAAGTACTGTGGTCGTGATAGTATTGAGCGAGAAATAATGGTGGTCTAAGGTTATACGCGGCCTCAAAATATTATTAAGAAATTCATTCTATACTAATGTATACATCTTTCCATCTATAATTATACACATCCATCACTGGAGAGAGTTGAATGCATATTCAGTTTATGTATATTATTGTGTCCTAAGGGCTCAAATATGTATGTAATCTTCATTTCATTTATTTGAGTTATACAACATGCATTTTCTTAAGCTACTGATTATATCTGCAAACAATTTATAAATTTACTTAAATATAGGTCACCAGCCCCCAGCCGTTAATTCATCACTGTGAAAGGGGAAACCCATATTTCACAAGTGATAAAAATGTTGGCCATGCCGGGAACCAAACGTGGAACTCTGATCTCAATAGACAGACATTATGAGCTAAGGTGTTGGAAAATAAATACGTGTGATAAAGTTGTTATGGTATGTATTATTTAATCTTTTTTGAGCTTTATCCCTTGGATTAAATATCCAATGGAAGAGCTAGCTCTGTTGATAGCAAGTCAACTATGTATCAACATCGTTAAAAAAAATTATAGAGAATAGTTCTGTTTGAGTGACACTTGTAGAATAGCTGATAAATTATCCACACAAGATTAATTTAAACAAATCAAGCTAAGTAAGTACTACTATAGAACAGATAAATTTAAAAATCTACTTATTTCAAAAGCAATTCATGAAATATAACAGTTTATTTTAGACCAGCCTCATGATGAGCTGGTTAACACCTCTTATTATCTAGTGGTACCGAATTCAATTCCCAGTGGTATCAAACTTATTTTTCCCGAAAGGGAAACTGTCCCTGTGGTTATCGTGGGCTTGTTAGTTAGACTTAAGTTAGGTTCAATATTGACACTGGCTCCACAAATTCATTATCACTATCATCCATTACGGTCTTTAGCTACAGGACAATGTGTTAAATTTGGCAACTCTGCTTTTAGTGACCTTATGAGGTCTAGATATCTGCTGTTTCCCACGGAGAAGTGTGTGAATATTTACAACTTTCTTAATTTAAAAACTGATAAGTAACTTTGAGTAATACTGACAAATAATCTGAATATTTTTAAGTATATCTTTAAACAAAAATACTTCAAAGGTTGAAAAATACAACAAATAAACAAATAACTATTATTTACATGTTTATTATTTTAAAACAAATTTACTAGGTAAGGATTATGTCCCAATTACAAACACTATTAGAATTATATTAAGAAAATTACAAAAGGGCACTGGCTTGAAGCCTATAAAGAGCATTCATTGTTGCACTAATACAAAGGTCACGGGTTCAACTTCCAAGTCCATGTGTAGCTCTCTAACAAATATTTTATCAAAATTAGATTTGTTTTTATGTAATTGCTTTGAAAACTTACCGGTCTTGGGACATATTTTGAAACATTACTTCTGTAAAGTGTTCAACTTTTCTCATTTCCTGAACAAGAATTTTAAATACCAGATTTA
Source organism: Timema californicum (assembly GCA_902141385.1). NCBI lineage: Eukaryota > Metazoa > Arthropoda > Insecta > Phasmatodea > Timematidae > Timema > Timema californicum. The sequence goes on along the minus strand of CABFOW010000492.1, from coordinate 150,982 downwards.
TCATTTCTATTCTTGATGCAACTAAAGTTAAGTATATTTCCAAGCGTTGACAAAATCAAAGAAAATAATTCAGGTAAGTAACTACCGCAAAAACAGTTGTTGATAAATTGATTTAAATCTGGATCCTTACAAATGTATTTAAAGGCCAAATATAGCAAACGTTTTTATTAGCACTTCATCTTACTAACCGTTGGGTTGTACGCTTATGTACTAATCACGCTAATGGTTTTAGGCACGAGAAAGGTTATATTTATAGGAAGTGTACCCGTATTTACGGGGAGGGATAGTGCAAACCCCTTTTGGAAGAACCACTTTTAGTATACCCAGCCTAGTAGAACCTAGATCTCTTCTGTCATAGGCACTATAATCTACTGCAAGAGTAGCACCTTAGACCATGCGGCCACCAAAGCGAGTTCACGGGAAAAGTTTATTCTTATTTTTGGGCTGAATATCTTATTTTCGAGCTGTTCTGTTATATTTTTATTATTGTACTAGTATGTCTATTAACCCCAATCCTCAAAACGCATGTTATTGGACTAGTTAGTCTTCTTATGAGGAACTATTGAAATTGTCAGCAGCTGTAAAAATCAAAGCAAAAACTGCATTCCAAATTAATAATCAATTTTTACTTTGTAGCAAACATAGCCACAAATGTACGGAACCGAAGATTCTGGAATCATGTCAGCTGTTAATGCTGTTAGTGGAACATCACTAATCCCAAACACAAAATTTAAATCTATTGTTTGTTTTTCTAAGCGACTCTAAACATAATGCAATAGAAGTTTGAACAACGCAACACTTACTCATAAAACCATGTAAACTACACGAGAAACAAATATCCCGCACAGTAAAACAAACTGAACTAAATAAGCAACACTGGATCTGGTTGCGTTGTCAACCGCTCTAGATGCAGTGTTGCCAAACTTTAGTATTCTGGCCTGTAACTAAAGATGGCCGTTTATCACCCCATCATCTCGCTGTGTGTATGACGTGTAGACAATCTCCGAGGTACACCCTGGGTAGCCTTATGTTCCTACAGAGCGGCTGCGAGTCTACATAAACGATAACTTAAATAGATATTGCATCTCTCCCGGTGATGGCACGGCTCGTTCTTAATTTAATAACTTTCAATGCAATCTTTCAGGTACGATTAATAACTACCATCATACTCACTTAAAACATACCAAATGTGAAAACCTTAGACACGAAGTTGAAATCAATAACCCAAGACCAGGTAAAAAATCACAAAAAAAAACACACACACGAGAACTCACCCTTTGTGTTTGAATATGTTCCACAGTGTCTTTTCAAGTACAGCCACTTACTTTCTTTCACCACTTGTTAAATCGAGATGTTTATTAAATTTTAAATTCTTCAAAAGAAGACTGATTTAGTCACGTTGTATAGCTAATTCATTTATGTCACACATGATAAAATTCTAACGAAATGATATGGAAATACTGTGACGAGCCGTGGCCACGGAAAAGATAAATATTAGCAACTTTGGGACGAGCCATATTCACGCAAAGAATGATCATTTTTAATCACGGGGCGAGTCATGTTGTCTAATTTTTTGAATTTTTAGTCTAGGTGACCACGGATATGAGTTACATTACAATTACTAGACTTGTTATTTTTATTGAGCTTTTAATTAAAATTTTTATCGCATTTAAAAATAATATAAATATGTATACGAAGGTGTGGCATTCTCGACACATAGCTTATTTCAATATAGAAGAGTATTTGATAAAACAGATTTGTTTACAAAGAAGAATTAAGGAACAAAAAATATATTTTATTTGCTAAACTCGCTACCAGTAATTTGTATTGTTTAAAGCTGAATGCATTCGCTCGTAACCGTATAATTGGTGGAAGGGGGAGTAATTGTGTTATAAATAAAATTAGGGTAGAGGGTGCAGATATAAATATATATTCCCTTGTGTCTATCAGAGTGTGATACAAGACAAGGGGAAAAAAACCACATTTATCTCCAAACACTTTACACCACACTTCTTTCATGTGAGCTTAGTAGTAAAAAAATAAATAAAACGGGACGAGTTTTTTTGTCGTTTGTGCGAATTGGCTAAAATGTCACATGGGTATATAGTGGGTTAAAGTACGAGAAAATATATATGCAACATTTGTCACTTGGAATGGTCCATTTTTTAAAATCTGATTTCGCACAAACTACTGACATTATATTTTGTCAGAACATTTAGTTTTACCTATAAAACTGGGTATTGTATTTCAATATTTGGAATTTTGGTGATAAGTATTCACTTTTGAAAAACTTTTAAAAAAAACTTTAAAAATAAATTTATATTCTTTTTAAAGTATATTGAACACAGTTTATATTATATTACGTCTTGAAATATTTAAAAAGTGAAAGGTTTTAGAAATCGGCCTCCTTATACTTTCTAGTTTGAATGTTGTTTAATAAGTATAGCGAAGAATGGTTTTTGCTAGGTAGTATATATAAACGTATAACATTTAAATGTCAATGGGACATTATTGTATATTTAATAACAGATATAACGTATTTTAAGTCCACAGTAATTAGGATTTAGTTGAAAATATCCTAAATTGTCAATTTGTGTTTATTTTAAATATTATTTGTAAAATTTTAATATCCCAAAAATCCAAATATTGTTTTCTTTACGTGTGTTAAAAAAACATGTTTCATAAATACATAAGAATGCTTAGTCACTCCGTTATCTTACGAGGTAAGCAAGAAACTGTGAGTGTAACTAAAAAAACCTCCAAAATTAGTTAAACCTAATTAGGTATAACCACACTTCCTCATAGTTGCATACTCTCCTCGCCTCAACAACATCCATACATTGGGTCATACATGCTGTTTTATTCGTAAAACTCCTAATGTTTCTTTAGACACATTCATCTGCAACACTTAGCCATGCCTGACATGGCATACCCATAGCTTTTGATCTACACATTCTACCTTCATATATTTACTTTGTCAATCGATCCACATTAATCCTCTCAACATACCCAAACCTAACGTAAAACGACTATTTGATCTCTTTTCAAACCGAACTTATTCAGCACCCATTCATTACCGACACCGTCCATAGAAATATGCTCTAAATATCAATCGATATTCTCAGATTTAATATTTTTCCTACTGATGAAAACATTATTCATTTTATTGTTTAGTTAAATAAAACATTCTTTTCTGTTTGGATCTAAGGTGACCTGGTGGTCTAGGGTTAAGGTGTCAGACTTCTGTGGTGGGGGTCCGGGGTTTAATCCTCGGTCCCGGCACAGATTTATCTGATTGTCAAACCATTCCGTCACCTCTGACAATAAGTGTATTAATCACAACTTGTGAATGTGGGGAATGCCAGGCCTCCACCGTGGTTCGGATCCCACGTTAAACTGTAAGTCCTACATTTCATCTCACAATCACCCTATCACTACACATTAGCGTAAGTGCGTATAGCCCTAATGGGTAGTAAGATGCTGTGCTTATAGTAATAATAATAATATTTAAGAATAAAAAAGAAAGGCTTAATTTATTTCTGTTCTACTCTCATCCTAAATAATATAACTCGTCATCAACACGGACAGAATATCACTCCACGTGACAAGACGAGGTCGGAGAGAGAGATATGGGGGGAGGGGGAGGGGGACAAGAAGATCAAGAGCGTGGCTCCGAACAAATTACCCCAAGTGCACAACCGTGTACTAAGTCCATAAACGCCCACAGGTCGTTATTCTCCTCCGTCCCCCCCTTCCTTTCTCCTTAGACCTCGCCTTTGGCTAACAAAATCGCCTTAGAGAACCACCAGCAATTCACAGTTTTCCATGTAAAGCATCACCTCAGAACCATTTCGCAAAAGGGGTACTTTGTGGTTATGCAGGTGTAAACTATAGCAATGTTGTGCTAAGTAGAAGGAGGCTTATTATAGCATTATTAACCGCATTGTTGGACCAAATTTGATCGAAATCTTGTTTTAATAGTTATGAAAGATGACAGTTATTACAGTCATACTTGGCTTCTGGTTCATCGAAATTAATTATTTTCTATTTTGAAAATTAAAAAATGACACCTGGACACGGGAATCAAATACGGGACCTTTGGTTTAGTACGCCAAAGTAGGTCTAGGGTTTGAGTCTCATGTCGTAATTTTTTAATTTTCAGAATGATATCTAGATGGAATATTCATTCAATGAAAAGCATAAATAATAGCTTTGGCTATTTGATTCTTTACTTATTTCCCCACACGTTGTCATTTGAAACACAATTATTTACTTTTAAAATAAAGTGTTATATAAGAGATTTAAAATACTTTATTTTTTTACACTGAAGTTTATTTACATTAATAATTTAAATAGCGTATTATTAGTCATTATCTGAATGAACAAAATATGTAAAATTAGCTAAGTTTTTTTTAATGAAATTTCTTCAAGTGAGCAAATAAAAATGTCCTATTTTAAAATAAATTTTGGCCAGGAGTGTCTAAATATACATTTTAAAGATAAATTATCAGTTTTAACCCTTAAGTAAGAACAATGAATTAAAATTTATACTTAAGATGAACGCAATATTGTTATCGGGAAGATAATTTTATTAAATTATTTGATCAAGTAGACTACTTGTCAGGGCAGTATACAAATTGTATAATAAATATTCGTATTCACATTTGGACAGTAAATTTTATAGTAGTTTATTTGTAGCTTTTTAACTATAATTCTTATATTCAATTTTGTTATAAGTTAAAAAAAACTCGTTTCCTAAAGACAAGTCAAGTAAATTAACTTAAAAAAAGTATATCTTATTTAAATTTATAGGTAAAGCTCATCTCAAATGAAATTAGCAGAAATAAATGAAATATTAAAATTATGATCAACTAATAACTATTTGAATAAAATAAAAATACCTTTATATAGAAATTAAAGTAATTTTTTGAAAACATATTTTTGGCATACCTTAATTTTACATATTTAATAAACAATATCATATTTTATAACGTGATAGTTTTTTTAAGTACATATATATCATAAATATATGTTAATATTATATACTTACTCTTTTGAATCTAACCTTTTTTAGTATACAACTAAAATGGTTAAATATTCACAATATTTTATGCCATAGTAGTTATTGTTATAAACATATGTACTAATCTAGAGTGCATTATCTTCTTCTACACTAATATTATAAAGAGGAAAGATTTGTTTTGTGTTTTTGTTTGTAATGGACAGACTTCTGTGCTGGCGGCCGGGGTTCGATTCTCGGTCCCGGCACAGATTTATCTGAATACCAAACCCCTCCTTTACCTCTGACAAGACATATTGTGAATGTGGGGAATGCCAGGCCTCCACCGTGGTTCGGATCCCACGTTAAACTGTAGGTCCTCCATTTCATCTCACAATCACCCTACCATTACACATTAGCGTTAGTGCGTATAACCCGAACGGGTAGTAAGACGTGGTGCTAATAATAATAATAATAATAATTCGTAATGGAACTCAAAAACTACTGGACCAATTTTAAAAATTCTTTCACCAATATAAAGCTACATTATCAATGAGTAGCATAGGCTATATTTCATTTTGAAAATAATGCGGGGCGGGGGGGTGGGAGGGTGAATGGGGAAGGGTTTTGTAGGATATATATTATTTTCTTTAAAACCCCACCATACATTTAAATCCCTATTCTCTGTACACGATATTAAACATTTTAAGAAAAAATATGTATTGAACTTTGCTGTAATTTCTGAACTAACCAAGCAATCACTAAACTCGAATTTGCTCCCCTAGTTTGTAAATCTTCTTTCTGACACCCCTCCTCTTTCTCCGTAGCAACTCAATATTTCACGCAAACTTAACTTCTCTTCTACCCTTGAACTTTGTATTGCCACTACACCCCTTACTTGTAAAAAAAACAAACAATATCCCTTCATCCAAGGGAAAAAAGAGGTTGTTTTTACATCAACAAAGATGAAAAAAATAAGAAATTATTACTTTAGAAATTCACACCTTTATTTACATTTATTAAATATAATTATATACCCTGTATCTTAGTACAGTAATAATAATAATAGTATTTAGCACCGTTTTATAATAATATTTAGCACCGCGTCTTACTACCCGTTCGGATTATACGCTAGCACCGTCTTACTACCCGTTCGGGTTATACGCTTTAAGTACTAATTTCGCTAATGAATTAGGAATTGGGAAAGTTGTATTAGAGGAAGTGAACCAGAATTTGCGTGGAGGGAGAGTAGTAAACCATTTAAGAAAAACTACCCCAGTTAACCCAACCTAGATTCGAACCTCGATCTCCCCGTCCTCAGCAGTCGAGCTTAACACGACAAGCGCGTCAGCCAACTACGCCACCGAGGCGGGTTTTAGTACAGTAACTTACGTGTTAGGATTATACGCATACATTTATAACGCTAATGGAATAAGGATAAAGGTAGAGAATTAGAAGAAATGTAGACAAATTTTGTGGTTGGAGAATGGGAAAGCATTTACGAAAAATTATCCTGTGTCTAATTGATCATATTCGAAAACCATTCCCTATCACCAGTGATCCAAATAGCACTAGAGTGACGCATTTAGTCATGTGATCACCGATGAAAGTTTATAGATTATTAAACATAACTATTGTGAATATTATAATATTCTCTGTAACCCTTCCCATTCCACCTTGGTGCTAAAACTTATGTAACTTTTATGTATTGTTATTTTCGACCATATTTTTGTTTTCATAATTAACTATCACCGCGTCTTACTACATATTCAGGCTATACGTATACATAGTAATTACGCTAATGGGTTATGAATGAGAAAGGTTGAATAAAGATAAAGTATACCCATATTTGCGTGGAGGGAGAGTCGAAAACAATTTTTTTTTAAATTACCCTTTGTAGAAACTATCGGGATTTGAACTCTGATCTACCTGTATTTTACAGTTTAGACTAAGATGAAAGGGACGACCTAGAACATATTGCCACCGAAGCAGATATTTTCACACTAAAAACTATCAAATGTCAGGAGATGAACAATCTAGTAAGGCGTTAGTTATGGTAAAGAGTATATAAAAATATCCTAGGTTCTCACCATTCTTGAACATGACTTCTCCATCAGCTTACAATATAGGAACAGAAGATTTATGTCACTTAATTTTATCAAATTATGATAAAAGAATGTAGTCCAGTAACGTTAGCTGTTTAGGTGAAAACGGTATATAATGTATGTACTCCGAGTTGAAACTTTTATCGTATTTTTTTTTCTTATGAACAAACAATTAAAGTCTAGAATAGTTTTTGGTATAAAACAACTTGCTCTCCTTAAAATGCATAGTAGTGTTTTATTTAACATGCTGTATAAGTATAGTATTAATTTAAGACTAAAGTTTAAAATCTGTTGAAAGACTAACATTAACACCATTTAAAACATTTTATAATAACATTGCATGGTTTATTTAACATAAAACATTTTTCAAATTTGTTTTACATATCGCGTTTATTAGAATGGTTTATCTAAGGTATATGCTGCATACTTTAAGTAAAGCATATGTGTGTGATAATGTAGTTATCTCCCCTACACACTCTTTTCGCAGTCATATTTACAATTATAGATAAGGGAGGAATTATAATAATGTTGGATCCTACGCATGAAAACAACATAGAATGATGAGTGTAAGATATTTTAGGAAAATTTTAAGTAGTTAATATATTTATTTATAGGCTGATTTTAATTAAATCCTTTTAATTTTCATTTAGTAAAATTATTAGATATTATACTTTACATTTTAAAGAAAAGGCGATAAATATGATTTTAAATTCATTCAAATTACATAAAAAATATCGCATAGTCTACTGTGATTTATAACCCCCCCTCACCCCCCTTCCAGTTACAAAATATATAATGAGCTTAGCTTTATGTACCACTGTTGGATCATGTAAGTATATACTCGTAGTTATGCTATTTGAAACGTATACTCTCTTGTCGCTAATCTGTTGCTGACGTATTAAATACTGGACAGCTAGGATGAGCTATAACCGTTTCTTAAATATATGTTCACATTAGGCAAAACTATGTTGTCATATATAAAGTCTTACCAACACTAACACAATACTAGTTATAAAGACACATTAAATAAAGCCGTAAACAGTCTATAAATATTTCACCCATTTGTGAGTTTAATAATTTATTGACTTCTAGGAGAAATTCCTTCTCTAAAAATAATTTATCTCACATCTCATTAAAGAGCAAATAGACTATTTTAATAGGATCTTACTAAAAAAATAGGCAATGATGACTATATTATGTATAGTATATATAAACTATTTCCAAACAATTATAGGAACATTAGTATGATCATTAAATATAATTCCCAATGAAGGTAGAATACTATTTAGATTAATAAACCATACAACGCGTTTGTAAAATTATGTTAGTGAGTAACTAAAGAACTCATAAGCCATCCTATTGAAAATCATAAATTTTGCAAAATCAGTGTTCAATTCTGAGATGTAAAATGTTTATTTATATATAATTAAAATAAGACCAGCATAATAGTTTTAGAATTTAATAAAGGGATATTTCAGCCCTCACTGGTGGTAAAANCGACTAGATGCAACACTTTCCTTATCACAAAAGACATATCTTTGGACGTAATAGTGTTGGAGAAAGAGAAAAGAGAAAAATGGATAAAATTTGAAAAAGAGAAGGTTGAAAGAACCCATTGGAAACACCAGATCAAGTTTGAAATCAAATGATAACCAACCTCTACCGAATACATAGGCCTACTTCCTTTTTACCTTTACATCCATTTTCTTCACTATATCAACTCTTTTCTCCACTCCCTCAAGATATCGAATCTATTACCTACACATACACACACACTACCGAGATAAAATAAATGTATTGATCCTTTTTTGAAAAGGGTGTAATAGTATATATATATATATATATATGTAGTTGATACATTTTGTGCTCAAGCACTCTAACACTTATCTTCGCCAATACCCTCTTGAGCCTGTCCTCGAACGCGGAACAAAGATATCCCTCGAAATTAAGCAAGGCACTGTCATTCTGTTTCAGAGAATTTGATGGCTAACAGAGTTAAAGTTCTCAATATTATTATGGTCTAGGATTTCTAAGCCTCATATAATAACCTTTGTATTTTATGTCCCGAGAATACCTGACAATTTTGTTTACTTTCTCTCTTTGTATATATATTTATATAATATACATCTATTGTTCAGTCAATCATTTTAATAACTAAAACTGAATTGAATTCTTAGTTTCAGTACTCGAATTGTTACAGTATAATTTTCATAAAAAGAACCTTTTATAAAATCTAGAGAATTTGACGGACATGGCTATGTATTTATGTTTCAAGTTATATGATCTAAAGCTATCGATTTGGCTATATATTATCAATAACCATTAGATCACACTTATAATTAAGTAAAATATTATAAATATTGGTTGAAAATAAATGTGTTTTTATTTTGTAAAGGTACTTCCTGATAATAGTTCAAACATGCGAACAAAAGCAAAGATAAATCTAATTTAAACAAGTCTGTATTGGTTGCTCACAGCAAGAGTCACTTTTCATTACTAATTAAAAATAACCTCATAGATGCGCTCCACTGATAGAATGCTAGAACTTCAAGGCGTTCCTTTTTCAATAGACTGGAAGTATGATATTCGGAATAAGGGTTCATTTTGTAATTTAGTGTATTGAGGTTGACTTTCACAAATGCTTTTCTTCTCTCTCTCTCTCTCCATACATGAAAATGTGGGTATATTTTTTTAAAATTCAACCTTCCTAATCTCTAGCACAGAAGTATAAATAGTACAAAATGGTATAACCTGAACGAGTAGTAAGTAATAAGCTGTACTAACAAAACGACCGGATAACAAACACTTGAGGCCCTTGGCTCTTTCGAGTGCAAGTCTAAAACCTATTTTGTGGTATGGTGAGCGGGAGGTTGAAAGGCGTAGTGAGGTTTCACAACCGACCAAAGTATCCTTCCGGAACCAACAAGAAAATATTTATCACGTAAACCGTAGATGGCGTTAGCTACAGGACAGGTCTTGCGTAAAAATCATACATTTGGAAATATCATTTCTCTCCAAAACTAGGGAGATTTATATGTTAATATTTTCAACACCCCATATAAGATAATGTATCGATGTTTATTAATTATTACATTTTCTTATTTTTTGTTATAAAGCCGGCAATTTTTTTATTGAAAAGTGTCAAATTTATCGATATTTGATCACTGTCATTCTTATAATAATAATAATAATAATAATAATAATAATAATTAGCACCGCATATTACTAACCGTTCGGTTTATATGCTTTAAGTACTAATTTACGCTAATGGAATAGGAATTGGGAAGGTTGAATTAGAGGAAGTGAACCAGCATTTGCGTGGAGGTAGAGTGGAAAACCATTTTGGAAAAACCACCCTCAGTTCACCCGACCGATATTCGAACCTCAATCTCCCAGTCCTCGGCGGTCGAGCTCAACACGACAAGCGCGTTAGCCAACTACGCCACCGAGGCGGGTGTCATTCTTATAAAGGAGGTGTGTATATAAAAAGTATAACTTAATCAACATGCTTCTATTACTGAGCAAACCGTTTCCGAAAAGAAAATTTTAAAACATATTTTTTTTAAGATAACCATTTGCTCCCATGGCTCTGCATTTCCATGACAAATGAAAAGGGCCAATCGCATTAAGAGTATTAATTTATGGAAAGTGGCATCTAGATGAAAATATACTTCGAAGCATAGATTAATTAAAATGAATATTTACTCTTTAAAAAAATAATTTTGAGGTGACCTGGTGGTCTAGGGTTAAGGTGTCAGACTTCTGTGCTGGGGGTCCGGGATTCAATCCTCGGTCCCGTCACATATTTATCTGATTGCCAAACCCTTCCTTCACAACTTGTGAATGTGTGGAATACCAGGCCTCCACTGTGGTTCGGATCCCACGTTATGCTGTAGGCAGAGTGAAATAAGGACCAAGTCCCGTAGATTACAGTGGGCAGGATATGCAGTGTGAAAGGGAGAATCTAGAACCTTGTTCAGGATAATGACTGGAAAACTGGCAAACTAATTGGGGAAAAACCATTGGAAAGATCTAGATGCAGATGGGAGGGTACTATTAGAATTAACTTGAAAGATCTAGGGTGTAATGAGGTGGACTGGATAGAAATAGCTCAAGATAGAGATATAGTGTAATGAGATGGACTCATATGACTAGCTCAAGATATGGCTAGGGTGTAATGAAGTGGACTAGATAGGTCTAGCTAAAGATACGGATAGGGTGTAATGAGGTGGACTGGATAGGACTAGCTCAATAGAGAGCTAGGTGGTGTACTTTTGTAAGTGCAACAATGAACCTTTGATTCCCTAATGCCATAGATTATTCAATTACTAAACACCCGGAGTTACCAGGGAAAAAGGATTTTAGTTTAGTGATTGTATGTGGATGATAACTTTAAGTTTTAGAATTCCAGTCTTTAGGTGCATGTGTTCATTCCCAAGTCAGGCTAATTTTTAAAATATTTGATCATTGCTTGAGGTAGAAATAGTGCAATGCTCATTACAGACAAACAAACTCTTCATTTAGTTAATATAAATTGTATCTCTATGTTAAATATAATGGCTGAGTTTGTATTATATGCTTATTATAAAACAAAACCTTATAAAATGTCTGTAATACAATATCTCTCAAAAAAATTTCCATACCTCTCATGCACTTGGGAAATTTATTTCGAAAGCTTTTAAAGAGAAAGAAAAATATATATTTTAAAGTTTAATATTCTCGAAAACCAAATATATATATATATAACACCTTCAAAAGAACATGACTAAATCGCACGCAAGATACCAGCACCTTAAATATACATATGGGAAATTATCCTCCACAAGAAGTCGTCGAAGGTAATATAAGCGCTCGTGTGTTCAGGTGTTGTAAAGAGGGCGTAAGAATGGACTATGTAACCTGGTCTCACAGATGAGAGTTAAAATAGGAACTAAAATAAGTATCTAAACCACATTTCTATGTATTTTATAGTTTTTGGCTTAAGTCATTAAAGTGAATAATTTGTGGTCGTTGAGAAATGTAAATGTAGTCCTTAAGGTCGGTGAAAGACTGACGTTTTGGTCGCTATGAAAGACACCACGACCAGGTAGCTCTAGTGTATTGCATTGTTTCATATAAGGGAGGTCAGACTAGCGACACGAACGCCACAACATATTTGAAAACGTCGATGTGAGCGTTTATTTGGTGTAGCGACCCCTTTCATATGAAAGAATGCAGTACATTAGAGCGACCTGGTCACGGCGTTTGCATCGCAGTGACCAAAAACGTTGTCTGTCACCGTACTAAAATATATCGTGCGACTTAGATTATAAACTAAGGCCTAAAATCAAACAAACTAAATTTTGTGGTATACTTTTGTGAATTCCTTATTAAATATTATCTTTGAGGTTTTTGAGTCTTTTCCCAAACCTTTTAAATTTCAAATTATAAGCACTATTACAAAATGAATAAAATTCTTAAAGTAGAAATATTTTGATACTGAAATAGAAATAATCATATCAGAGTTCAGATAGTGACTTCTCCCCCACACTGTATGTACCCTTAATAAAACTATAGAAGTGTACTCTGATAATGATCATTTTCTTTTCATAAGGAGGAAATCTTTCTTGAATAAAATTACTAACCAGAATGTAAGCTTAATCTCTAGAGGTATAGTCTAATCAAATGAACTGTTGACAATAAAAATAAGAATGAAGAGCTAGAACTGCATGAAACATTTGTTGGACTTCCCGACCATCTGTCACGTTGACAGGTCTGCATAAAGAAGAGAGACAAGGAAAATAGTAGTTTTACTTTGAACAACAAAAACTTGTCTGCAGACAGGATGTCTATATCTAGATTGATTTGAATCATCCTTCTGTGTTTTGATTTTATTTTAAGACTATATGAGTCTTACACGCCATTAAGGATATCCATTGATCATAAAATGTCAAATAAGCACAAATAATGTGGAAATTTGAGGAAAATTTCAGAATCTTCCTGAATTCAAGTTGGATGATACCTATTAGGAAAAGGTATTTGAATTTTCCTTTTTAGGAAAACAACCATTATTGGAATTGTAATCTCGTGTTTCATCTTCTATCTTTCAATAATATGAATATTATTAATCTTACCTTTTGTTTTTAGTAAAATCAGGCATAAAATATGACAGTGATTTCTTTACGCTTTCACCAATTTGGCCCGTAAATAAGCTTATAAACTTACAGACTTAAGTTCGAGTTTAAGTTTTATTTGAAAAATATCAATTTCAAAATGCAATAACTATTAAATACGTGATGTATAAGATTTTTCTTTTGTCGTATATACTCCCCAGTTTGGTATACGTTCTAATAAATAAAGGGGAGACCAGGCGGTCTAGGGGTAAGATGTCAGACTTCTGTGCTGGCGGCCGGGGTTTAATCCTCGGTCCCGGCAAAGATTTATCTGATTACCAAACCCTTCCTTCACCTCTGACAAGAGATCTTGTGAATGTGGGGAATGCCAGGCCTCCACCGTGGTTCGGATTCCACGTTAAACTGTAGGTCCTCCATTTCATCCCACAATCACCCTACAAATACACATTAGCGTAAGAGCGTACAACCCGAACGGGTAGTAAGACGCGGTGCTAATAATAATAACAAATAAATAAAGGTGGTAGCTATGATTTTAATTTAATTAAATAAAATTATCATGTTGGCCAGCAATAGAGATAGACATAATTAGGTTAATAATACGTTATATTTTAATATATGTTATTACTAAACATATTGCTTATGAGAAAATAATAGTAACAAACATGTTTAAAATTATAAATATAGAAGAAAAAGTCCGGGCAAATTAATATAAGATAGTAAATAGGATTTGTTAAAAAAAAAACATTTCAAAACAAGATTTATTTGTAATTATTAGAAAAAATCTATTATTATTATTATTATTAGCACCGCGTCTTACTACCCGTTCGGGTTATACGCACTTACGCTAATGTGTAATGGTAGGGTGATTGTGAGATGAAATGGAGGACCTACAGTTTAACGTGGAATCCAAACCACGGTGGAGGCCTGGCATTCCTCACATTCACAAGATGTCTTGTCAGAGGTGAAGGAAGGGTTTGGAAAAAATCTATTAATATATGGAAACTTTTGTTGTTTTTCATAAGTTTTTATCTTCCAGACTTCTATTTTACAAGACTTCGTTATATATTTTTCATATTACAAATGTTGGAAGTAAAATTCAGAAGCCTTACTGTCGATAACATTGGTTTTAGGCACACGCTAGCCTGATAAATTGGATGGGTCTTGACTATTGACTGTTCAGAGTCTACTACTAAGAATAATAATATATTAACTAATTTTTAACGATTTTCTTAAGAGGTTCTAGAGATAAACCGATCTAGTAAGCCTTGAACAAAAACTACAGAATTTTAATGAAGTGGCATTGCCTCAAAATAGCTCTTATCATAACGAAACATAAGATCAAGAGTGTTAAAAAATTATATATATTTATAGTACCGGTATATTTTTAAAAGCTTAGTATTTTAAAAGATATGCTTTCAAAAATATCCATCAGTGATCTTATATAGTTGATACATTCTATTTCATTTTGCTACAATCAGTCAAACTCGTGTGTCGTAAAGAGTCGTAAGATACGTTTGATTTATTTTATGCTTTAAATGTACTATTTACATTGACATGTTGAAAGATTTAACTCCAACCAATAATAATCAATAAAGATAAATAAAAATATAAGAGATATACACAATTTGTGAGACTATAAAACTTTGAATGTGAGACTTAACCTCAATATCAAACAATAAAGAGTGTGTGACAGATGTAGATTAGCCAAAAAATTTTTTATTATATTAATGTATAGATTCAACTGCTACTATATAATTATTATAGCTATTCTATTTACACTTTATATTAGTCTGTTTTAGTTATTTTCTTAACTTATTCTATATTATATATATTTTAATAGGCAAAGTGTGTGTGGTTAAATTTCAAACTAACCTCACTACATCATAATTAATAGGTGGAACTTCTTAAAACTGACGCAAGCCTAACCAACCAAACCCTGGTGACCATTGTGATGATTCCATTTCCAGGAATATTATCAATTGTACCAGTCGGGAGTCAAACCCGTGACACCTAGGTTCACTGACCACTATATCACAGGGTCGGTTTAAATATGTTTAGTGAACCTTAGGTCATACCCATCCATAAATAAGTAAGAATAGTTTCTCTTCAAATGATAACACTAACGTAATATTTCAGGAAAAATATAAAATGGTCGGATGTTGAAAGTTTCCCAATTCATAAGTGATGTATAAAAAGCATGTAATAAAACAACTGCCAGCATGACACTTTCATTCAAGGTCATGTTGATTCTACGTTTGATGGACGTTGTGTTTGGTCTTTTGGTTGAAAGATCACAGTTACGGGCCAGAGCATACACCCTTTCAAGGCAAGGTNTCTCTTTTAAACCTCGTCCCTTTGGAGGGGGGGTGAGGAGGAGGGGGGGGGGGGAGAACAAGTATGTACGCAAATTAATGTTGTCCTTTTGAAATAGTAGTGCCCTAATACTTTGTGGGAAGATAAAAGATAGCTTTATTTAAAAATCATACTTTAACAAATTTATATCTTGTATATGTCACAGGAAAAGTAGATTGTTAGGGAGAGTTGACTCGGCCTAGGTAAAGTAGACTCTTACTAAAAGTATCAGTAAAGGTTGATTGATAATAAACAGATCAACTTTTCCTAGGAAGAGTTAACTATGCCTGCTGTGGTTTAGTAAAAGTTGATTCCGCGATGTTGCTCTCCACATGCAACTGTTTTGAATATCCCAGCTGTACTGTTTCGTGAAAAAGTTAAGCTAGAATGCTCGACTTCCAAGTTAAATTTGGTTAGATTAGGTGAGGTTATATTAGGTTAGGTTAGGTTAGGTTATGCTGTAATAAATAATAAATATTTATATCTCTCTTTGTATTATAAAGGTTTTGCTTTTTATTTGGTTTTTATTAGGTAGTTGACCGTTTCCTTTCAAAAGGTCAACTTTTACTAACTCAAGGTAGTAAGAGTATACTTTTCCTAGGTACAGTCAACTCTGACTAGTAAATGTTGATCGAAATTCATCACTTTTCGCTTTTAATCAACTTTTACTAAAAAGACCGGTAAGAGTCGACTTTACCTAGGCAGAGTCGACTCTTACTGGAGAATCTACTTTTCCTGTAACATATACAAATAAACTTTCATTTAGAATAAATAACGAAGATATTGTATTACTGCAATAAGCTGAAAGAAGAATCCAAACCAACTTTTATTTTATGTCAAACAGAATCTCGGAAGACCACACTTAGAATAATCCAACAATTACTTCCACTAAGCTTCCTGTAATAATAATAATAATAATAATAATAATAATAATAATAATAATAATAATATTTAGCACTGCGTCTTACTAAGCTTCCTGTAGAACATAATAATTATGGAAGTGCAAATATCTCACCCCAATAATATTCAAACCAAATGTTTTATTGATGGTAATTGTTATAAAAAGTTTCATTTTCACAGTTGATCATTGTCTAAGATGTGTAAGCCCTTTTCGTTCATGAATGATAAGTGTCTAAAATTATATAACCTTTTAATTTAGGGTTGAACACTGTCTGAAATGCAACTCCCTTTTATCTCATGTTTAGTCACTGTCTGAAAAGAAACACACTTTTCATTCATGGTTGATAATTTTTCTCAAATGCGATGCTCCTTGCATTCGGGATTGCAATGCTTTTTACTAATCATAAGCATTGATTAGACCAAATTTCCCGAACTATTGTTTTTTTTATTTTACGTCTAAGTTTCTTCAAATATTAATTAAATGTTAAGATACAAATTATTGATTTAGTTCCCTTCGTGTACAACACCGAGATGTCGGAAATAGAGGATAGGGAAGTACTACGCCAAATCAAGACCCGTTTTATTCCACCAAGACAGAGATTTCTATATTTTATGACAAAAAGGGATAGAAATCGTTTGGAACAAAAGGTAATTAGTATTTTTTGTACACATTATAGAGATTGTAAGAGTGCTAATTTTCAAAAATGTCAAATTAAAAAAAACTATTTTTATCGCAACAGACAACATATTTAAAATTGTTGATAAAATTATTAAAATAAGTAAATTTTGTAATAAGTATCATTAAAACTGTTTACAATATTAATATTAAATTTTAAATTACTGGTTTAAATTAAACATTATTTTCCCCACACCTGATTCAGTAACCGAATGGTCTATATAGAGATCAACGATAGAATCTCAATCGGATCAACTGAGGGAGGTTTTCCTAAAGGTTTTCCCACTCTCCTTCCAATCAAATGTGGGAAGATTACCTCTGAAATACTTCCTAACCTGTCCCAACTCCATTAGAGTAATTATCTTATATGCGTATGACCTGAACAGGTAGTAAGACGCGGTGATAAAAAAAAAATCCCGCTTATTTTCAGCATTTAAGATACATAGTAATAATTTTTGTTTGGTTAAAATATATCTTCTTATGTTACATTTTTTTTATTTAAGTGAATGAAATACTTTTTAACTCACACTTATAAATATCCTGAGATCGATTCCCAATGAATAATTTTTTTATATAGCACCACGTTTTACCAAACCGTTCGGGCTATACGTTCATGTATTAATTACGCTAGTGGTTTTTAGGGATGATGAAGATTATATTTATAGGAAGTGTACCTACATTAGCGTGGAAGTAAAGTAGATAACTAATTTGGAAAACCACCTTCACTATATCTGACCTAAATTTGAACCTTGATCTACCCGTCATTGGCAGTCTAGTCTACCTTGAGAGTAGCGCGTTAGACCATGCGGCTACTGAAGTAGGTATGAATACAGTTAGTGCTTTAGTACGAAGTTCAGTAAATTTGGTTTCATATAGAAATTGGTTCAAATATAGCCCAGGTATTTGTTGATGTGTTCTTCCTATTGTAAATATATCAACATACTAATAATCTAGGACACTGGTGTTCAACATAGGGTACGTCCACCCCCAGGGGAACATGAAGTTATTCAATAGAGAACTTATAATTTAAAAATATAAACAGAACAATTAATATATTAAAATATTATGTAATTCTGGCCACAGATACATATGTTTGGACTTTATAAACTGTTCTTTAAACCAAAATCAGACTATAACAATAACTTAGGGGGTACAAAGTTTAATATTAACTATATCCGGGGGTATGCGAATAGAAAAGGTTGAATACCTATGGTGTTTCCATTTCGTCTTAGTCTTTATAGTAATATGATATAAATATTTACCTTCATATTAAATGTACAATTTTAGTATAATAATTATTGTTTTAAATGTTGCATAATTGAATTTCTAAGAAGATATTTGCTCTCACTAATAAAACTACTTCTGAATATAACGTCAATGTAATAAATAATACTTGCTTTTTTTCAGAGAAATGGGAAACGAAATCATGAGATGAATTCCAGTATTTTCAAAGGGTTCTACAATCAATTATCAGAAGAATCCTTTGTAAGCAAGGAAAATAACAGTTCTATTCACGGGTAAAATTGCTTCAATTTATATAATTTTAATTAATGTGACGTTATTTCATACGGGTCTAGTTATCATCATGGACTAACTTACTAATTAAATTAAGCTGTCCCAAGAAGCATCATTTGTAAAATATATATTTAGATGTAACGTTTTATCAGTAAAACATGATTGTTACCCCCCAAACTTTCCCCTAAATTATGAATTGACTACAGCCGGTCTCTTGGTATAGTGGTGAACATTACTGGCTACGAATATAGAGGTCTCGGGTTAAATTATTTGCGGTACCATAGGTATTTTTCCTTAAGGAGTTTGGTTTGGTTAATTAGGCTCAAGTTTGGTTTAAGACTTTTACTGGTACCCCATAATCATTAACAATATCAACAGATCATCTCATCGGGATGAGGTAACCGTTCCTAAGATATAGTACAAACTCGAAGACTGTTACATATCCACCACTTGTAGTTCATAGACCAGTAAACCTTGGTGTCAAACGAAAAAAAAAGCCCTAAAACCTAGGTTAGCTAAAAGTTGCATAAATGGTAAGGTCACAAGGCTAATTCTCACCTAAAGTTCTTCAACAAATTATATGAAAATAAATAACTAATGTAGAAAAACCTATTTTCAAGATTTGAAGTACCATTATTATGTAGAAAAAACCAGAGCATGCTACAAAACTTTTCTCTCTTGTTTTAAAATAAATCCTATTTTTTTTACAGGTATAAAATATTTCAGCTCTCGAATCGTTTCTATGTGATAGGTTTTAACTAGTCTAACAAAATTGTTTTGTATCATAAATTGCATATTTTGCAAATTGCTCCTTAAAGGGAAATGCTAAAACACCAGTAGGAATATGTTGCAACAATTGTATTAAATAAAATACATCATCTTCATCAAAGACACAGTTTATGCATGTTAAACTTATATTTTTTTTATATCCAGCAAATGGGTCTACATTTATAAACCCCACAATGCTCCCACTCTTTATTTCCTCACCATAATCCTTAATGCAGAACGTTTGACCATTATCTGTTGATCCATCTTATAAAGCTATGTTTCTTTTAGGGGGTATTATTTTATTCGTTATTGAATTTTTATTATTTTGCTAGTTAGATGAAAGCTTTTTTAAAAAGTTTATTTGAATGATTGTAAAGATTTTTTTTTTCTTCTTTTAATGTGTTTTTTTTCTGGGGTGTCTGAGATTAAAAACAATTAAGATTTGTATGCTAATTTCTAATTATAATGCATAATAATTCAGCTTTTAGCTGTTGATTAAGTAAAGAGCCAGAATGGATTTGATTTTAAGAAAATAATACCTATATTCCATTCATGATAGGTTTTTCCTGGATGACAGTTCCAAAATCATATGTTTAGGTTTTGGGTTGCCAACACGTGTAAAAGATCACTGTTTTGTTATAAATGTAAAGATCTTTTATTACCTGTTATATATTACATTTAAATTAACGTAAACTTAAGTTTTCTCATACTATTTCATTTTTTAAATAATTTCTTTTTATCCAACTCGAAACAATATTCTAAACATAATTAAAAGTACTTATTTTTAGTTTTGGAACGTTACTGATTTTGTTTAATATAGTTCACACATCAATACCTTTTAATACAGGCATCTTATTTACTTGGAAAAGAGAAAATTGTTATTTTTTTACATACAATAAATGATTTTATGATTATTTTATCGTATTTTGAAATATTTAACTGAATAAAATATTTTCATCAACTGCGTGTCTGCAGCATTGTAAAAAACTTGTTTACCGTTATGTTCAATCATATGGTTTAGATTCGTCAGTCGCCATTTTAAAGCTATGTTCGTTAGAAGTTATTGTGAAAGTGGTGTTAATATATTTTTTAAGGGGAATAAAACTATTAATAAACTTTGTGTCTAACCTCAAATAAATATATAAATAATACTGGCCTAAATTACTTTGTTTAACTATCACATTAATATATTACCATATGTTTTAATTACAGTCATCCAAAGTGATAGATGTCAACTGTTGGAGTAGTGATATATTAGGGATTACTTCTAGTAACATTTCAAGCTGTCATCCAGGTAAACTTAGCTCGTGAATGACTTTTACTCTATGTATTGATATAAAAACATAGAGCCTACACTATGTATTGATTTGAAATCATGTTGTTCTATAGCTTTGATAAACCACAAAACAAAACCAAAATCCATCATTATAGATGACAAAGGCATTGTTTCTTTATTTATTTATACGTGGTTTATATTTTAGTAATCATATGTGCAAGTAATTAAGTGTTTCTAATTCCATATATCATTAAGATTTTAATATTTATATCTATCTTATTTAATATTAGTATCTACAAATAATTTTAAACTATTTTCACGTCTGCGGGTTAAGTTACAGCATTATTTGCAACTAGCCCCACAACAATATATTGTAATCTTAACTATAAAAGTGCGTCATTTTTCATTTTGTATAAATAAACTATATTGTCAAAGAATGTGTTAAAATAGTGTTCTCTGATATTAATTATCTCTAATATGTATTCAAATGAAAATTTAAAAAAACTAACATTAGTTTAACTTGGGGACAGTCTTATAACTCTTGGATTTATCGGGCCATAAATATTTTTATCTGGTCAATAAGTTAAAGGTGCATCTTATGACCACCAGATAGCATTTATCTGCCAAATAAAATTTATTTATTCATCACATCTTTATTGGAAGGTTTAAGTATCTAATAAATTTTATCTAAAAGCTAAAATTGGCGTTGCCAAAGTGACGCGTGGTTTTTCATGAACTTTCACCTATCAGAATCTGTTTTTATGTTAAAATTTTGTTTCATGTGTTTATTAAGCCCAGGCTCTAACTATATATAAAGTTATAACATTTATTTCACACTTTTATAAAAAAATTATAAGCTATTTGTAGAGTTAAAGTTGTATGAGAACAAATTATTTAAATGGGAATACAATAAATGAAATTTTATAAACTTTGTACCCAACTATTGACCACATTATGGCAGACACTAAAATTATTACTTGCAAGACAACGTAGCTTCTTCGCCCATGTGACGCCATCTGTTTTCTCGCAATCACTTATCCGCCATTATATAACAAATGTTGAGCGTTGTAGCCACTATCCAGGTGGTAGCGATAGCAGCAGGGTTCATACGCATGCGCGAACCAGTAAAAACAATATTAACCCCGCGTTTTCTGCATAAAAATATATTTATCCTACAGATAGGTTATCCAGCGGATAAAATCAGTTCATAATACGCTCTGGTCACTAACTTTAGCATCCCGATATTAATATTTATCCTGTAGTATAAGACCGGCCCTTTGAACACTTACACAGCATACACAAAAACAGAAACTTAACTGTAAATTAATAATAAAAGGTAAACTTGTGCCCCCTCTTCCTTCGTTGAACCGACTGCTGTAAAACGATATCTGCCGTCGGGGCACGCTCCATTTCACCATAATTTTCTATAAAAAAAATGCTTTATTACAAAGAGCATCCGTTCCAAATAGCCCCGGTCTTCCTTATATTAAAATATAAATTTTTGTTAGCATTGATAAAATATATATATTTTGATTTAAATGATAAGAACCTACATTTAGTCATAATAGCTTGAACATATTAGAATAATTAGTACATAAGCTTTTCAAAAGAAGAATATATATTTATATAAGTACTACTACTTTTGATCCCCGCTATTTTGTAAATCCAGAAAGAAGAACTACGAAAATAATCCCATCGCGGAGTTTTCATATCAAACTGTCCAGGATTTGCCTGTACCAGGGTTGAAAAGATACGAGTCAGATGAAGATACCGCCCATATGAGAGGCTATTGGGGAGACGAGTTTCGCGATGAGGGGGATTTCCCTTCACAAGATCACGACGGGACTTCTCACAAGGGAGCCTACTGGACCACAGCTGAGGACAAATTCACCCTAAGGGTTAGTCAAGGTCAGTTCATAGTTTTAATTTTTTATTTCTAGAACTGTTTACTACCTGTTCGGTTACTTATGTACCAACTAAGCTTATGGATTTAGGGCCGTGGAAAGTTGTATATAGAGGAAATATAGCAGCATTTTTGAGGAGGGAGAGTGGACAATCGCCCGATATTCGAATCTTGATATTCCAGTCATAGGCATTCTAGCTTAATGCGAGAGTAACGTGTTAGAATATGAAGCCACTGAAGAGGGCCAGTGCACAGTTAATTATGACAATCTTTTAAGAAATACTTTGAATTTAAGTCTTTTTATAACTTTAATTTACAATACTTTATTGTTCATAAGTAATATAAAACGTGTATATAATAATATGTTTAATATTAAAAATAATTAAACGAAGAAACACATATAAAACATATTTTATTAGAGTTATGGACATGTGTAAAAACTTTAAATTATGCTGAGCCTTAAAAGTTAATAAAATATTAATCAAGAACTTGAAAAATTAATAATATATATATATATATATATATATATATATATTAAGATTTTAATGCCAGTAATCAGAAAATAAGTAGAAAAGTACATTGATGTTGAATTTTAAGTAGTTTTACCATTCGATTTATTATTTTGTTTATTTTAGCACCTATTCTCTAACACGTTAACTCATTAAGCCTACGAGTATATGCTGTAGATGAAAAAGTTAGAATTTAGAGAAAGTTTACCTGATTTTGCGTGGAGATTGATTGTAAAATCACTTAGGAAAAACAGCCTCAATACACACGATAGGGATTAAATCCGTGATCAACCTGTCAACAGCAGTCCATTCTCTAACGAGAGTGTACCCGCCTCGGTGGCGTAGTTGGCTAACGCGCTAGTCATGTTGAGCTCGACTGCTGAGGAGGGGGAGATCGAAGTTCGAATCTCGGTAGGGTGAACTGGGGCTGGCTTTTCCTAAATGGTTTTCCACTCTCCCTCCACGAAAATGCGGGTTTACTTCCTCTTATTCAACCCTCCCAATTCCTAATCCATTAGAGTATTTAGTACTTAAAGCGTATAAACCGAATGGGTAATAAGACGCGGTGCTAAAATTCTCATAATAAAATAAACATATTCGTGATGTCGTGTTCTGGTTTTAACTTGATATATTTCCTTTGTGAATGAGTAATTGACGCATCACTGTCAACCAATACTCCCCTCCACTACACCTCCAATTTATTTTTTCTGCCTTCAAGCAAAAAGGATTGTCCAAATTCTCACTAAACCTGTCTTATATTTTGAAACTCTTTTCATCATTATCGTCAATGGTAGTTGTAGCTGAGTAGTCAAAAGTGTAGGCGATGTCTTGAATAGGCATGTTCGAAAAGTATGTTTTATATTAAATGTTCGATTGAGGAAAATTAATTTCTCAATTTTATACAAGGAATGGCAAGTTGTTCTTCTCATTATCCACGTCTGTGGGCTACATTGAAATATTAATGTTGCCCAACTATGCCTTAAATTATGCAGCCACTTAAGCGGGTCTTATAATCATTATCAGAAGTGAGGAAGTAAAAGAGAAGTATAATTAATTATAACCATTAACGCAGATAGTTTTAGTAAAACCCACTCTTTAAAGGTCAAAGTAAAGCATTCTAAACATTTGCATACCCCTGACAAAATGTTTCCGCAAGATCAATTGAAAATACCAACGCTATTAGATGGATTAGATATAATACTGCAATTTGTACTGTTTGTGGAATGTCTATCCATTAGTACAATGTATACATGGTGAAATACTTGTACGTGTGTTTAATGCATATTATACATAATTTATGTATCGGCAAATTTTGGTTAGCATTAATAACGCTCTTTGTTATTAACAAATAGAGTGAATCAACGGGTTAATTACCCACTCGAATGGTAATACGGTCTAAGGCGTCACTCTCTTAATGTATTGTATTAATGATATTGGAATTAAAATATAATTTTGTTCTATTAAGGGTGTTTTTATTTTAAGTTAGTCCTCACTATATCTTTATGCAAATTGGTAGTAATGTACTCTAAATCAATGATTCCCAACTTTGGAAATCACAGGAGTCCCTGGTTCTCAGTATGTTTCGTTGAGGCCCATTAATTTACGTAAAGATGTTAAAAACACGGATAGTAAAATAGCGTGGCAAAGGAAATATAATAATAATAATATTTAGCACCGCGTCTTATTACCCGTCCGGGTTACACGCTTTAAGTACTAATTACTCTATTGGATTGGGAATTGGGAAGGTAGAATTAGAGGAAGTGAACCCGCATTTGCGTAGAGGGAGAGTGGAAAACCATGTAGGAAAAACCACCCTCAGTTCACTCGACCGAGATTCGAACCTCGATCTCCCCGTCCTCAGCAGTCGAGCTCAACAAAGGAAACATAATCCCACTAATTTTAAACTTAATGGCATTTTTTATTACTTATGAAGAGGAGTGATTTGTATTAGTTTTAATACAAATCACTCCTCTTCATAAGTAATAAAAAATAGTCGTAATATAACCAAATATACTAGGCATAAAAATATTACGATTAGCAAAAATATGGATACAAAGTAAGAAACAAGAGTCAACACTAGGTGATACCAGATAAAAAAAAATTTAGTGCAAATTCTGTTATTTTCCTTTTACCAATTTTTACAGATTTTGTCCAAGTTTTGTGAAAGTTAGGTGCAAACAATTTTTAGGTTTTAGCTGATTCCGTTGTTTTGTCTTGAGCAGTGTCAGAGCGGAAAATGTATTTTCGCATAGAATGACGAAAAACAAATCAAAAACTTTGCTCACTTGTACAGTTTTGGGTATTTTGTCTTTACTTTTATCCAATATTGGGGTGTACTATCAAATTTTCAACTCCATGTTGAATGTTGTTATTTATTTGAGGTATTTAACGTGCTATTTTTGAACTAATTGATTATATCACCGTGTAAGAATTTCTATGAGCGAGAGCAAAAGGGCTACTAATTTTTCCGGGAAAGGTATTTTCACATAACTTCTATTTTTTTTTTTACACGCAACGATAAACATGGGACTAACAACTTTGTTGACCTGGCGGTCTAGGGGTAAGGTGTTGGACTTCTGTGCTGGCGGCCGGGGTTTAATCCTCGGTCCAAGCACAGATTTATCTGATAACCAAACCCTTCCTTCACCTCTGACAAGACATCTTGTGATATGTGGGGAATGCCAGGCCTCCACCGTGGTTCGGATTCCACGTTAAACTGTAGGTCCTCCATTTCGTTTCACAATCACCCTATCATTACACATTAGCGTAAGTGTGTATAGCCCGAACGGGTAGTAATACTTGGTGCTAATAATAATAATAATAATACTAACAAATTTACCTCCTTGTCGAAGGAAGTTGTGCTACAGTGTTTTATCGCTCAAGACCACTCCGTTGACCCGGAGCTGGATTTGAACCCACGAACATGGGTCCTGATACAACATATTTTGTTTCCGAGGATCACTTTATGGAGAATAATACAGTTCAAACGCTTATCTCAGATAACATAGCAGTAATTTTTGCTATCTATAATCAAAATTTTGTTTGCACTAATAGGCGATTTAAGACAATGGCGGATTTCCATTTCTTACTTAAATTATTAAAGAAATATACCATAAGTATAGCTCGCGGCCCAGCCTGAAAATATTCATGGCCTGGTGGTTGGGAAACTCTGCTCTAAATTATAACTTTCTCAGTCCTACTCTATTAGAGTATATATTCAGATAGCCCGAATGGGTAGCTAGACGATGTGCTTTAAGAGACGCGCTAGTTAGTAAGTACCAACAAATTTTGACAAATGTATAATCAATGGGATTTCACTATACATTTTATGAGCTAATGAAAATCAATAATCAGTAGTGAGTAAACTAGGTATTTAAATTGATGCTGCATTAGATGTAAGCCAATTTAGCTGGAGTATTTATAAAATATTTTATGTCAGGTCACCTTATTCAAATTAATAGTTTTCGTATTGGTGCCCAGTCCAAAATACTTTTTTTTAATCATTCAATTTCATTTTTTTTATCGTCGCAACCCATTCGGGC
The DNA here is from genome assembly GCA_902141385.1 of Timema californicum. Classification (NCBI taxonomy): domain Eukaryota; kingdom Metazoa; phylum Arthropoda; class Insecta; order Phasmatodea; family Timematidae; genus Timema; species Timema californicum. Next base: position 124,324 of record CABFOW010000492.1, on the reverse strand, counting down.
TATGTGCATATATGCTAATTAAGTAGGCATTTTAAAGGTAAGATACCTGCTTTTACGTGCAAGGAGCATGGTAAACTATTTAGGGAAAACCACCCTCGGTAGAACCATCAGAATTTTGAACCCTGATCTCTCCGTCATCAGCAGCCCAATATAACTCAAGAGTGACAGCTTACACCATTTGTCAACTGAAGTGGGCTAAGGTCACTATTCTCATTTTTAATATAGTTTTATTTATAAAATGTGGGTTTAATACTCTACAAACATGTTCTAGGTAGAATGATGAGGAAGTATATAGATTTCAGCGTGGATCCATGTGAGGATTTCTATCAGTTCGCCTGCGGTAACTGGCAGAGACACAATCCCATCCCGAGGGACAAGGCCGTGTTCAACACCTTCGAGATGTTGAGAGAGTCCTTGGATCTTATCCTGAAAGACCTGCTTGAGGAGCCTATTGAGGTCCCTTTGGGGAACAACGAGATGGAGGTCAGGAAAATCGACGCTATAGCCAAGGCAAAGAATTTTTACAAGTCGTGCATGGATCATGGTGAGTGAACAATCCTTTCACAAACATATTTAGGGTTCAGAGGAAAAGTGGGTAAAGTCAAATTACGCACGTTTTCCAGGTTCAAAACTTTTATATCTTGAAATCCCTTTGAACAACAGTGAATATTTTTTCTAAATAAATATCAAATGACAGGTACCTCAATCAACCTGGATATAGAGACATTATAAGGGTCTTAAGATTGTCTAACAGATGGAAGTACCAACTCAATTTAACTCAAATTGGTCATTCCCTCTTTTTACCCTGTAACCCTCAAAATACTTTCCATTATTTAATCTTTTTCATATGAGGTTGGTTGAATTTTAATGAATCATAGAAAAGACTATGACTAATTTGACACTTGTACGCCTAATTAACTTCTTTACAGCAACTGGTGCATCTGCATTCAACTACAATATTGGGATAGGTATATAGGAAAGGAAGAGTTAATAGGAAACGTAGGTATAGGTCTACTCTCATTTGTTTGATGGAAGAGTGGAAAACTATTTGATTTTGAATACCTTCATCACAACCAAACCAATTATAATTCTCACCACTCCCATCGTAATCAAAAAACATAGCTATGTGTGTCTAAAGTTTAGTCTGCGTGACCACCAATGTGTGGTTGTCACTATGTAGTCGTTACATAAATTATATCATAAAAGGCAGAGATTAATATCGAATTTGACAACTTCTTTTCTAAACATTAAGTTTATATATAATTGATAGCGTTGATAGTAATTAATCTAACTAAAAAAGAGCTTATGCAACTGAAATGAAAGAATACTAAAACACACCATGTGGTCAATATTTTCGTGTGTAGATATTTTAGAAGCCAGAGGAGAAAGACCACTTTTACTCCTGCTGCAACAACTGGGTGGCTGGCCGGTACTGGAACCCAACTGGGACTCCGAACGATTTGATTGGTTGCTACTAATGGCTCAACTCAGGCTGTATAACAACGATATCCTCATCTCCCAGTGGGTGGGTCCAGACATCAAGAACTCGGATCATTACATAATACAGGTGAGGAACAACAGTATTAATAGTTCCCGAGTGGCGCTAGTGACCTCCTTATTGCGATATCAACTCAACAAGTACCTTCTATGACAGTTCAAAATGTAATACAGACTAATTTAATTTTTCAAATAAAATTCATAGCATTATAATAGTGTTATTTTAAGGGGTTAGTAATAAATATCAAAAGTAACAACCGAAGATCACATGACTTGACGTATGAAAATATGAAAACTGATATACCCGTCGATGAAGGAGTTTGATTTGATGTGTTCACATACTCAATGTATGTGAGTAGAAAAACCACAGCAAACTATAAAATTTACCATCTCTTTCTGAACCTCCCCTCCCCTCTAGCAAATGAAATTTTTTTAAACTCTTCAAAAACCATCTCACCCAATTCTAAAGAGGAAACTTTATTTTATATGTCAGGACCCTATATAAGTTGGCTCAAAATATATATATGTGTATTCTAAAACAGTAGAAAACCATTTTTCACCCATTAAAAATCAAATTTGGGTGATTATTTTCCTGTAGTTTTTCTCTGTGCCCTATGATGTACAAATATGCAAAATTTTAGCCTTAAATCTATTCGGAAAGTGGGATAATTTATAATAAGTAAGTTTGGACCTTCGCTCGTACATATACAGATATATCTAATAGTTTTCTTACTGTTATATAAGGATTTTCTTTTGAAAAATTGGACTGTGGCTCCCGGGTGCAGCTTTTAGACGATCGCAAAGTCAAGATAAACTAGAAGGGATTGTGCTGGTATATTTTCACCTCCTATTGAGTATCAAACTAAGGACCAGTTTCATAGTCAAATCTAGTACACCTCAAGTGCGGCGCTTCAGTAATGTACATGACGACACCTACCTAAACCAGAATGGAATGGGCCGTTCTCTCATAGGAAACTGGCCCATTCCATTCTGGTTTAGGTGGGTGTCGTCATGTACTTAGTGTAGCACCGCACTTGAGGCGTACTAAATTTGACTATGAAACTGGCCCTTAGCCTTTGTAATCAATAAAAATCAACTGGGCTATTAAAATATTATTATGTTTGGGGTGACCTGGAGGTCTAGGGGTAAGGTGGCAGACTTCTATGCTGGTGGCTGGGGTTCAATCCTCGGTCCCGGCAAAGATTTATCTGATTACCAAACCCTTCCTTCACCTCTGACAAGACATTTTGTGAATGTGGGGAATGCCAGGCCTACACCGTGGTTCGGATTCCACGTTAAACTGTAGGTCCTCCATTTAATCTCACAATCATCCTAACATTACACATTAGCGTAAGTGCGTATAACCCGAACGGGTAGTAAGACGTGGTGCTAGTAATAATAATAATAATAATAATAATAATAATAATAATGTGTTTGGTAAAATGACCAGAGGAAGAGAGAATAGCTTTCGTAGTACTGTTCTGTAGAGTCTTGCTCGACTTGGAAACGACCCAAGAGTAACGCCTGCTAACGACACTTGCATAAATATACAATATATTTATATAAGAAATAATTTTTTTATTTATAAAAGTTAATAAACCAATTTTAATGTAATAAATGTAATAATACACAAATTCATGAAGGAGCTGTTTGCTTGTATTTAGTATTAATCTATGAGAACCAATTAATAATTATGTAAAATTTTATAATATTGATAACAAAATATGTTGGTATTTTATAAAATATTCTTTTTTTATCAAAATCCTACTTTTATACATCAAAGCCATTCAATCGCAAAAATATAATACCTTTGATCATTTTCCTTTAGCACCATTTCTTATTATTCATTCGTGCTATACACTTATGTACTAATTAATCTAGTGGTCTATGGTAGAGAGTGGCTGAATTTAGAAGAAAAGTACCCGCATTTGCATGAAATAAGATTTGGAAACAATTTAGGGAAAAACCATCCCCGGTACATCCGACCAGGATCGAACCACAATCTTTCCGGCATCATCAGTGTAGTATATTGTGACCACAGTACCTCAGAATATACGGCTACCAAAGTGATTAAATTTTAATATTAAACTGTTTGTAAATTTAAACTACAACACAAAATTTGTAAAATCTGTAGATTTTTTTTAATTTTTAAATGCTCTGTATACATTTTAATAATCATATATATATGTAAACAAATATACAATCGGGAATGGGGGTTTTATTTTAGAAAGTAATAAATTATGAATAGAATAATGACAATTGAAACTTTATAAAAGTATAGATTAGGTTTAAATCTAAAGATAAGGTGATTTAGTTGTGAGAAAATAATCCTTCTCATAAACGACTTGAAAAAAGAATTAAGACTTAAAATCTAACAAAAATAGATTATAATCTAAATCATTTCTTTATAATTGATTAAAGTGTTTAAATAGGTATTATTTTACTATCGTATTTTAATATTATTTGACACACATAATAAAAGTTATCCTTTGATTCGTTCCTATTATGAGCAATTATGAAAGTCCTCTCTTGAAAAGTATCTCCACATAATTATCATATCCCTGTTTAGGTTAGAGTAATGAAAACATCCAAGCCACGGTTCAAATAGATTTGACATTTGGAAATTTTCACCACTCGCTATAACATCAACAGATGTGCTCCTAACAAGCTGCCAATTATGGGGAAATTACGTCAGACCTTATTAAATATCTCACGTCAATTACTGGTAATTCAGGGATATGTTACTCTGAACTGAAATTATTGATATAGTTATTTTGTTAATATCTATCAACTTTTATTTGTAATGAATGATGGCAATTAATTTGTCACGTAATAATTTTACGATGTATAACATTATCTATAATTATGACTAAAATCTAAAATGAATTTATAAATTATAGTTACATAAGAGCCATCACTGTTTGGATATTTTTTTCCTCATAAGAAACACATCTATCCACGGGTATAGTTTAGATTAAATAGCTATTATTTAATTTATGTTACTTAATCCGGTGTGTTTTATATCTTATATACTAGTTAATATTTGGATTTTATATTAAAATTAAATATTAATTTTTTTTCCACATTGAAATTTATTATTAAATTTATAGGGTCATGTTCCTAGTAAATATTTTTCACGAAAAATAATTAAATATATTTTAAAGCATAGTTCAACAAATATTTAACCTTGTTATTTTCCAGTCGTACACTCAATTAATATGGAAATATTATTTTCTCAAATTTAGTGTGATATTTTAATATTAAAGCTGGCATTTTTAAAACACACACAGATGTTCACATGTATAAAAACAATTTTGAATAAAATAATAATATATATAATATTTTATTAAGACTGCAATACATTTTATTTTGGTGTTAACAATAATAGTAAAAAAATAACTAAAATGTTATAGATTTCGGTTTCATTCATAATGTTCTGACAAAGAGAGCACAAAGTTTCCATATAGGTTAGTTTTGAAGCTTTAAATCTTTAAAGGTGAGGGATCATCCAAATTTAACACACACTCTTAAATAATGTTTACTAAAGTAACATGTTCAATATTAATTGTGAAAGTAATTACCGGTATAAAATATTTATGGTTACCAACACTAGAAAATAACCCGATTCATTGACTGCATTGTCTAGGGCGCTGATTTAGTGTGTTGAACTAGACAGCTAATGATGGGAATATCGAGGTTCGAATCGCTGTTGGGTGAATGAAGGTGATTTTTCCAAAATAATTTTCCACTCTCCCTTTATGAAGATACGTGTACACTTCCTCTAAATATAGCCTTCCTAATTTCTACGAATATTAGAGTAATTAGTACATAATCATAATAACCCGGGCGGGTAGTAAGAATGGTGTTTAAGAAAGAAACAGAACATACATTAATTTAGTTCTACTTTATCATCATATTTTTTATATACTACCAAAATTCAAATTTAAGAACTTCTAAATTAAAATAATTATGGCAATCTTAGCTGAGAGTAAAATATGCATCTATTAGTATAAACTATATGAGTATTGATTATTTATCTCGACATGTTGATTGGTGACTACCAGGCAACACCAACACCTTCAGCATTATTTGATAAGTTTCCTGCATCCAACGAAACCACCACTAGAGTCCTGCCTGTATTAAGCTAAAGTTTCTAGACGATCATTAGTGAGGCGAACGCTCTATCCTATTTGACATTATTGTTCGATTGTGCAGACAGACCTAAAACCACATCGCCACACGTACACATTCTTTTTCACCCCTTAAAGATCAAATTTGAATGATTGTTTTGGTGTAGTTTTTATAGATACCCTGTGATATACAAATATGAAAATTTTCATCCTTCTTTCTAGCTACCCGGAAAATTTGAATTAGTGATCCACACAGGTAGCTATGCAGTCTACGGTATCGGGCTTGCAATAAAAATTATTTAGCCACATTTTTCTTTCTATTCTTTGATAATCAACTAGGCCAAATTTCAACCTTCTAGCTATTCGGAAAGTGTAAGCATTAGTTTCGACTGATGAGGGAGGGAGGTATTTATTTATCTTTTACATATATACACTGATCTAGTAGACCTTCTTATTGTTATTCAAGGCTTTATCATATGAAAATTTGCATAAACCAAAACGAAACCAAAACATAGATTCACGAGCTGTAGCATTTTTCTTTAATTACTCGATGAGTAACAAAACCATGTTCCAGAATAATTATAATCAGACTAAATTTTTTTTAAAACGTTAAGGTTGATACAAACAAAAAATGTATATTCAATAAATATTTAAAATAAAACTATACTACCAGAGTTAGATATAAAATAAAAATCATTAATGTTTTCAACAACGTAACCATCGATGTTAATGTTACCTTACTCAATAATGCTGATGATTTCAGTTCGACCAGACGACGCTAGGTTTACAGTCTAAGGATTTCTTCCTTGAACCAGAGCACGAGGAATTTGTTCAGGCTTATTTGAGGTACATTATAGATGTCGCTTGTCTGATGGGAGCTCCCAGTGAACGTGCTATCAGTCATGCGGAGGAGATAGTAGCCTTCGAAACGGAACTTGCCAAGGTACGAATGTGCATAATAGCAGTTTGGTTTTCAGTGTCTCACTACCAGTTCTGGCTACTCACACAATCACACACATTCATATATGTATATCACTGCGTCTTACTATATGTTCAGATTGTATACTACTCATATATGATTATTACTCTAGTGAGGTAGGGATGAGTAAGAAAACATTTTAGAGGTAATCTAACCACCTTTTCGTGGAAAGAGAGCGAGAAACCATTTAGAAAAATAACTTTCAGTAGACCCAACCAGGATTCAAACCCCGATCTCCCCGTCATCAGAGGGCCAGTCTTACACGAGATGGATGCCTTAGAACATTCGGCCACTGAAGCGGGGGACACTTATATTAATAGATAAAGATTTGGTAAGTTAGGATTTAGCGAAAACTTATCTACATTTGCACGTGGAGGGAGAAAGAAGGAAAAAAACATTTCAGTTTAAGTGTTTGAGATTCAATCCATAGCATTCGCGCCATTTTAAGAACAGATATTAAAATAATACCCAACTCCACAGGTATCACCTAATAATATGTTGTCACATTATTTTTTCAGTACCACTCTTGTAGCTGGATGATCCAAAGCATCACTATCGCTATAGACTAAACTGAAAATAACTAGAAGTTTGCGTTTCGAAGCTTTGGTTGGGCTATACAAGGTGTCCCTACCCCATCCTCTCCACCTAGATGGTTTTTTAATCAACCTCCACCTACACTCTCTATAAATTCAACATCACTTAACCTTAACATAGAGTTGTAATAAGTAAATAAGCTTATCACCCAAACAGTTAATAAAGCACTATGGTAAGACAAAATTGGAATGGAGAAAGATTGTGTTTATATTTTCAGGCAGCGTCGCAAAGAAGGACACGCATTTAAGAGTGTACTAAACCCCTTTACTGCATGGATAAAAGATTCTTGTCACCTATTATGTTGTGTCATCCGTTTGTATAAAGTGTTATTATGTTTTCATTTAAGATCACGACGTCGCAGGAAAGCCGCCGTGACACCAGTGATTCGTTCAGCAAGTTGACACTGAGAGAGCTTCAGGAGAAAGTTCCCGGCATCGACTGGACGCGTTACCTCCAACTGGTGTTAGGCAGGAGGATTAGACCGTCGGAGCCGGTCATCGTGTTTGACTTCAAGTACTTCCTAGGCCTGTCAGAGCTGCTAGAGGGGGCAGACACCCGGTAGGTACCCTACATTTATATTGAGAGCTTACAGGCCTACCTTGACGGCTTCCACCACGGCCCTATCGTATAAGCTGCACCGTAATGGAACCAAACTAGGTAATCGCGTTACGTTTACAGATGAATAAATTGCAGTCTATATATTAATAAGGACTTCGAATTATCTTTCTAAACAGATAGATAATGTAATAAAACAACTTTTAAGCTAAGAAAATAATATTGGAGTATAATCCCTATAATACATCCGTTTTCCTAGTGCAACTATATAAATTAATTTACTAGCAAAACGTACACTGATAAATTGCAAATATTTCATTATCAGCATTCGGAATCGATCCAAATTATTTTCGTGGGAAGGAGCCTCTATTGATGTTATTATTGTTAATCACAATATTATTATTATTATCAATATTATTATTATTATTATTATTATTATTATTATTATTATTAGCACTACGTCTTACCACCTGTTCGGGTACACGCAATTACGCTTATGTGTAATGGTAGGGTTATTATGAGATGAAATGTAGGACCTACAGCTTAACGTGGAATCCGAACCACGGTGGAGGCCTAACATTCCCCCATTCTAAATTTGTGATTACTACACGTCTTTTCAGAGGTGAAAGAAGGGTTTGGCAAACAGATAAATCTGTGCCGGGACTGAGGATTGAACCCTGGATTCCCAGCACAGAAGTCTGACACTTTACCCCTAGACCACAAGGTCAACGGACCTATTGATGTTATATTGTTTACTATGCTTAGCATTTTATTACACATTAGGGTTGTCCACATATTTACTTTAATGAGACAGGCACGAGGAAGGAAAAGTTCAAAATAAAATGTACCTTTTATTGCGTTGAGGGAGATTAATAATAATAATAATAATAAAATTAGTAATACTCTGGTACACTTGACTTGGATAATAAACCTTACCTCCTTTTCCCCAGAAAACTAAACATACCTTTAATGAACCTAAAACCAGGTGAGCAAAGACAAACCATAATATGTATGGTATGCCTTTATGAGAATTAGGGGCTCTGTCTTTCTGCGAGTCTGTTTCTTTGTTCAAAGTGAGTCCTTGGGCATGTCAAACCACCAGTTTCCTTTATTATATCCGGAAACTTCGTATTCTTTCTTGTCATGAGGTCACACACCAGCTAAATTAGTAATTCTCTTTCTTCTAATTTTATCTTTTACCTTCTATAATATCACTCAATAAGTAATTTATCGTAATATATAATATGTTAATTTAATATCAATTGCATGAATGTGATTTTTTTTATGAGTCTCCAAATCGTTGCGCTTAAGCCGCTTCATGACTTTGCTTAAAACTTATATTTGAAGCACTCTGGCGGACTACTTTCTGTGGAGGTTCGTGAGTCACCGCGCCAACAACTTAGACAGCCGCTTCGAGGTGGCGAAGCAGAGGTTCTACCGAGTGATCACAGGCCAGAGAGAGGTCCCTCCCAGGTGGAAAGGCTGCGTAGACCACGTCAACTCCCACATGGGAATGGCCACTGGGGCGATGTTCGTGCGCAGGCACTTCGACGAGAACAGCAAGAATGACGTAAGTCGAAAACACTATACTCCAAAAAGGAATTGATCGAATTCTCTTCATGAATAGAAACATCAAGTTGGTATTATTTATTATTAGCACCATGTCTTAATAGCTATTCGGGTTATACGCAATTACGCTCATGTGTAATGGTAGGGTGATTGCGAGATGAAATGGGGAACCTACAATTTAAAGCGGGATTCGAACCACGGTGGAGGTCTGGCATTCCACACATTCACAAGATGTCTTGTCAGAGGTGAAAGAAGGGTTTGGTAATCAGATAAATCTGTGCCGGGACCGAGGATTGGACCCCGGCCGCCCCTAGACCGCCAGGTCACCGTCAAGTTGTTGATAGACGAGTCAAGGTAAAATATATAGGTTTTTTTGATTAGGATACTGGCAGGAACAAACTTTTAGAAAATACAAACATATTTGTTTGCGATCAGATATTTTAAGATGTTACTATATATTAGGGTGACCTGGTGGTCTAGGGGTAAGTTGTCATAATTCTGTACTGGGAGTCCGGCGTCTAATCCTCGGTCCCGGCACGGATTTATCTGATTGCCCAAACCATTCCTTAACCTCTGACAAGACGTGTATTAATCACAACTTTTGAATGTGATGAGTTCCAGGCCTCCACCTTGATTCGGATTCCACGTTAAATTGTAGGTCCTCCATTTATACTCACAATCACCCTACCATTACACATTAGAGTAAGTGATTATAACCCAAACGGGTAGACTACATACGCGGTACTAATAATAATAATACAATTTATTATTGTTATTGTATTTTAATGGATATTAATAATATAAGCCAAAGTGACATATGTATATAACATGAAGAGGTATAAGTTTGTTAAAGTAGATCTAGTATATTTTTCTATGATAACATAACTTTATATAATATCACCTTTGATAAAAATTGACAGCTCTTTGTGAAGTGAAAATAATGTCATAAATTATTTCCCAAACACAACAGTTTGTTTTTCGTTCAACCTTAGTTTCAATTTTACAATTTACAATTTTTAAGTTTTATCTTTGTAGCAGTTTGAATTCAAGTTGCTGTGTTTAGTTGGGCTTACTTGGTACGTTGAGCATATTAGTTCAATTTGCTTTCTTCTAGCAAAGGCTCAAAGTAGATTCAACATTTTACATTTTTTTTTGTTTACTAATTACATATCATAACAGCTTTACTAGATAATAAATCAAATTAGGAAGGAAATCGGAATGCAATTTCGATGTTTAGGGATGCAGCCGCTTCAGCGTAGAGGATTTAGAAACCAGCAATGATGATTCATGCGGGCAAAATTATTTTCAGCACACGCAGCAAAGATTACAGTCTTAATCTTCTTGTAACACCCATGTAATACGACTGACGCCTTAGTCTTTAAAATCACTAGCGTAGGTTTCAAATAACAGCTAAACCATTTAGCAGTAAACACTAAGAAACTAATTATAATTGATTTACTACCAAAGTATTGTGTTTTAACTTTTATACTCTGTGTAAACCGAACGGGTAGTATTATGTGGTGCTAAAAAAAACTTTTATCAAATTAGAAATGAATTCTCATTTCATTTACCTTGAAATTCAGCAGGCACTCAATGTTTTTTTACACACTGGCATGTCATTCAAGCTGCGTCATAGTGAAATTATACAAGTTAAATGGAGGATACGTATGAAAGAAGTCTTGTAGATTTGGTTCATTAGCAATCAGGCTAACATATACATTTTCCATTAATGTTAATGACAATAAGTTCATTGCACTATTTATTTGAATACCATTTATTTCAGACGTTACATATGACGATGGACATCATGGGATCATTTGAAAATATAATGGAGAAGATTGAATGGATAGACGACGCCACAAAGCGGTTAGCCTCAGAGAAGGCTGATGCCATGGGTTTGAAGATCGGATATCCCTCTTATATATTGCGTTCTGAGGAACTCAACCTCCGGTACAAAGAGGTAAAATCGATGGAGCTGTCCTGATATATTGCAATGGAGTGCCAGAGTAAGCTGAATTTATCCAAACTGTATATATGAATATTTCTCATTCATCAATAGAAGGCTCATTTGTCAGATATCAACGGAAATATAATATTAAATGAGAAAAAAACTGAGCTTATAATTGGTCAAATGGGGACTGAGTATGTGAGAACAGATCAAACAAGCCTTACATTCACTCGCAATACTCGACACTTCCATACAGGTCACCTACGACTTTTTTTTAATACTTTAATTAATATTTGTTAGTTACAAATTATTATTATAATGTCTGATTAACCATCACATTATACATATTATCTGGCCTCATGGTGTAGTGGATAGTGCAGCAGGCTATGAACCGGAGGGGTTCCGGGTTTAATTCCTGGGTGGTAACTTGGGTAGTTTTCTCTCAAGGGGAATTGTCACAACGGTCGCCAGGGGTTGGTAAATTAGGCTTAAGTTGGGTTTAAGGCTTCCACCAACTCACCCCTCCATATTTAATATCACATAATAGCATTGCGGGTACGCGTAATTAACTTCCATAAGGCCCACCTCGGTGGTTTAGTTGGCTAACGCGCTAGTCGTGTTGAGCTCGACTGCTGAGGATGGGGAGATCGAGGATCGAATCTCGGTCGGGTGAACTGGGGGTAGTTTTTCCTAAATGGTTTTCCACTCTCCCTCCACACAAATGCGGGCTCACTTCCTATAACGGTGCTAAATAATAATAATAATAATAATAATACAACTTTCATAAGGGCACCCTAGGCTACGCTCTGAGCCATCAGAGTAGAAAATAATCTACCTTACATACAGATGAGAGATGACCAAACTAGATTCTATATTCTTCTTGGTCAGTAATGCCATACGCTATTTTTTTTTAAATAATGTTTGTCAATGAGATAGTATATAAAAAAATGTCTGGCTGATAAACGTATATATATAGCTATTGTGTGCTAATAACAAACAACCGTTACGAAAATTTGTAGCCGGGAATCTAGCGGATTTAAAAAAATCGATTTCCAGGCATTATATAATGCAATACTCCTCTTTAATACTAGCTACTTCTTGTTAGTTACTATCAGAGTTATTTTTCTTCGTGATGCAAGAGTTGTACACTAGTTTAAATAACCAAGCTAGTGTCTTATTATTGATTTTAATAGTACCTATTTTTCTAGTTCATAGATCATCACGTGTAAATAAATACGTGTCTTGTCACCCCTAAAACCTGTATAGTTGTTTACCCAGAGATCTGAGTTCCCCATTTGACCTTAACTGGTTATTAGGATACAGGGATATTAGTCGACTCCTGGAACTATACTATAAGTGAGACCATACATGCAAATAGTTTTTAATATGAGTTAGTATACATAATGAGGAAATAATATGATTTATGCAAAACGACCCTTAGTTTCTTAATATGTGCAATCCTCGCACCAAATATATGTACATCCAATCTTAACTAAAACATACATTTTGTATACATTAATAAATAATGCCTATACTTTTAAGTAAAGGTAATAAAATAATATGATAGTAAATCATGAACATAAGACTTAAAAGTGGTTGAATGTTTGTCTACAATTTTTTGTTTGTAAACTTCATACTCTGCACTATATTACAAGCCAAGCCCAACTATATCTAGGCTAAGATACTTAGGGCGGTATGCAAGAACGTATAGGGAATGCTTAGTGGACCAATAGTGTTGTCGCGAGCACACTATCACTCCACTTTTTAACCTATGATGAAGCAAGAAAACCCACGCTAGTGTCCGGAAAACATCCACTCGGTCAAGTTATTGCATACGGCCCTTAGTACTATCAACTATTTCATAATCTCATGACTCTATTGTTTGTTTTATAGATAACCATAGACCCTAAGGATTATTTTGGTAACAGCTTGAACGTACTTCAATGCCTAGCCTATTCGGATCTCCACAAATTAGGGATGCCGGTCAATAAAACCACGTGGAGTGCAGCCCCTGCCTTTGTAAACGCCTACTACAGTCGAAATAAAAACCAGATTAGTAAGTGATAGCTTCTGGTTTTCAATGTAAATAAATTCTAAGTAGATTTGATTTTATCAAATATTGTTTACTATGAAAACTTTATGAAATCATGAACATCATAAAGGTTTTGAAGGGTTGAAACGCCACACGTAATAGAACAAATTCAATTGAACAGATAAGGCCAAAATCACTATTTTGGTTGATTGTATAGAAGAGTTCCCTGACACATAGGGACTGTAACGCATTGCTACGTGATTGGTATTATGAAGTGGTACTCATTGGGGCCTGATTTCTAGTGTAGCCTAGTTTCAATTGATAAATCTACTTGCTGTGTGAAGTGAGCTGTAATTTAACCAAGAAACGATGTCGAAACCTGAGAATAGTTAAGTGGTCAGTTAAGGTGGGGATGTAGGTAAGTGTTTTGGCGGTTTTTATAGCAAAACTCTTTTTATCCTAGATAAATAAACTATTGTTCCAATAGCAACGTCTAGTTTAATGTTCTTCATATGGTGATATCAACAGTTATTGAATAGCTGTCATAAGCATAACGGAATTAGACGAGAAACTTTTTAAATGAACAGAAAAAAGTTGTAATAAAATTTCAGGACATGCTTGGCAGATATTTAACAACTGCCAATATCACTATGTGAAGAAAATTTAACTAAACTCTGCTACTGGAGAAATATTTTTTTTTTATTTTGGACAAAGAAATGTTTTTATACAAAAATTGCAAAATCACTGGCCTTTTCTTGCGTCCCTTTCCACCTCACCTTAACTCTGGAGATAAAATCTAGTCAAGCATTAATTTAGCACATGTTTAACACTCAGCCATATCCTTGCACAGCATCCTTAAGAATATTATTGTTAAGATTACACACTGTATTTATTGAAGTGCATACGATATAGCGTGGTCTGGAGTGTTTAGATTATAAGAAGAACTCGTTGAAACTATGACAACGAATTGATTTCTTAGCTAATATACCTCCATTCTACTAATCATACTCATTCTCTGTTTCGGTGGTTGAATGGTCTAAGGCATCCCTATTGCAATAGAATGGATATCGGGCAGTTCAGGACTCAAATTCCGTTTGGGTATAATGAGAATGTTTTTTCCTAAAATGGTTATTTCCTCTACCTAACCCCAAAAATGAGCGTAAATATACTTTAAGTTAAATATTCTTCCTCATGCATAACACATTGGCGCAGTTAGTAAATATGCATATGATCCAAACGGCCGGTTAGATGCTCTGCTAAGTTAAAAAGAAGAACACGCTCTACAAACTTTGGTAAAACCCCTCCACATTGTAATTTTGTATCTAAATGGATGGTAATTTATTGACATTTCTACTCCCTAGTGTTCCCAGCGGGCATCCTGCAACCGCCATTTTATCACAGGAACTTCCCCAGATGTCTCAACTACGGAGGTATAGGCGTGGTGATCGGCCACGAGATAACTCACGCTTTCGATGATATGGGTCGCCTGTTCGACAAGGACGGGAACTTGAACGGATGGTGGAGTGACGAGGCCGTAGAAAGATTCACCGAGCATGCGCAGTGCCTTATAGGTAATACAGATTTGTAGCTAGTTAGTTGATTAATAATATATGCAACACGATTTGGAGGCCACGTGGTCTAAGGCGTCATTTTAACAATAGACTCGACTGATAGTGATGAAAAGATCGGGTTTTGAATCCCGGTTGAGTTTACCAAGGGTGTTTTTTTTATTAGATTGTGTTCCTATTTACCTCCATATGAATGCGGAAACATTTCCTATAGATTAAACTCACCCCTAATACATTAACGTAGCTATTTCATAGACATACAGCCCTAATGGGTGGTAAGACGTGGTGCTAATATATATTTATATTTTTTTTAATTTTTCGAAACTAAAATATCCATTCTAATTCCAGGAGACCCAACTCGATGGAAATGCTTTACATTATTAATGAATGCAACTTTCACGAGTAATCAAAGCTTTTACCGGGGATATTTCTAGAAACCACCCTCTTTTTGTGTGTGATGATTATACAGCACCTACAGTTATGTCAAATAATTCATTCAAGTTTGGTTTATTGAACAGATCGATACAGTTATTCTACTGTCATTTGGCTCGCTTCTCCAACGGAACTCACCTGGAAATAGATTAGCCCTAATAAGGTTTACATGTCGAGCTATTTTGAGACGACATTTGTTCGACCTCAAATTCAAGGGTATTGGCGTTTTCGTTGTATTAAGTTATTCATAAAACAGAAAACAGAGAAGATGTTAAGCATTAATTTTTCAATAATATTTATAATAATACACATACAAGGCGATTATTTGGTCTTGTGATCAGAAATTCTGGCTACAGATCCAGAAGTTTCAAGTTCGATCCCGGGCATTTATAAATTTTTGTTTGAGGCAGTTGGTCAGGAAAGCGGACAATGAAGCCTCGTGAAGACAAATGATTTTCTTGAATGGAAAAGTACCACCTACGGTTTAGAAAACTGAGACTAATGACTTGCTTATCACATTACACCGTCCATCCACACAAGCTGGCACTATCTTCTCCAGCAGACTGCTGATGATCTGTCTGAATGGCTTGGTTGCGATCTGATGGCATGGAGTGATTTAAAAAAAAGTATTCATTTTATTTTTACCGCATCTTACTACCCATCTATGCCATCCACATTTTAACTATATCAAGGTATATAATTTAGAAGAAATTCACCCTTTACTGCGTTAGGGAAGAGGGGAAACCATTTAAGAAATATCGTCCTAAATGCTCTTGGCCAAGATTAGATTCCCGATTATATTCCTTTGTAACAAGAAAATTAGACAAGGTTAGTATGCCCGCTGAAGTGACACTATGTACATTTAAAAACTATTTGATTTTTAAATTTGATTATGTTAAATATTTTCTGATTCTCAGTACATTCTAAAACTTTTTTTTCATTTATTTAAAGTAATTAACGTAAACTTTCTGAATCCATTGACTATATCAGCACACGACCTATAAACTAACTTTAATTAAAGGCACAATATCCAGCCATAAGCCCTAATTCATCACGGTGCGTTTATTAATATCTTCCTTCTGAATCAATATCAGTCCAATGGTGACCTGGCGGCCTAGGGATAGGGCGTTGGACTTCTGAGCTAAGGGTCCAGGGTTAAATCCTCGGTTACAGCACAGATTTATCTGATTGCCCAAACCATTCCTTCACCTCTGACAAGACGTGTATTAATCACAACTTGTGAATGTGTGGAATGCCGGGCCTCCACCGTGGTTCGGATTCCACGTTAAACTGTTGGTCATCCATTTCATATTAGTCACCCTACCGTTACACATTATCGTAAGTGCGTATAACCCAAATGGGTAGTAAGACGCGGTGCTAATAATAATAATAATAATAATAATAATAACATTAGAGTCTAATTAATATTCAGAGTCTAATTAACATTCAGAGTTTGATTATTCTGAGCCATCTTTATCTTTACTATCCCATAAGATATCGTCTTATGAGCCATCAAGAGCGTTGGTAGAAAAGAACTTCCATTCTAAGACGCCTTCGATTCTAAGACGTTCAGATACATTTATATGTGAAAATAGTGTTTTACAGAATCGAAGAAATACGTATTATTAGTGAAACCGGTGGATTCGTATACATGAGGCGGTTCAGAAAGCTTTTTTATAATAAAAGATTAAAGTTACATCAACGTATCTAATTTAATCATCAGAAGTGCCACTACCCACCTATGTGATCACATGGTCTAACGTGATAGCTCTCGTAGTAGAAAAAACCTTTGATGGTGGAGAGATCGAGGTTTGAATATAGTTCGGGTGTACTGAGGGTGTTTTTCCAATATGGTTTTCCACTCTTTCTCCATACAAATGCAGGTACACTTCCGATAAATATAAACTACCTTACCTCTAAACATATTAACGTAATTAGTACATGGGTGTTAAGACGCAGTGCAAAAAATAATAATAAGTCCTGGTAATGATACAAGCATCACCTACTAATTGCTTTAATTTTGTTTAGTACTTTAATTTAGCAGCAGTTATTAGTAAAATTAATGCTAAGAAATCTGTTCCTAAAATAATTAATAATCCACTAAATTAATCATTTGTCCAAATACCCTATTAATATTTCGTGGAAACAATTTGACGTGGAACGAGTGATAATGTTACAAAATGTAATTTATTAATGTAAGTATGTCATCTCTTCTTTACACCAAGCCAACGGGAGTGCATTTACTAGTTTTGTACCTACACCGTTCATCCTAGTCCAGGCCTTTTTTTTTAGCACTACGTCTTACTAATCGTTCAGGTTATACGCTTATATACTAATTACGCTAATGGTTTTGTAATTAGGGACCTTATATTTAGAAGAAGTGCACTTGCATATTTGTGGAGGGCGAGTGGAAAAACCCTTAGTTAAAACCACCCTTAGTAAACCTATTTGAGATTCGAATACCGACCTTCCAGTCATCGGTAATTTAGTCTAATACGAGAGTAGCGCCTTAGACCGTGCGGCCACCAAAGTATATCCCAAGCCATTCTTGACTCCAATATTAATGTACTATTAAATTAAGATATAACATATTTAACAAATCATGTAAATGATAATATATTAAACTGTTAATCTCAATGATGTTAAAAGTATTTATTACATACAGTAGCCCCATGGCTCCTTTGGTGCTGACTGATAGCTGACAGCTATACTTTTTGAAAAGTTACCAGACCAAATTATTTATCCCTACGCTGAACCATATGATCTGCAAAAGCGTGTGTTTAGCAGCTGTCACTCCTGACGGTCAAAATTTAGATATATACCTAAATGTTGACTGTCGAAGTCAGCTGTGAACTGTCAGTCAGCACCAAATAAGCCATGGGGCTACTGTAAATATAATATATTTGTCATTAATGTTAGATTCAACTGTTGGTCATAAAAGTAAGACAAACCTATTCAAAATGGCTACAGACATGATTTTATAATGACGGTCAGGCAGATTTTGTAAGATCAGACGCAATATCAGGTCGTGCGTGGATGTATCTTCTGGTATAATTTTCATTTTTATGTCAGGGAATTCGATCACGTGACCACCTGATGTCAGCACAATCCCAAACATAAGAAGTAAAAATCAGGCACTAAGTCAGGTTTTTTGTAGGTAGTACTTGATATGGTCAAGCTGAATCTTGGGCCAACCAGTCAAATCGTATGTAGCCCGCTTATGCTTTACCAATTCCCCAGACTATGAGGTAGAAAACAATACAGAAATAACCGCTATATTTAACTAAATATTAATTCAAACAAATGTTAAACCAAACAAATAACTTTTCCGCCAATGACATGTGTATATATATTATATATATACACACAAATAAGCACAACGTATTATTCAAACATGTTCAAAAAATGTTGCTGAGGTTTAATAGAAGAGCATTTCCAGATCAGTACAGTCAGTACGTGGACGCAGAAGCTTCCATGCAACTGGACGGAACCAACACGCAAGGCGAGAATATTGCAGATAATGGCGGGATCAAACAGGCCTTCAAGGTAGGTTCACATCGGCTCATTTGTGGTAGAGTAAACTTTTTAAAATGGGACCTTTTATAAAATATAGACTTATTTTTTAGGAACAGAATTGATAGTTAAATGTTTTAAAGGGTATCGATAAAATATACCCACTAAATTTAAGTTTCCTATACCCCTCACACTCCATGTTTCTTGGAGTAGAATATTTTAACATTTTCAAGGAGCCACCTACCACGTTTCAATTTTATAATACAGAAGTAATTGAAAGTATTAGTTTTGAAAATTTCGACACCCCCGTAGCCCCCTTAATAATTTATTCAAATCCGGTTTAGAAAATTCAAAATTTAAGATTTATTTGGTTATCTTGACAAATTTAATTTTTATATCACGCTTATCCTTAATCTCCGGAGTCCCATTTAAAAATTAAATTGATTTGTTTCTTATGGTTATTTGGCGTGGTCTCTTTACTTTCCTTACGAAACTCAGGGAGATAGTTCCAATTAGTTGTGAAAATTTTAAACCCCTTCCCCCTTTCCACTTTTCTAACTAGCATTCAGAAATTTCAATTTGTTTAAACTTATATGGTTGTATGGAGTTTTACTTGTACCTGACTGCCAACATTTTATTTTTTATTTTTAACAAACCCAAACACTTTTTTTTATATATATCCCTTCCTCTGTTTACTGGGGGCTAACATATTTATTTAAAAGGTTCAGCCTTTTTTAAATAATAATTGGAATGATCCCTTTAGCTACCTGCAAAATTTCGATATCCTACTGCATTTATATAATTTTTATATATATATATATATATTATTTTTGAAAGTCTTAAGATTCTCTCATCACCTCCCCTTATTCCCTAACTCACTTATATAAATTTAACATTTCAAGATCATTTGGTTATCTGGTGTTTTCTCTCTCTATCTCTGCTAAATTTTAATTTCATACCTCATTTGAAAAGAGTGTTATAATTATATTCACCACCCAACCTCACCCCCAATTTACTAGAGCCCCAGTTAGTAATTTCCAACTTTTAGATATTATGATTATATAGACTACACCAATGGAAAAGGTTAAAGGTAGAATTTTAGAGGAAATGTATCTTAATTTGTATTAGAGGAGAGTGGTAAATCATTTATGAAAAACTTCCCTCATTACACCTGGTTGGGTTTCGAAACCTAATCTCCCCATCACCGGTATTCTAGTATATATCTAGAGTGATGCGTTGTACCATGTCACCACCAATATCGGCTTTATTTTATCGAAAAATATTTCAAACAAATGTAATAATCTTCCTAAAGTACTTAATTTATAAAACAAATATTTTGTGATAGGTTAGGATTAATCTAATCTTTTGGTCAATGCAGTAGCATTTCCAGTATTTTCATTTTATCAACGCAACTTTATACCTTTTCGGATTATACGCATGTACAAATTACGTGAATGGGTTATAGATAAGGAAGTTTGAATTTAGAGGAGATGTACCCGCAAGGAAAAAGGAAAAAAACCACTCTCAATATATCCGACCTGGTTTGAACCATTATCTCCCTTTAATCAGCAGTCTAGTATATTTCAAGAGTGACACCTTAGGCCTTTTTACCATCGAATCAGGGCTTAGTGTTGTTAGCCAAAATATATATTACTTAACTCTCTAAATCGTGAAACTACTAAAAACTGTTATAACTGATTGTTCATTTATTATTTATTGTCTACCTCACAAGAGAAAATATCCTAGTCTAAATATCGGCTATGGACTGATTTAGGTCCAGCTCTATCTCTACACTCTGTACATAGCTTGACCCCAATCCCCAGGCGCCCACTTAGACCAGCCAATACCACGCCATCGTTTTATCCGTGAGTGAAGAATCTAAGCACGATCTGTCTATTACCAGGCTTACCAGGAGTGGCTGGAGGCGAACCAAGGAGAAGACGAGACGCTGCCCGGGATTCAAGCGACGCCCTACCAACTGTTTTTCCTCAACTTTGCCCAGGTGTGGTGCGGTACCACCACGCCACAGCTGGCCAAGACCAAACTCAAGACGGCGGTGCATTCGCCGGGCAGATTCCGGTAAAATCCCGCGTAACGTTTATTTAACATCCAATCTCACGTCCGGTTAACCGGGAGCTTAGATACAAGTTTTTGCTCGTTGTAGAAACAGTTCCCGGGTGTTATTTTCTCATTCTTTATTTTAAAAACAGACGACTTCAATGGTATTAGGATAAAGTGCTAGTCTCAGGACCCGATATTATTGAGTTGAAACCCAAACGAGGTCAACGGTTTTTTTTAGCGATAAAAACTCATGGCACAATTTCTTCTTGAGGGGGAAGGACAGCTCTTGGTCCCATCTCGAGTTTTGAATATTAATTAACCCTGGAAGTTATGTAAAAATTATTTTCAAGAAAAATTGTTAGTTCTTTTCACGCTCGCTCAGATAAATTTAGTGTGGAAGTAAATGGGAAACCCCCACATTTCCCGAACCCCACTAATACATGGGATTCATACCAGATGAGGGCAGCAATTACCAGCCGGGAGGGGGGGGGTAGGTTAGTGCATGCCCAGCTCTGTGTGGATATAAATCCCTTAAAACCAACCTTCGCGGTGTTGACTTAAGAATATTTAATAACAGGGAAATTAAGATCAATTAATAATGATAATATTTAGCACCACTTCTTACTACCTAAGATCAATTAAATATATTATGTTTAAATGTTGTAGTTTTACAAAAATTGATAAAATAGATTGACCTATATCAGTATCACTGTTTTCTAAATTATAATGCAGATAACTGAACTAGAATGTGACACCTAATTAGTGCTGCATTATTTACCTTGACTAGGTATTCTCCGTTCGGTGAGATGGGCTATTAATATTCCATCTTGAGCGGACCATTAACGGGGCGTTGTGTAGCAGTTGAGAGCAAGCCATAAGTACAGGATGAGGCAGAAAGTGTTGACACTTTTAATAACACGGTACTTTTACTATTTTTACTATTAAATTCTTAAAATTAAACTTAAAATAACAACTGAAGATTAACAATTTTCTAAATATTCTTGAATTAACAATATGTTTAGAACAATTTCCTTAAAATGGCCACCATTATAATATGTAATACAATGTTGTATGTTCTTCTCAAATCTTGACATGCCTTTGGGTAATGTTTCTAGTTGAATTGTTCTATGTTCCTGAATTGTTCTTGGGCGAGTCGCATAAACATGACTCTTTTAACATGTCCCCCCCCCCCCCACCCACCCCCACACAAAAAT